>JYCQ01000124.1:0-89115 GCA_000931505.1 Hypoxylon sp. E7406B | reverse complement strand
TTATTTTTAATATAATTATTTAATTTAATTTTAATTATTATTTAAAACTTTTTAATAATTAACTTAACCGCATTTTATATACATTAATACCGAAAATGGTTAAATGCGTAAGTGACGACTTATGGAACATTAAACGGAGTGAGACGGCCACATGAATCATCACTTATTGCGTGCTCATTCGTGGCGATATGCCGTTGATGTTGTTCCTCTCCTACTTTGTGATAATGTATAACCTGCGAACACAAACCACCTGTTGTGTCTGCCACTAAAATGGGCAGAACCTGTCTTTCAGGTCGTGCTAGTCTTGGAACGTCGCACAAGCAGAAGAAATGTGTATGACGACGTTCGGATATAGAGTCCCAAGCMCCCGCCGAAGGGTTAAGGACTCGGCCGCGAAGTTCCAGTATTCCTAGTTGAAATGGCAAAAGTATCGCAAGCGGCGTAAATATAGGTCGCAGAAGACCCACCTCTCCTCAACGTTTCATGCTAGGAACAGTAGGGGGAGGGATAGGAGTTTCCTTCACTGGCTTGATGGCGTATTTCTTTTGCTTGTCCTTTTTGTTCGAAGGCGTTACCGCGTTCGAAGGGGTACCATTTAGCGCAGAGGCAGCCTGAGCTTCAACGGGCGCGGCCTTTTTGGAGCCTGATGCCTTTACGGAGGCGGCTTTGGAGGTTTTCGGTCTCTTTGCAGACTTCTCCGAAGGCTGAGGGTCATACACAGAAGTAGATTTGACTCCTTCATCCCCGGGGTGTTTTCTCTTGCGCTCTCCATTGACAGCACTTGCCTTCTGGGGCTTCTTCGACGATCCGGATGAAGCGGGGGGTTGGGGCTTGGACGCTGTTGTCATTTCTTCATCAGAATCGCTTTCTGACTCACTCTCTGATCCTGACGAGGAGGCATTCTGCGCTGTGGGATTGGGTCGCGGTTTTGAAATCTGGACAGGGGGTGGCGTTGGGGTAGGAACACCGATAGGGGTGAAACGAGGCTTCAGACCTTGAGGCTGCTCTCGGATGGGTTTGGGTACCGGTGTATAATTCTCAGAAGCAGTAGAACTAACAGTGTTGCCAGGCCCGAACTTAGCCATGCGTCGGAGATGCACAGTCGAATCAATCCCACGGTTCACTGCTTATACTTGTTAGTTCCCAAATAATTAAAAACCGGAAGAAGCGACTTACGAGCAGTGTAGTTCTCGCCGGCCTGCGATGGAATAAGTAACTGGATCTGCGTGCTAGTAGCATGAGATTCCAAGTCTACTCCATAGTCGTCTCCTTTGTGATTTAGCAGCGCTTCGCCAGTCGTAGCCTTAGATAGATCAATCTCCATGTCTTTTAAGACGGTGATTGGCAGTGACGCCGGCGCTGTGAAGTACCACACTTGCTTGCCCTCCAAATTGGTCTTGTTGAAGAACTCGGCAACTTCTTTACCGGGGTTGTCGGATGAAGCTTTGCGCAGTACAAAGTTAGAACTATTGAGCCAGGCAGGCCGAGAGCTGGGATTAATTGTTAGACTCGATCGTTTTGTACTATTATGGAGCAAGATAACCTACCTCACTTGAGAGCCTGAGTCTTTGGCAGCAGCATCCCCGTTGACTCTAGAGACGGCCATCTCGTCGCCATCAACATCCATTCTGTCAGGCGCCCCCTCATGACCAGATTTCTCACTAGTGTCGGATGAATCACTATCGCTATCCGAGTCGCTGGATGAATCGGCTTCAGCAGGTTGTTGCGCACCAACCTCCTCATCCTCACTTTCACTCTCACTTCCGCTAGAGCTCTCGCTATCAGATCCACTCTCATCTTCGCTCTCGCCCTTCTTTCCATCCTTCGCTGCAGCACTCTGCGCTGGGTTCTTGCCAGAGTCTGAGCTTGAGGAGGAAGAGTCGGAATCAGATTCTGAATCGTCGGACACGGAAGTTGTAGCTTTTACAGATGACTTGGCTGATGAGGATGGTTTCGCATTAGGGGCAGGTTTGGTTCCTTCAGATTTGGTGGTGTTGGCTTTCGGCTTGGCGTCCTTACGCTTGCTTGCTTGTTTTGCTGTAAACTTCTTTCTGGCGGCTTCGAGGTCGCTGTCACTTCCACTACCGCTTGCCTCGCTATCATCGGAACTATCATCATCACTTCCGCTGGAGCTGCTACTGTCTTCGGTGAATTTCTGGTTCTTGCCAGTGTTTTTTACGCCACCAGAACCGGAAGTTTTAGTGGCAGAGGTAGCTTTCTGGTCACGAATGCGCGAGGCCATTGAATCGAGCGACGCCATGGGGGCGCGAGGGCGAGGCTTGCCCATCGTGAATGTTCGCACCAGGTGGTGGATAGAAGCTGCGAAACTTGGTGTTTGAATATGGGATTCGACGATGTTAAAAAGTCAAAACGTTGCGCGCGTCGAAAGGCTAAGGATACAGCTTCGAGCTGAGTTGGTTAGGAGTGGTAGAAGAGTTTGAAGGGGGCAGAGCGACGCGAAGGTATGAACTTGGAAGGTTAAAGATAGTGAAAAAGTTAACGTGCGAATTGACTTTCGCGTTGATCGTGAAATTTTTTGGAGCTCACCCATGCAGTTGCGGGTCTGATTGAACACTGTAGCGCGCTACTTAGGTACTTAACTGTGCTAATCTTAATGGATCACTTTAACATTTGACTTCCACACTGTCGCGGGGCTGGTAATTGATGTGGGGCAGACGCATTACATAAACACATAAACCTTGTCTACCTGATCGGAATATAGTAGGCCCGGCTTCTTCAGCCAGTAAACTTTAAGGTACTTAGGTACCTAGTGACGTATTTACCTCTTATGAGGGATGATCGACCAATGTAAGAGCTTAATTCAACCTCCCAAAACTTGAACTCCATCTAACCAAATCTGGAATAAATCACAAATTGTAGAAATTCAACACAGCCTCATACTTTACATATGACTTTTATATGTCAGCACTCATTAAGTCTAGCTTTATGAAAGTCATGTAACGTATAATGGCTACAAACAAGAAGCGCAAACTCAATGTATCGGAGCCTCCTCAGGGTAAGTTCAAATTCACCCTCATCCTTTACTTTGAAAGTTGTATGCAGACTCATTCCCTTATTAGCTATGAGCGCCTTTGCCCTTCGCAGAAAGCTCCTCCAACAGCCGGCGACTAAAACCGATGAGATTTTCGCGGATGATACGGATGTTGAAGTTGATACGGCTTCATCATCGCCAGGAACCGTGGAGGCAGGCAAGAGTCGAAGCTCCAAGAAATCAAAGAAGGGGCCCAGCGCTCAGCCAACATCAAGCCGCGAGAATGAAGTTCGTGCTAGTTTGGAGGACTCACTGCCCCTGAATGTTGACATTACTCCCGACCCTCCTGTTGCTTTAGCGGCAAGTCCTCCGCCTCCCACTTCCGAGGACGAAGTTTCAGTGAAGCTCACTAAGGCTTTACCCATCCAACTCTCCAACTTCAAGCCATCTAAAGGTAACTACCAAAGACGAAAAGACGGGAGGATCGTATTAAAATTATCCGATGGAGATGTTTGTTCCCCTTTATCACTTATTCTTTAATTCTTGCTAACTTTCATAGCGTCTAGTGATTTTGGGCAGCTATGGCATACGCGTATCGGCTGGCGAGATCACCATCAATGGCTCGACGTTGAGGAGTTCGGACAAGATCCACTGGGTGGATGCACCTTATTGTCATGCACTACCTGTTGTTAGGTGCTCAGATAGTGCCACTACAGAACTATTCCCTCATCCAAATGCCACTGAATTAAGGAGCCTCGGAAAGCTTTCTCCTCTATTCAGGAAACTCTGGAATGAGACGAGTATCACATCGGATGCGAAATATGCCCCAACTGACTCGACATTTCAAATAGTAAACACCCCCCTAAAGATCAGGATGAGTTTTGCAGCTAACATCACCGGCAGTTATATACTTCGACAGATGGTCCCAAGAGGGCCGTGCTACAAGATCTCGTATCTCCGCCTGAGTGGAATAGGAAGATCGCTAGATTAGTCAGCACATCTAGCTCAAAACCTTCCTCATTTATGATCACGGGGCCTAAATCTTCTGGGAAATCTACCTTTGGCAAGATTCTTGTCAATCGGCTAATCACCGATCAGGTGAATGCCTCCAAAAATCGAGTTCACCGCCGGGTGGCTGTGCTTGACTTTGATCCAGGACAACCTGAATATTGTGTTGCTGGTCAAATCGCCCTAGTACTCGTGACGGAGCCCGTGTTTAGCCCGTCATTCTCCCGTCCACTACCGGGCCCAGAAATACAGATGGTCCGATCCCATGCGTTAGCGTCGGTATCTCCCGCTTCGGATCCTGAATTATATTTGGAGGCTGCGTTGGACCTTATCACCCATTATCGGAATACTCTGGCCCGTTATCCCCTGATCATCAACACTCCGGGATGGATACAAGGCACGGGGTTAGACTTGCTTACTTCTCTCATCACGAATTTACGACCCACTGAGGTGGTGTATATGTCCGAGTCTGGTCCAACCGAAGTAGTAGAAGCTCTGCAGGAATCGTGCAAAGTCACTAGCTTCAGTACACTCCCATCTCAAGCCTCGCAGCTCGCTTCAAGAACAGCTGCACAATTCCGTTCAATGCAGACGATGTCATACTTCCATGCTGAATCTCGAAGAGATGATGCTGATGGGTCTTTGGCTCAGTGGAACCCGAAGCCACTCACAACTGTGCCTCCCTGGCAGGTCAGTTACAGAGGTCCAAATCGCGGCGTCTTTGGAATTATGTGTTACGATTATCAAGCGCCGTTGGATTTACTAGCCGACGCAATCAATGGCACAATCGTCGCAGTGGTCGGAGTCGAGAGCTCCAAAGCATTTCGACATTCTTCAGAGCGTGTAGAGGTGCCTAACGACGCCACTACTGATGCAATGGATATCGATGGAAATGAGGATGAGATGGCATCGTTATCTTTTTCGAATTTAGGAGGAAAGATAATTTCCGCAACACCTGAGGGCATCCCATTCATCGATACAACAGATGGGACTACTCTTGACCCCAGGTACTCCCATTCTCTTGGCCTAGCACTCGTCCGTGGCATTGACACTGAAAACGGTGTCCTCCAGCTTCTAACGCCCCTATCGGGAGAGACGATTGAAGATGTCACATCCAAAGGTGGCCAAATCGTTCTTGTTAGTGGCAAGTTCGACGCACCGAGCTGGGCTTACACCGAAGAGTTGTACTATCGAGCTCATGGGGAGGTGGATGATGGGACTGATCCAGATGAGTCAATGGATGCCTCTGAGGAAGATGACGATGACGACCCTGATGTAGAAAACGAAGACTTCGCAGCCGACGCAAGGTCGGTTCCGTGGATAGAGGTACTACAAGGGAACCAGAAACGTGGTGCTGGATCCAAGGTGTGGAGGGKGAGACGAGACTTAGGCCGCACAGGTAACTAAGACATTGAAATGAGGTACCAACCTGGTCTTAGATCCCGCCGTTATTTGGGGGCCAAATGCAGGAACGCGCCGAGAGCTGCAAGTGCTGCTCAATTAGGACACAAGCTTCGTCATTAGTGCGATCTCTAGTTCCGGTCCTGTCAGCACAGTGCATGATCTTTCCTTGCCAATCAGCTACCCCAAATTTCCGCTCGTTACCGGTCGTTACACAACATATGGGAGACCGTGAGGGGATAAGATGATAGGACGGAGCGACTTCCTAGGAAGTCACCAAGTACCGATTACTAAAAACAATTTCAATTTGCATGTAAACACGGAGATTTTACACTAGTTAAATATTACATGTAAGGCTGTAGGTGCCTTGGGTAGATATTCACACTAGATATCGGCACTCAGTCCACCACCCCCGGAGGCAGCACAGCAATATAATCCAGCGGCGCCGTCTCGCGACCATTTGCCCTCGTGTCAACGCGCACAACATCGCCCTCCTTGATCTCGATGCCCTTGAACGTGGTCCGCGTCGCCGAGTGTCCGTCGATTCCCCGCGTCACCGTGTACCCCAGCTTGTACTCATTATCGCCGACCCACCTCCCAATGCTCTTGTCGTTCAAGAACAGCTCGTACGAGGCTCTCCCCTCATACAGATCGTAATACGCGACTGCTAGGTCGTAAACCCCCGCAGTGTAGTTGAGCGTCGCGGACGCGCTGGCCGTGGTGCTGTTACCCGTCGTCTGCACGATCTTCAGCCCCGACGCGACTTCGAACGGGTTGACTGCCGTCACGCGGTACCCCTTCAGCGTCATGCTCTCGGCTTCGATGCGCCATGGGTGGTGGTTCACGCGCCCCTGCGCGTCCTCGATCTTCGACAGGCTGTTGTAGAATTGGTTGATGGAATCGCGCCATACGATCGCGTGGCCCGCTTGGTATGTCAGCCGGAAGGCCATCTCGTCGAAGCGCTGTTGGTCGATGAGGCCTTGGAGCTTCGCCCACTGTTGTGGGAAGGTCGCGGCTGTTTCGGCGCCGGCATAGTCTGTGGGGGGTTAGTGTGGGCTGTCAGGGTTGAGGGTGGCTAACTAGGCATATAGGGTGGTTTACATACGCGCGTCGTAAAAGTGCTGGATGACGGTCTTCCCGTTCTTCAGCACGTGCGTGTACGGAACATGGTGGAACCACAATAGCAGGTTATCAGGCGTCGTCTCGATTTCCTCGAATGCGGCGGCGACCTCGTCGGGGTATTGGCCCGCAAAGCCAGTGCCATTCTTGACCGTACGGTCCATGCCGATACTGAATGCGTCAGCCCGAGTCCATTGGCCCCATGGGTTGTTATCCATCGATTGCGGGTTCGGCCCGTAGTGCGGACCCGTGATGTCGGTGAGGGTCTGGATGCCTAGGTTACCAGTGTAATTCTCGTACGCCGGCCACGACTCCATTGACATGCGCGTTATCGTCTCGCGCACGGTGTCATCCAGTCCGAATGTCAAGCGTGTCCAATCTTCCAGTACTGCTACCTCACCAAGCGTCGGATCCCACGCCAATCGTCCGTACGCATACAAGTTTGACATGGCAAGATGGGTGCCGAGCCAAGTTGCATTCTGGCCGACGTTTACGACGGCAGCGTATCCCGTGAGACCTGTCTTGTTGAAACGCTTGCCGGACAGAATATCAGTTCCGATCACAGATTTCTCGCCATCGACGCGCAGATCAAAGTCGAGGACCGTCTTCCAGAGCGGCGGCAGGTAGACCAAGTGGCACTGCTGGCCGAGGTACTCCTGCGTGATCTGCAGCTCGATGGCGGACGCCGTCTCCTTGAGATGGGCGAAGAGCGGCGATGCCGGTTCTCGGACTTGGAAATCAATAGGTCCGTACTTGATCTGCACTACGACATTATCGTCAAACTTGCCGTCGAGGCCGCGGAAGAAGTCAACCGCCGCGTTCGCCCGATCGTCCTTCCAGTTTCTTTCGTTCAGATTCTGGTTGTCATAGACGAAGGCACGGAACATGACGATGCCTCCATGAGGCTTCACAGCCTTTGCGAATAGGTTTGCGCCGTCGGCAAGAGTGCGATGGTACGTGATTGGGCCGGGTTGGCCCTCAGAGTTGGCCTTGACAAGGTATCCGGCCAGGTCCGGTACGTACTTGTACAGCTTGTTCGTGATATCGGTCCACCACGCGATGACACTCTTGTCTAAGGGGTCGAAGGTGTTCAAGCCACCAAACGACTGGGGTGATGCGAAGTTGAGCGAAATCCCAACCTTGACMCCCCACGGTCTCATAGCATCGGCGATCCTGCCCACTCCCGCCATGTTGTTGTCACTGAGGAGATTGGCGTTGGCGTTGACATTGTTGATGATGATTCCGTTGACGCGGATCGAGGCCAGTAGACGGGCGTACTCTGCGACTCGCGTCACGTTGGAGATAATGCCGTTCTTCTCGAAGAAGATGGATGGGCCAGCGTAACCACGTTCGATGGTCCCATCCATGTTGTCCCACTGGTTAATCCATCGAATCGCGGCGCTAGGATTCGAAGCATAGGCGACTTCGGTGAAGTTTGCCTGGGCGAGCATAGACAAGTACTCGAATGCGCCATACAGTGCTCCACGCTCGTTCTGGCCCACGATCTCGACTGTGTCGTTCTTGACACTGAGCCAGAAACCATCTTCTTCGAGCTCAGGGGTCTCAACCGAGATGCCGGAGTTGTTGAAGGCACCAATGGTACCTACGACGACGGAAGCTCCGTCACTGGTCTCGTGTGTTACATTAAGGTCCTTGCCGAGGATACCCCGGATGCCCTTTTTCAATTCTTGGCCGGCGGAATAGACGGGACTCGATTCAGTGGTGTTCAGCGCGACGATGGTACCAGGAACTGTGGCCTGCTTGACAACTTCACAAGGTAGCCGGGCATATCGTAGCCACGCATTACGTCCATCCTCTGCGACCGCAAGGCCGAGGGTAGCCAAGAACCAGAGTCCACGCATTCTGTTACAGCAGGCCTGATCGACCACGTTCTGGGTGCGTGTTGAGGTCTGAACCTAACGGCCACGAGACGTCGGAATCTTTATGTTTATACATGTTAGCTACCCCAACACAATGGAACCTCGTCTGGGGAAATTGCAGGTCTCGTTCTCCAAGAGCCTGGTTAAAGAGCAAGAGACGACATTTAGGCTAAAGTGAGAGCAGCGAGCTTGTGGATCTTATCCATAGTCGAATAGCGGTAATTCGACTTTTGGTATTTTCGGTTTATATGCACACGAGAAACTTGGATGAGTTTCTCCGCCTTCCCCGCACCTACGGAAATGAACAGTCATCCTTTGGAGTTGGGAGCTATTCCCTGATGGGGCCAAAGTTGGGGTAAGGAAGATCGCCGATTCCAGGGGCTACCTCCTTGGCCGCCTTGGCCATATCGATCTAGTCGCGGGGGGGAGTGGACGGTGACATTCGGTTCGGACATCGAACGCAGTACGTTAGACTTTGGTCTTGGGTCGAAATGGCCTGGAGATTACTTCTAAATGTCTTCTCGGGGGATACTATCCAATAAATATCCGAAATCTCAGCTTGTGCTGGTAGCTTGCAAGATTGGGCACCAATACATTATTTTCCCGCCTTGTAGCAATTCGATTTCAAATTAGGACTGGCTCAATATTTGGTCGCTTTCCGACCTTGGACGAATCCGTCAGTGGCACACCCCTGACTGTTAGCAAACCCCGAAATCAAGGCATTAAGATAACCGTGATTGGCGAAAGGCAATGTAACGCAATGGTCAGCCTCAAGCTAGGGTCGCAACTTCAAAGGGAACGGAGTCCATTTTAAATTCAATCCCATTCCATCCCTATGGCTCAGGACGAGTTTGATTAACTCGATCCTCTTACGAAGTCCTCAATTTTTCCATGATATTAATCAATCTTGATATCCAATGTCTATCCCACCCAAGATGGCACCCCCGATCAACAGGGGATTACCATGCCATAACATGTAATAGGTAACTAGTAAAGCTAGCCGGCGAGTCACATATCCTCGATATCGTCTTAGATCTTGATAGATGTCCAAACGCGTGCCTCCATTAAGTCCCACCCATCCTCCCAATAGACGTACAACGATGATTCCACTCGTACCAGTTTTTAGATGGCATTTCATGCCATCCAGAATCCATTCCATCCAGGAGAAATATCAACGCCCTGTATCGGTCCCTAAATTCCCAAAATCCCGGCGGCAAGGTGTCTTCGTATCATGAACACTTTTGTCGTTCGTCAGGGCTCGGGCAGAGATGTCAAGAGCCCCATACCATATCTTTCAGATAAAAAATTCAGGAAATTCTTCCGTAAAGAAGAGAAGAAGTATAATATAAGTATAGAGAAATTCGCAAAGAAGAACGTGCAAGAATAAAGAGTTGATTAGGGGTATGTCGGCCTAGTATCCGATAAGATTCGTCGTTAGCCGGTCTGCGGCTTTAGCTTTGCCCGTGGGTATGAATAGGTTGATTCGCAGCTTCGTTCTGTCGATTTTCATCACCTATTATATGTTAATATTGGTATAACTGCAGAACAAAAGAGTCTCTAGTAAGAAAAGATAGTCGTGCTAGCAGGAAATTAGGAGTGTCGTAGCTTACCGTCTCCCCTATCTAAATGTAACTCCATGGGCCGATACACCTCGTCCACAGCTTCCAACGCTGATGAAGGTCCATCGAAGATAGTCCCTGTGAATTCGACTTCCTTTGCGATGTCGGTACGGGCGATGCTAGCCCGGGGTTGTTCCCGCGGTTCTGTCGCCTGATCACCGAGTCCGGGGTGGGACGGTCCACCAGGAAGGTTGTCAACCAAGCTGAAGAGCCCCGAATAATCTCTCGTGTATGATGGGTCCGATTGCGTAGAGTCCATCCCTACCATAGTAAGGCTGATTGGCCAAGCAGTATCGTGGTTAAAACGAAGAATTCTGGCAATGCCAAGTTCAAGGTCCTCCGGTGGCTTGGAATCAGATCCAGGTCTTCAAGGATGTTAAAATAAGAATAGCACTATAACGATTAAAGATAGACACCATTTGAACATGAGACTTACTTGGTAGAGCCATGGATCGCCTCATCCGAACGAATTGTCGCCATATTTAGAAATAGAGTCAGGCGAAGTTTTCTATTTAGATTAAAAGAAATAGGACAAGAGCTCCGTTTATAGTATTATGTGCCGTGTAAGTTCAAGTCGAGTTGAAGTAAACAATGCCTAGGTAGACAGACGACGCAAGATATATAAGAGAAGTTAAATCTAGTTTATGATCGAAGTCGTTAAAGTAACATAGCTGCACTAAAATTGCATTCTATGTATCTGGATGCGATGATGAAAATCTGGAAAGGAAAAGACGACTAGGAAACGAAGGTGACCGGGACATGTCAAGGGTTTTAAGCGATACTTGGATAATTTCCATCTAAACGGTACGTATCGCGCACGTCTGCTAGACCGGGAGACGAATGACGGGACCGCGCTGCCCAACACTTTCACACCTCGGCTCCAAGCGGGGTGTCGTCGATGTCCAAAATAAAAATCGATTTCCGAAACGAGCAGGATAACGTGTCCGAAATGTGCAAAAAAATGGTCTGAGCCGATACAGTACTAAATGGACGACGCGGCTGTGGCCCAATCCTACACAAAATCGCCCATCCATACCTAACATTTGCACCCTGGAGGGTGGTCCCTTTACCCCCCTCCACAATCGCGTCACAGCCAAAGGCGTCGCGACGATCTGCTCATGGCGCGCAGGTCTGAACGGAGAAATTCTACAGCTACATATGAGCTAAGGTAGGATTAATAACCGAAGTTCGTATGTTTCTAGTCCAGTGATTTAGACACAAAGCCCGACCCCCAACACGGTACCTACCGTAACGGGAAATTCCATAGGAGGTACTTTAGGAGGTACCTAGGTAGCTTTGCACTTCGCATCTCGATTGCAACCACTACAGCCCGCAAGAGATTTAGCGATATTCTTAGCAGGTGCGGTATATCTCTCACTAGCGCTTCGTACACGGCGAGAGAAGTCGCCTGGCGGCAGTGTCTTTTTGAAAGATCTAACTAGTGAGATACATTATGAAAACCAGAACAACACTTTCGGGTGACCTAAGCCCTACCCAAAAGTGCTGTTTTACTAACCTTACTTGATACTATGTGCGGGACCTTGTCGGGCAATAGAAGCCGAAGACTGGCACATTGTGGTTTCGGGAGCCCTCGGCCGTCAAGCGGACTCTTTGGACGGAAGGATTCCCGCCAACGGGATTGACAACTAAGACATGTTAACGCATACATGTGTGTGGAGACAGACTCGGAGGCGTGCAAAATTTTCTTGTCTCCCCTACTTGGCACGGGTTCTCCAGACTGGCCCCAGGTTTTTGGTGACCAAGGAGCTCTAACGGTCGTTAGATCCTCCCGCCGACGGTCCCCTAGACAAGTAGCACGCCCGATGTGGATTTACTGACACTACCTTCATGCATTACTCTCCCCGAGTATACCACCGATGTGCTACCAGTATGCTACCAGTATGCCACCAGTATGCCATAAGATCGTATCATATGTCTAAACGAAAAGGAGTTCCAAACCATGATCTAGCAACTCCGAACCTATCTAAGTACCAATGGCGGCGTTCTAGGCCCGTTATGGTTGCATCGAATCCAAGTGACAAGTTCGTGGCTGGCCATCGTGATTGGTTGACTATAAAAGAGAGAATCAACAAACATACATGTATCCCATAGCCAAGGTAGGTAACGGTTCCTACTTACCTGGTAACTTGCCCACTGGCCATGAGTTACCGCATAGCTCAGGGGCGCAGCGTTCCCTGCCCCACATACTAGACTGTAGAAGATTTCCGGGGTGAGTGTTAGCTACACGAAGGATTCTAATAGTTTCTATCCGTTTTTAAGGGTGTTAAGGAGCTGGATAGAATATGCCGGCCCTATTACTCACCCTCATTGAATAGCTCGTCCCAGTAACTCAACATACGCATCTTCTACTTGTTTCAATTCTACTAGGGAGAAATTGATGAAGCGATCAGCATAGTTGACATTAAATTACCATAGTAAGAGGGACAGGAATGTTACCATTTACATCCGGCATACACATGGTATAGGGGCTAGTGACAATTACCGCTCTGGTCGGCATCGTATCGTGCGGAGCTTCGCAGGTGATTTGAAAAAATTCGTACCTTGAAGTATATATTGTGACTTATCACTTTGAGCTTTACCTCTAAGTAATTGCCTGAGTACCCAGCGAGTTTAGTTGACGGGGGATCCACGGGACGAGGCGCATGCCGGCCAAGCGATCTTCTAGCGTTATCTGTATAGCTTATTGAAACCTCGCACTGGAGCTGTGTGAATCCGACCCGCACTAATTGAGGTACCTGTACTTCCAATGTTCTTAATTACGGCCGATAGGTGTCAAGTAATCCGCCGATTCGTGTGGTCCTCAATACGCCGGACGTCAGGGTTCTTTTAAATATAGCTTCAGAGTGGCGAAAAGAAATAAGAGAAAAATAATGCAATGTAGGTAGAGGTACATATATGGGGTATGTGAAACTTCGAGGCAGCAGCTTCTTGGCGAGGCAATGCGAACCAGTTGGTTCGGCTGTGTTGGTGGACGTGATGGCCCCCATACTTTCGACTCGCGCTGACCACCCCCTTGCCCCATACTACGTGTAGCCTGGCTAGTTATGTCCACAGCACACCTAAGGTTGACATTGATCTACCAGGTGTACGTACGTACCTAGGTAGATTTTTACACTTCGTCGACCCTGGCAGAAGGTCAGAAAATCCGGGCGCCCCCTTCACCATTTTTTCCATCGTTTCTCACCTGCATGGCTGGCGTGTTATCTCGATTTAACCCATGTTAGCCGTTTCTGCGCATCCGCGTCATCCCCGGAACCTAGTCTGCTTAAAATTTTGCGGAGCACGTTCTCATGAGCCAACATCCAAGATTTCAACGCTTGAAGCACAGTTGCCTGACGTTGCCATCCGATTCGATATTTCATACAGGAGCTGAATGTATCGATTGAAGGACCCGCGGGTGCTATGGCATGCGGGACTAGCTGAAAAGTTCTGTCTCACGAAATCTCATTAAATTAAGGCGAAGGCCCAACTTACAAATGCAGAACAGCTCTGTCTGGGTTGCTAGAGAAAGAGTGGAGTTTAAAGGTCTGCGCCATTTTGAAAATCGCACCAAATGCCACCTGGCATATGCGTTGTGTTACCAGACTTTTCTCGAAGATTGAGATTGACCCGTCCACGAGTCTGCATTATGCCAGGAACGATAGGAGCTAACGGTCTGCTCGTCTCATGTTTATTCGCTTTATGCGCTGTAACTCAAGGCATGAGGCTTGTGTTGGAGTTTTTTTTCTGTTGGGAGAAGCAACTTACCATGACGGGCGTCGCTTGCAGGAGGCTGGATGATACGCTACTAGGGTATCTTTGGAGGATACAGAGAGTTAGGCCAACAATGCAACCCGTGGAAAAAATGGAATGTTTCATGAACACCCAATCATCTAGACGCCATTGGCTGAAGAAGGCCATTCATCAATCTACGTGTATTGAAGAAGCCCCATACCCATGCCGTGAGTTCACCTGATATACATGGGAGACTTGTCATTTCTCGCCATATTGGCGTCTTACGGTAAAATCAGGGTACCCAGGTATTTACCTGTCAACCCTTTAGGAAATTCGCGGTCCGGATCCACCAATCGGTGGGTACACAGCTTAATTAGTGGGTTGCTGCAGGGGAGCTTTAGTGTACATACACTACATATAACCTTCCAAGGTTCCAACCTCTTTAAGGTTAGGTAAGATGTCCCGCTGTAGTGGGGCCTGGAGAACAGCGGGTGCGGTGGGTCTCCGTTCGTTCGTTTATGTACCTCCACTAATCGAGTCCTTCAACTCGGCCCTCGAACTTTTAGGTACGCATGCACGGATCTGCAACGAACCCGCAGCCGATATTACTTGTCCTAGTAAATACCAAAACGTAGGTTTTATATCTGCAGTGAAAATTTCACATCGCCCGTAAGAGGATACGATGATGTTGATTCCAGAAAATTAACGAGCGACAGGCCATGAAAGATTTTCCCATTCGAGCGATTCAAGCACGTGCGTAACCCGTAACCCGTAACCCGCGACGGAAACGGACAATGGCACCAAAAAGGAAAAAAAGAAAAGAAAAGAAAAGGCTCATGCACCGAATGTAAGCAACAGATGCATCTAGTATTCAACTCATGATAATTCAAACATTTCTATAATGATATGTTAAAGTATTATACTACCATCACAATTTCATTGAACTTTCCATAACATTTTTTGCCGTTGCAAAGCGGTCTCTGAAGTCGAGACTATGGATTCTGCAAGCTCGTTGTTAATTATCCCAACAATTAGGATTATCCCTGTTCCCGGTAACCTTGCAAGGGTGTCAGTTGTCCTTAAAATAGCACCCTGGAGAAATGAGCTTCGGGATATGACAGTCTATTGTCATTTTAATATCTTGTTCAATGCCGGTCCGCTGGGCGTCAAACTGTGGTCCGGACATGATGAACCATTGACGACAGGGCGATGCATGGGCTGACTGGTGAAATGAAAATTTTCTCGAGCTATGACGTCCACTGTGGTATTCTACCGACGTACGAGCGCGCAGCTGGTTGACACGCTACGCTGCTTCTCAGGTGCGATTTTGCAACGCATGTCAACGGAGAACTTGGTCGTCATATTCAATCGGTATCCAATGGCTGGAAATTAAGACGTTTCATCGTGTCGATCATGCAATCAACATGATTTGCCCATAAGGATAGATGGCTACTCTAGTATTTAGCTGTTTAGTAGGTGAATTAGGATGACTAGCGACTGTGCCGCTAACGCCTTGCATATTAAGGCCGCTCAAGATACCACGGTAAATTTCCGCCGCTGACCGACTCACTTAAGGTCGTTTTGCCACTCGTCTTCTAGATGCAGAAGACATGTAAGAAAAAATGTGCAATGATAATGCGTGTAAATGCTACATAAGGTACAATAGTAACATATTGCAGGCCAGGCAGTAATAATCGAGGTAAAATTAACCATGCTCGGAGACGCATCCTTTCATTATCGAATGGCAACAATTACCCCTATCGACCACGATGTAATCGACCGAATCAACCGTTCGTTATATTAGAAATAGGAGAATCTGACTAATTTAAGTCTCTCCTCGGATATTGACGATGTTCTTTGCAACTAATACGAAAAGACTACAATGGTTAGTGAAATTTCTAGTCTTTAAAGGAACTACTTCTTAATTTGGTAAGATGAACCGGAGTATGATGAGTGATTCGCGGTCTCGCTCGGAGGCCTCAATAATGAAGATGAGTGAGTTTATCCCGCCAAATTCAGGTCCTTGCGCTGCACCGAACACACCAGTGCCCTCCTAAAACGGACAACACTGTCTATCGAAAATTATAATATAAATAGGTCCGGACTTGGCCGTCCTCCGTCGATAGCTATACCTTTTCTAGATTTCTTCGCTTGTAACTGGAAGAGTCTTGTCGCAACCATGCTCGGCTCGGGTTACACACCCGTGGAGGAGTCTACTTACCGGCATGATGACTGCGTATTTTTCGGACTCATTATTTTAATTATCGGCGATCAATGCCATGTGCTTTACTGCCCATTAACAAACGAATAAAATTTCGCTTATTTTAAGTTTTGACATGACATTATAGGGAAAACCGTCGCTCTCCATATGTAGCTTTTGGGGTTGCGAAGGCCGCTAAGACTGATAACATTAGGTACCTGAAATCAGCTCACAGGCGTCGGAAATTTAATCAAGAGCCGGGATTCTTGATAGGAGGCAGCCGAGGACAAGTAGGTAGATCTCACAATGCAAGGCTCCCGCCAGCGTGCGTTATAACAGAGTTACATCGCCATAGCTCGATGACGAATCCAAGACAAGTCAACGTTTTAGTGTCTTCAAGATTGCTTGTTTTAGCCGCAATGCTTTACTTCGGGATTTGTTTTGGCCTTTCGTAGATAAATCCAGCATTGACACTTCCAAGCGGAGTAAGGGAAATGCATGTTGTGTGATGCAGCATGAAAATGCACATCTGCCAGGTCCAGTAGATTGATACGGATGGCCGCAGGATCGAGGGACACAGGGAGATAAGGTGCTAAAGAGCGGATAGTTGCTTACGCCGAAAACGCCCGAGGTTTTCTATGCCAGCTGGGATTTGTGGGATACGCAGCTATAATAGGAGGTACTCTATGTAATGCCATGACTTATGTAAAGTGCGGACTGAGTAGCACTACGAAGTGACGTTAGAAGTGATGGTGCCCCTCGTTAGACAGATTGAAGCTGATTGTGGCTGTGCATCGAGAAGAGGAGAGTGGGGGCTAGAAAGTAACTGGGCCTGGCTGAGTTACTAAGCACGGTAACGGTAGACCCATTATACCATTATAAGCAACTATATGTATGAAATGAGACTATTCTACGCAATTTGTGTTGCTTGCTTTAGCTTAAGCTTAACTAGATTTGCTCTGTTCGCATTATTTTCTTACAATAGCGGATATATAAGGAGGGGCTGTGTGACGAAAGATTAGATCACATTGTGGCTTATTCGCGTTCTTTTTTATCCGGAAGAGAGGGAAAATATCGTAGCTTAGCGGTTTGCCGTATAGGTACGTAGGTAGTCCTCTGCCTAAGAGGCTGGGTGTAAACTGTGGGCATATTGTTAAGGATGAGATGGGTTCTATATGATGTAGTTTTCTTCCCATCGTATGTAGTCGTATAACTAACTCATGATGGATCCGCGCGCCTCGGAGTTGAAAGCCGAGAGCCAATTTGATTTGCAATGGAATAAGGAAATTCCGTTTGCTACACTTGTGCTGTCCGTGTCATTGGTCATTTGAAGTGGGTTGCCGATTTGTAGACATCTAATTGGTTGGAATTACCTCGTACGGAGATGCAACGTAGAAAATCCGGTAGGACTCCACAGAGCCTCAAAAGCCCAGTCAACCTCAGGGATAACAAAGCTTGCTTCATTCACTTCATCTTCTATCATCTCCATCAATGCCTGACCATCGACATCCTCATTTTGGCCTTGGCGCTTCCCTTTTGCGTCCTGCGCTGTATCCAGGCAACCCCGCTGAGACTGGTAAGCCAACTGGGCCCTTGTTTCACGCCATGACAGCCAGTCCTCAGATTAGTTCGGCATGTGCGGTATATCTTGGGGCCTGCGCGATACGTATGAAGTCCATCAACAAAGCCCCTCTAGTGTCCTGATGAAGAAGAAGAGTTGAACCCAGGCGTTCCGAGACTCCCTGCACGTATTGTGTTGCGTCATCAGAGAATAACCTTGCAAGCCCGCCCCAGAGCTCCCCAAGACGTTCCCAAAAACGTAAATATGGTAAGAAGAATGTATGTGAGACTAACAGGTGATCCGCCATGATATATAGGAATATTGAGAAAAGCAAACGTGCCCACGAGAAAACCCACGAAATATCTTAAGAACGCCCGCGCATCGCTTCCCAGCCTTGTTAATATCTGCTAATCAAGGGTATTTTTCAACATCGTAACGCTTGCTTCATTGATCATATAACCGTGATGGGTATCCTCAGAGGCTTCATATCGTATCATCCAAGCGGAATAAAACCAAGACGACCGAAAAGAAAGAAGAGATAAAAAGAAGACATCGAAAAAAAGGAAGAAAGAAAGAAAGATGAGAAGAACAAGAAAAAAAATACGAGGAGTCGACGAAGACGTATAGCATGAGCTCGGCATGTTATGTGAAGGCTTCCCTCGAATCTCACCTGAGTCTGGACACGGACAAGTTTCGGCTTTTCGGAAAACTGGATAGTAGTATCAAATTCTGCCGGCCTCCACCGCCCTAGTTCCCAGTTAGTCATTTGTATGGGAGGACAGGGCTGTTGAGAGATGCATGGATCGTAATGATCTGGTAAGGACATATTGGAAAGGTTGAGTAGCTTACCGTCTCGAAGTTATGTCGACGTCGATAGTCGTTACCCGTCCGATGGCTCCGCCGACTAGCCCGCCGACCTCGATTGAGTCCCGCCGAAGCGAGCTCCGACACCTCTGAGCGAGATGTCGATCTCCGAGGGCCCGTTCTTAGGCACACTGCGGACAACTCCCGTTCCAGTTATTGTTGGTGTTGCCGCCGACCCACTAGTCTGGTGCTGCCCACCGAAGGCATTGTCAACACGGTGAAAAAGCTCTGTATGATCTTTCCGGTGCGCAACAGACTGTGAGGTCGACGACAAGACTAAGGCAACATTAACTGGTACATCAGTGAGTTGAGTGTGATTAGGGGCCGGAACATTAGTGTATTCCGGCACTGCAGCCGGTCGCGGCTCGGACCCGGCGCTCGAGAGACGTTAGATCGAGAGCGACAACCTCGTAACGAGACTCGAGCGCAATTATAGATACGACACTTACCCGACGGAACCCTGAACTGCGTTATTTGAACGATTTGTCGCCATGTTGAGGTAGATGTGTCACGACTCGATGACAATGCAAACGAAGCTTAGCTCGTTGTGCGAGAAGGAGGACCAAGTTCAAAATACAAATATATGAGGAAGAGCTAAGGTTATATAGGTTATAAACGACTAGATATAGTTTATAATGGAAGAAATGGAAGTAATCTAGTGTGTGTTGTAATTTGCGTCGCATGCACCGTGATGCTTATAGTGACTCAAATTGCGACAAGACAGAGCTGGGAAAGAGAAAATGGCAGGCACGAGAAGGCTACCCGGGAAGCGGAGAGTTATAAAAGGGAAGACATTGAAGAGAGTGGGTTGTCATTGGGAGTGTTGAGAGCTCGAGCATCCACTGCGGAGGACGTCAACCTGTAGCGAGATAAGCGATTGAGAGCGCCGGGCAGCGAGTTTAGAGCATGAGAGAATGGACGGTAGGCGAAGCTTGCGTGTTGTTTGTACGACCTACCGTACATTTGCTCATTACATCGATTAGGGCCTGCCATTCTCGGGAGGGTAGGACCCTGTGGGGAATTCGAGGTCCTAGGCTTGTCATCTTGTCACCTGGTGGCGCCTGGCTTCCATGTCGTCTCGTACATGTTCCTAGTGAGACGCCAGCCGCCCGCTACTGCTAAAGCTTAAGCTCGACACATCCATTGCCCCTCTTAGAAGTTACAGGGGTTTGTTCTTGGCTAAAGAAGACAGGGGTATTGCATGTAACCCTTTGTAAAAGGCATAGTGCGATATGCGCCCGATTTCTATATGCAATTAAGTGTTATGGATGTCGCTCATTTTTTAGCGCTGGCAGATCGGCTTACGCTCCGTCGTAACGCCGCCTAGCACTGTTGATACTTCTCCGAGGCGTCAATTAGAGAAGGCGCCAACACACGCACTCAGGCGTGTACGCACCTGCTACCCACCACACGCAACCCACCCACCTACATGTGGCMCCCTCCTACCTGCATCTACCTTACATGCATCTACTACGTGCATTTACTAGAAAGAGCATTAGAAGGCAGACATTAAACCAAATCAGGCTAGACCTCCTCAGTCTCTCTTAGACCTAACCCTGACGCGATTACATACACAGTAGTACACTATTTCCC
This sequence comes from Hypoxylon sp. E7406B, assembly GCA_000931505.1. Taxonomy (NCBI): domain Eukaryota; kingdom Fungi; phylum Ascomycota; class Sordariomycetes; order Xylariales; family Hypoxylaceae; genus Hypoxylon; species Hypoxylon sp. E7406B. The sequence goes on along the minus strand of JYCQ01000124.1, from coordinate 69,143 downwards.
ATTAGGCGCAAGGTACGAGGTGCGAAAATATTAACAAGACTAACTCATGTAGGTAGCATATTACACTTAGAGCTGTGTACCTACCTAGCCTATATATAAGATGACCTCGTTATTCTCGAGAACTCATCACATTGGAAATTAGAAGTCGAGCTTCATTCAAACCGTTGCTCTTTTCTGATCTCATTTATCTTTTTAACCTTTTGTTGATAAGGAATTGAACCGGTACGTGTAGCAGCGGAATATTCGCTACTTGACGTATGCACTTCAATTGTAGTAGGTCAATTTTACTGACCAGGGGCGGGGACGATGAGAGAGCGAGCGGACCGAGTGAGGAGCGCGGTTCCAGGTCATGGCCTGATCTCATTCCCCTGGCTCCAACGACGCCAGAGTGTGTTGTGCTGCCGTGCCGTTGCAGATGCACCCATGGCGGGCAACATGGGATCATGGTCCAAAAGCCCGGGATGGTTTTGACAAATTGAAGGGTGCTATTTCTATTACTCATACCAGTATTATGATCCAGAGTATTCAATTGGTTACCACGCTACCTACGTCAGTAACTCAAGACGTGATTTTAGGCTACTTGTGGCACTGATGCGATCGATTGACTCTATTTCGCATCTTCATGGAAATGGAAAGGCCGCTTACACGCTAAAGATTGACCTAGCCTTGCATGCATGCTAAGAGGCCACATCTCGGCATCTTGCACAAGCAGCTGGGATCATGCGTGCTATATACGTAGTGTGTATTGCACTATATTATACACAAGCCACTAGTGGAGCCTGGCTAACATTGGGTGGTCGGATTAAGGAAGGCATAGGCCCGGAGAGCTGGGGAGCACTAGTTACTGATCGGATCAATCTGCACATAATAGACGCATTCGATCTGGGCTATGCGTATGTCAATTGGTAGCTCATAGGGTACAGGAGGCGGCTAACTTGCAACCTCTGTTAGCCATACCATTACCAATCACCTGACCGTCCTCCGACTTAGTACCCCTGGGCGAAACCAGCTGATAAAGGTTGCCTTGTTATTGAAATTGATGTAACTACCCACAAACGGTGGGGGATCCACTGGGCTGAATCGCGAATTTCGCAAGGGTAGGGTTGTCTGAGGCTCAACCAGCTGATAAAGTTTGCCTTATTATTGGAATTGATGTAACTACCCATAAACGATAAAAGATCCACCGGGTTAAATCGTGAATTTCGTGAGGGTAGGGTTGTTTAAAGCTCAACCAGCTAATCAAGGTTACCTTATTATTAGAATTGATGTAATTACCCATAAACGATAAGGGATCCACCGGGTTGAATCGCAAATTTCGCAAAGGTACATGTACCTAGGGTTATCTGAGGCTCAACCAGGTGGAGTACCCACGTACCTCGGCGCCCCATGGACGATTATTGCATATACGGTAATATCGCGGGTTGATCATGGGTAGGGGTAATCTAGCGCAGCCAACTCCCTCCTTTACCCAACGGCCTAAAGACGACCTGAAAGGGCATCGTATTGCGGTGATGATGCGGTAGCCTTCAATGTTCCTATCAAGCCCACTTGCAACACGCCTTATCTCAGGTGACACAACATATACTATGTACATAACCTACATGTAGAATCAATACTGTTTTGAAGCTGGTATTGCGTTGCCCATACCTCAAAAGAAGAACTTTCTCACCTTGTGACTTGACTAGGATATAGCTAATACTACATCTCAATCCTTCATCCAACTTGAATATCCACATCTTGAAATTACTAAGTCGGATAAGTCAAATTTAGATACCAAAGAACAACGGACCGAAAAGTCCCAAATACCTCATCCATGACTTCTACATGTCTAATGATGCTACCTAACAGCCCAAAATAGCATTTCTAGCCTTATCGATAGATTCTTACACTAGAGTCTATTGTTTATAACATCGAATTCATCCAATGCTAGGCGCGATGCCGAGGCCAGTTCGGCTCAAGACCCCGCAATTGTCTTGATAATCATCGCTATAATAAGAATGGCGAATATAATTGGTCTATTCAACATCACACGCTGTTTAGATGTCTATGTATAGCAGAGCCTCGCATAGCTATATTCTCAATCAAACATCAGAGTCGCAGACTATTACCAATTAAGGAATACGCGTTAAGACCCCGATGACGTTTATAACAACTATCCGTAACCCGTATTTGACGTATGCGCGGTGCACACCCGCCAACCGCGTAATCAGGCAGTCGGGTTGACGACGACCGACGTTGCAATAGCACCCTCGCTCCGATCTATGCAAGTTGCCTCAGCTAGAATATGCAATACATATAGTCAGTGAAGTTGGCTGCCCAGCCGTACAGATTGGCCAACGAAATTAGCCCTTATTGTTGCTCCATCGCCTTGCCAGCGCAGTGGATAAGACACTATTCCCGATTATGCGAGACATCCTCACGTAAGGAATGCGTACAATTGGAACCAATTCAGCCCAAGTCAGGTACGATGTTTTGATTGGCTGGCTCTGCCTTTTTACCGCTATTTCACAGACGCCCGGTGAGACCAGCCTGCCTCTTCGGGAGATAAGCGCAACCCGGCCGGAGATCCATCGTCGACTACCAAGCCGAAACCCAGAGCCCTCGGTTCGTCGGACGCGGGGATTGATCGGTTATCTACGGACAGTTTTACGGGCGCGAGGCCTTGCATACCGAACTCATAGGGATTGTTTTTCCCCTCTCCCTATTTAGTCGCGCTGAGTAGATACTGCACGCCACCTTGTGACTTGCTGAGACGGGCAGTAACCCTCAGGATAGTAGGGTCAGACAGGGTTGGAAGAAGCGGCTCACGCATTCGGAGTTGGCCACTCCACCGGATTCGCTTTGTTGCACAACAGTCATGCCGCCCTTCAATTTCCGCACAACCAACCTTACCGTCTGTTAGAATGTATCCCGCGTTTGATACAGCCCCGTGATGGATCTCTCACCTCCATCCTTGACTAGGTTGTCGGTATCACTTCCAACAGCGAGATGGAAAAGGCTCTCGCCTTGAGTCTAGATTGATCCATTTAGTCAATATTCGGGGCACAAGCGGCACACATGTATATGAGCAGATGATGTGTTTAACGCGCAGGCCCACATAATAGAGATACGCAGGTTAGGAGTTGATGACTAAGCCATACCGGCCATTGTATATGCAGCCTCCGTGCATCGCAGCTAAGTAAATCACTGGCACCACCACAACGATGAAGTCCACCGCAAACGCCCAGAGCTGGACCGCACCATCGGGCATTGGGATACAGCGCGAATCTCACCATGGCTACTCTGAAAAACAGCTTACCGATCCGAATTGCCTACTGTAGTCGGCTTATCCAAGCTACCGGGTCCCGAGTAACACATACAAGGTCCCTAGCAACTCAGCCTCCACCTTCAATGGCCATCCTAGACGACTATCTGGACATCGCCAAGCCGCACTTCAGCCACATCCCAGCATCGCAGGTCTCCATAACCGCCTTCAACGACACTCTCCCGGCCTTCAACCACCCGCAAACCAGCGCCTCCGAGCGCCAAGCCCTCATCGATCGGCTCAAGCCCTTCACCATCATCTCCTCGATGCGGGAGCGCACGCCGTTTCCCAGGGACCTACTACGCGCGCTCCCGAACCTGAAGCTGCTGCTAGCCACGGGCACGCAGTTCGAGACGTTCGACCTAGCGGCCGCCTCGGAGCTCGGGATTAGCGTGGCGGCGGCGCCGGGGCGGGGKCGCACGGACGGCAAGTCAGCCGCGGCGGCACCGCCCGCGCGCCCGCGCCTCGACATCAAGAACGGCGGCAGCCACCCGACGACGCAGCACGCGTGGGCCCTGATCCTGGCGCTCGCGCGCAACGTGGCCGCCGACGACGCGGCGATGAAGAGCCCCGCCAAGCGCTGGCAGTCTCAGCTGGCGCTCGGGCTCACGGGGACGACGCTCGGGGTCGTGGGGCTGGGGCGGCTGGGCGCGGCGGTGGCGAGAATTGGGTGCTTGGCATGGGGCATGCGCGTGGTGTGCTGGAGCGAGAACCTGACGCAGGAGCGGGCGGACCGGAAGGCGGAGGAGGTGGGGCTCCCGGCGTACGGGGGCAACGCGTTGGATCCCGAGGCGCCGACTTTCGCGGCTGTGAGCAAGGACGAGTTGTTCGAGACGGCGGACGTGGTCAGTTTGCATTACGTGCTGAGTGAGCGGTCGCGCGGCATCGTGGGCGCGAAGGAGTTGGCGAGGATGAAGCGGTCGGCGCTGCTGGTTAATACGTCGAGGGGGCCGTTGATTGATGATGCGGCGTTGTACGAAGCGTTGGAGAAGGGGCGCATTCGAGGCGCTGCGTTGGATGTATTTGATATCGAACCCTTGCCGGCTGAGAGTCCCTGGAGGTCCACCGTATGGGGCACCGGGGGGAGAAGCAACTTAATCATCACTCCGCACATGGGGTACGTCGAAGATGGCATCATGCACACCTGGTACGAAGAGACAGCTGAGAACCTAGAGCGGTGGCTCCGAGGGGAACCCCTTCTTCACCGCCTCAATTAGTATTTTAGATCTGCGTCTCTTAGCAGATAGATATTAATCGAGTCGAACTGGATACACAAATATCTCGAGGTAGTAGTTGGGCTCTCAATACCGCCGCCCATTGACGCCCACTATTGTCGTTTGATCAAACCCAACATATAGCAGGTTGGTCCCTATTCCCCTATTTTGATCCCCATTGAAAGATCCCGGTTCCAGTTTTCCATCGCATATTCTCTCTGCTCGTGATCGTACCAAACCTCCGGCCCCAGAGCGTTTCTTTTGTCTTCGACGTTGAACTTGGGATATTGGGACGCTGCGACCCGCGTTTTAGCCTCCCACACACTCTGCGCGAGCCAGAATGCTTGCGATGGACGACTAAGTCTGGCGCGGTAGGTCTCCCAGAGTGCGGGAAACAGTTCCACTCGCTTCATCGAAGATCGCGGAGCATGGCCTATTGTGTTGAACGTGCGATAATCATTCACGTTGATGGTATCCAGCCACCGTCTCCTGGCTTCGTTGGATGTTGCAATGTCTTGCTCCACACACTTCGTCAGCCCTGCCACGTACTTTTTGGAATGTTTGATGTCCCTGCTAGCGAGCTCCATGAGTTGCAGGTCGCGAATCCCGTCGAGTGATATGTTGTGGAGTCGGAATATGGCATTGGACAGCTGCCTAACGTCGAATATAACCTTGGGAATTGATTCCGACTCCAGGATTGACTTGATCGATTCACCTGATTCGTTTGTGGTTGTCAAGTCCGGGCAGCGATCCCCGTCGATCTTGATTCGATAGATGACTTGCTTCGATGGGACGAATAAACACAGAAAAGTGATGTTGGCCTTGTTTATTCGTTCGAGGTCCATAAATAGCGATGGCGGCTCAGTCGGCAGGCCTTGAATGTTGTCGAGTAAGGACACCAATGCCTTGGGTGAGTTCACGTTTGTAAGATGCAATGATTCCTGGACACTGTCCTTCACAGTATTCTGAGGGCGAGTTTTATCCATCGCGACGAAGCCAAGAAGGATGAGAAGTTGATTTTCAATGAGCTGCAAGCCAGCGAGATGAGAGAGAGGGGAAGGATAGAGAGTCCTGGTTTTATCAACAGCCAAACGAATGGGAAGGCCCCCGCTTGGACAACGGAAACTCACAGGTGATAGCCATACAGGTAATCTATTGGCCCAACCAACCGGTGATTTGCATCCGGCATGTCGCTTAGATGTAGAACGCCATGCATTCCTGCTGCCCAACCATGGTTTTCAAGAGCTAGGGTCTTGAAGCCGGGCTGATAAAGGGGTTTTCAGGAGGTTCACCTGAGACACAGTGACCAAAAGAGCGACCTACAGTTGTGGGTACGCAGTAAAATACAGCTGGCTTTGATATTTCCTTGCACAATACCGACTTTTCTTCTGAGTCCCTCAGGTTTACATCTCGACATTCGACTCTAAGTATAAATATAGGCGCAGCATATCGCCTATTTTTATGTGAAAGAATTTGAATAACAAAACAATGAAGTTCCGTGGTGTCCCACGATATCACGACACCAAGTCCAAACTTTGATTGATCCATTGGTCGTCAAGTTCACTMCCTCCCAGCTGATACTCTTCTTGTTAGCAGCGGCCAACATTTCACTTTCAACAACGCCATCGCCTGCCAAGTTTACCGAAATGGCCATAACCCACATGGACGCTACAGATGCTGAACCTGAGCCTAGCTGAGCCTTTTTGACCTTGTCAATGTCTTTCTCAACCCTACCGACGAAGCTTTTACTTGTCTCTTTGCTGCTCTGGCATTTGAGCTCAATGGCGTGGAACTCGAGGGGATTTTGGCTGGGTATTGCTCCTGTCCCCATAAAGTCGGATTTGACGAGGAAGTCGCATCGAAATCTCGAATTATTCGCGTATACCCCTGCTTCTCTCTCGAAGACTAAATTGAACAGGTCGGAGAAGCGAGGCACGGATCGGGCTACAGTGGCGAGCTCATCTTGAAGTTCGCACTGAGCCCACGATTCCCAACCACCAGTGTTGTATTGGGAAAATCGCGTGATCTTATCTGTTTGTGATCGCAAGGCATCTCGGGTTCGGTAACCAAGCCAATTGTTGTTCATATTTGCTCAGCTTTGATGGGGTTTCCGACACGAAGCCGTTGTAATTTTCGCGTAGTTCTAGGGGTTGAGAATAGGGCGAAACTGCCGGGGAACTTCTGATGATTTTGATCACCTCGGAGCCATAGCCTTCTCTTATAAGGCACTCTGCTATCTCCTCCTTTAGGTGACATCCGCGACGTGGCATGGTAACACAAGATAGGCGGGGKACACTTCCAATGATCTGATCTCTGAAGATATTTCCTAGTCTCTTCCCGTCGAACCCTCATTCGGGGAGGCCTTCGGATTTTGTAGATGTCTTCCTTCGGTGGCCTCTTCTTCTGTTAATATCCTTCCTTGCCGTGGTAGCGCGGTCTTTTGAGGCATTGTTCGCATATACCAATAGCTTGAGACACCGTTGAAAATTGTAGAAATGGCAATAGCCCGGGGTAGCTTCGGCGGGCGCCCAGCCACACTGTACGTGCCCTAGTTCGTGCTATGATAAATCCGCAAGAATTTTGCAACAATATTAATTGAAGAATCAGTCACTATACTGTAATTAACGCGCCGGGCACTAACATCCCGAGCCTTTCCTCGCCGCGGGCAAAGCAAGCGCCAATTCACCTGGCACGCGCCTATCAGGGTGGCAGAGGTAGCGACGGTACAGCGATTGAAGCGAGCTTCGAACCCCTATTGAGCCCCTAAGCTTCAGGTGGCAACTCGGAAGTTTACAGACGGACAAGGCTGGAGAGCTCTGAAAACAGTGTTCCATGCACTGTCTGCCTCTGGCACCCAAGATTAGCCGGTACTTTATCGCTCTACTCCTCAATTGATTCACTATCGTCGGTGCATTCAGGGATGATGTAGGGCACCAAGCCCTTTTCTCTCTAAAAATGCCACCAAATTGAAGGTATTTTTTGAGCGAGTAACGGTAAAATGCGACGAACCAAGTTCATATCTTATTCACTGTGCATTCATCACCATTGCTTCTATCCAGAAGCGCCTATGAGATTGGAGGCTTGGGACTACGTGGATTTGCAGAACGGCCGGTGCCTATTATGCCTTTAGGGAGAAATAATGTCAAGAATGGGTATTTCCACCGATACGAGTTTTCAAGATGACTTTCCAACGCCATGTCGATATCTTCAAGACGCATGAACCCACCGCAGGATGGCGATAATGACTCAGAATTTACCAGCCTGGGGAAATAAAAATAACTAACTAGGAACAGTAGGGAAGAAATCGTGCTCTTCCGTATAGAAAAAAAACTTAGAGAAAGCAGCGTAAGGGGCCACACCCACAAACTTGCTTGCAACCGATTTCTGACTGATATTATATGCGGATGATGATGATATGCTACATAGTGTCTCCTAGGTTCGTTCTATCCTCTCCTTTATATCGTTTTCCGGAACTTCGTTAGTTGGTATCGGAGCGAACAGATTAGACTTTTCTTCAACTGTCACTACCACAGCCGACTCTTGTGTGTACTCTCCTCGAATCACCAAGTGCCGAACAATGAAAATTTATCAGTCAGAGGCTACAGAATAGCTTACTACGTGACTAGAAGATTGACATCAATCACGACAATATTTCCTTCATACCTGCTAGGAGAAAAATATATTTAAAGGATCAGGCGTCTACCAAATATAACCCTACACCATTCGTTCAGCCGCCCCTTTAACAAGGAAGCCTTGCAATATATGTCGCCGCAAGCATATGTCACGTAGCCAACATCTTAAGGAGATAACCAGCGTATTCATTTAACCCCAACCGGAAACATTTTGATCCTCACGATGTTATCTCAACCTACACTCCGAGGCGTTTCGGCGACGACGGCTCAGGTTCAAGAAATTACGGATGCTGCGCTCAGAACCATCAATTGGGTCCTAAACCTCAATGATGAAAGACAACAGCTCGAAGCATTCTTCGATATCTGCCAGGCCTCCGAGGTCCCTTCTAGACGCGAAGTTTTGAGACCGGACCTCCCCCACATGCTCGCGAAATATAGATTTTTCAAAGACTTGCCGCAATCCGAACGGAGCCGGTTAATTATGAACCTCGTCGACTGGTACCAATCATCGTGCGAGGAGGATGTCACATTCGTAGCGTGTCTAGTCCCTGGTCTATACGACTTCATAAACACTGTTCGCAGGAACCTGTTCGACGAGGTTCGTGATGGCAATTGGTATCGGTGGTGGATTGCCAGTAATCGGCAGCAAGGCGTCCTCGATCTAGGATTCAACACTCTTGAGAAAGACAGTCGCATACTAAGGCGTATACTAGAGTACGAGTCTCGCAAGCAGGATCCCGATATACCCTTACAACTCCCAGGTGATCCGCGCAAGTTGCCTACAGTCTCGGACATTCTTCGTACTCCGTAATAATAATTACCATAACTATTATCGTCGCCACAATTAAGTAGCGACACCTCTCCTTCTAGATAGATTTGCATTTTATAAGCGTTGGCATGAATCAAGTTCCCCCTCAAGGAAACTCACAGCCGAGTGATGCATTAATGTACCTAGATAGCCTCCTAGGAGAACAACTTCGAACAATGGCCGAAGTCTAACAAGACAAAAGATGAATTTATGTAATGCCTTCTCTTGTCTTACCCATAACCGCGCCTTGTGCAGATATAAGTGACGATGTTGAAACCCAAGGACTTGGTACGATACAGACGTGTTATTATGGGTAGTATATAGTCGAATCCTGATTGCCCTTTCCCCCACCCCCCTCTCTCTTGCGATGATAATATCATTCAAACTGTATGATGGGTAAAGCCTAAGCCTATGTGTCAGCTGCTACCGGGAGAAATCTTCAAAATCCTCTGACTAAGAGGAACCTCACCAGTGATCTTGGGTCCGTGAGGTAAGTACGTGATTGCCCGTATGTTGATATCCACCTAGATTCAGACTTCTCCAAGTCATAAGATCTGGGTTCTTGCCGTGATTCACTGGGAAAGCGCCTGGTTGCCAGTGAATGGCGGAGCTCACAGTATACTCCACGTATCCAGCAGAAAATCTATATGTAAAGGATCGGGAATCTCCTCGAGACAGCTCTCTTGCATATGTCAACCATCCGCAAACAGATCGTTGAGCATCCATCTCTGAAGCAGTACCACCAACTCATTCAGTTAATCTCTACACAAAAAGGACCATACATCCCACAATGCATCCTCCTCACCAACCCGGCGCTCCCCCGGGCCAACCCACCGGCCCCAAACCTCTCACCAACCCCACGACAGTCCCTCGCGAAGACTCCATCGAGCAGCAACTAACCCTATTCCTCGCGGGCATCGAGACCTTCCAAAAAGCCCCGGAGCCAAAACAACTCTTCATGCTCTCCAAGATGTGCCAATCACTCACCCCCAAGCCCACGCCCTCGGGGTACAAGAGCAACCTGCCGTGGGCGCTCAAGCGAACGAAGCTCTTCCAATCACTACCCGCCGCGGACCAGCTCAAGTACATCCAGGACCTGATAATCTGGCGCCGCGTGGTCTTCGCGCCTGTCCAGAAAACGGACTTCGCGTACGTGGCGTACCTACTACCGGGGCTAGCGCACTACGTGCACAGCATCCGCACGGGGACGTACAGCGCGGTCAACGACGGGAACTGGTTCCTGTGGTGGAAGACGGGGGTGTTGCGACACCACAAGGAAAACGGGACGAAGCCGAGCGACGACATCCAGGCGGACCGCGAGCTGCTGGAGCACTTGATTGAGTACGAGACACGGAAACATATTCCCGTTGTGCCGCGGTACCCGGGTGATCCGCTCAAGCTGCCGCCTATTTCGGCGATACTTGGTCCGGGTCCTGCTCTGCCTGTTATGGAGCCCCCTGTTCCTGGACTGTCGGATGAGCGCCGGGCAGGAGCTGTGTGGATGCGTTAAGACGGGGTTCTCCGGGAGTCTTCTAGATGGGAATGAACGGAATCACGGATTTTAAGGATAGGAACGGGGTAGTTTGATTTGTGTATCGTGAGGCACAGAGAGATATAGCATCTCATAATACACGTCATGATTCCACAAACCTGAAAGTGAATAAAAATTAATTATAATGACAGCTTCGACGCCTACGTTAATTAATCAGGATGCACCCATACCAGTACGCGGATTAATGATTCAATTGTGTGCCTCCTTGGGTATCATGACCTAGCAACGATACTCACTAACAATAATGATTCTGATGCCCGCCAGTGCCACTCCAATGCTGTCAATACAGATGTATATCCCATATTTCTTCAACCCAGCAATCTAATGCATACAAGCACCAAGATCCGCGGCTCGTCTCTAACATAAGTGGATCGTATCCCCTATTAATTTTAAGATCGACTTATTACTCCTTTCCATTTTCTCCGTTAAGTCGCTGTCTCTTATTCATGATCTCAACGTACAGCGTCAACGGCCGTTTGCGACTATTTTCGTAATCCGAGAACTCGTTAGATTCGCTGGTCGCTGGCGTAAATGAGACGCTGTTATAAGGAGTGGGCACCAAGAATGCATCTTCAGGTGGCGTTTCGGAGCCCGATGAATCGGCCCCGCTCATACGGCTCATGTCAACTTCGCTCATCTCCTCAGCCTCTTTTTCAATCGTCAATTGGCGGAGGGACGAGACCGCGGTATTCTCGGGCACGGGCTCCATCGCGGTCTCAGCTAGTCCGGTCTGAGGTAAGTGCGGCTCGTCGAAGAGGGKCCCGAACCAGGCCTCTCGGACCGCGAGCCCGAGGACCAAGGATACCTGCCTCGCGACGCTGTTGCCGACGATACGCCATTGATTAGCCGCTGAGCCAACAATTATCTCGTGGTCGCGAAATCCCTGCGCGCGCCTAACTTCCAATATGCTCATCGGGCGATGCTGATTCCAATGATTCACAACTCCCATCCGGGCGTCTGTCGGTCCGCACCTGGTAGCAACGGTATTGAATAGTCCGTTCGGATTAACACGAGTCCATCCCCTAGAGGATCTCGCCACCCTATCCGCTGGTCCCGGGGGGTACAGCTCACGTTCCAACTTGGTCATCACCGGAGGTAACCCCGGCCGACCATGCCACGCTTTGCTGAAGCCCATGCCCCACGGCTGGGTAGGAATGTGGAAGATTTCTTTTCGTATATGCGAAGTCAACCCTGCTGATAGCCGGTGGTCAGGGAACCCGACACAGTAGTCAGGCCCTGTATCGTGGATATCCGGCAAGTCTCCTACGGCATCTCCCGCGCTGACGAATCGAAACGGGGTTGATGTAATTATCCTAGCGTCGAAAGCTCGCCCGCAGGACATTTCGCCAAGACTGACCAGTTTTGTGCCAGGCGGGTGAGAGTGCGACGGCGAGGGCACTTTGGGCATTCGGAATCCAGGGGCGCTGAAAACAAGAAACACACGGCTTCGACTCTGAGGCGCGCCGAAGGACCACGCATCTAGAAACATAACTTGGAGCTGATAACCCAGGCCAACCAATGCGCAGACCACCTGGGAGAAGACGCAAGCATCGCGGAAATTCTTGCTGTTTACCATTTGAGGCACGTTCTCAAGTATTCCGTAGTGAGGGCGATATAGGTCGACATACGATGCGAAAGACGCAACAAGAGACTGATTCTTTCGTTGATGATCTGTTGTTTTATCATAGGTAAGCAATGAAAATCCGGGGCACGGCGACCCAGCAGAAATGAATTGGACGTCCCCAGGTTGGGGTATCTTGTCACTGTCGCCTTGCATTGCCTGAAACAAGAGATCATCAACAGAGCCTAGAAAGGGCGTGCACGCATCTGGCTTGCAGTTCGCCATATACGTATGAATAGCCTCGCTCCAAATATCGTTGGCCCAGCGCATCTCGATACCGCCACCGTCCTCTAGACCGCGTCCGAAGTTTCCACCTCCACAGAATAAGTCAAGGCCTTGAAGTTTCTGGGACTGATGTACCAGGGTTGGGTTAAACCCTTGCCGTAACTGGTGCACCAAGTCCATGTCAAGAGGAACATAAGCCTTCTTGCCTTCCTCTACCTCAATCTCCTGGTGTGTCATAAAGAAGGCATCTCCAGTTCCATTATAATCATAAGGTGTAGGGATACTCTCGTCAAGTGGGAATGCCCTGACTAAGCAATGACGGAAAATTCTGCGAAAAGAAATTTCGTATAGTTGCTCTGTATAAACGAGTTCATTCGGAGGCGATTTGTGGGCATCTTTGTCAACATCTTTCCTCCGCACGAGTTTCCGTAACGTAGCATAACGTTTCCCCCTTTCATCGAAGAACCCTTCGACAATGAATGTTTCTAGCTTAAGTGCCTTCGGATCGGTTTCGACGAGGACAGAATCGCCAATCTTATAAGATGGCACCTGGTGGAATCTATCCTCCGCACAGGTCAAGTGTTCTCTTCTTAGAGTAGTCCATCGGCAGTCATCAGAGAGATAAGTCTGGCGAACAAAAAACTCAGCTGACGTGGAAGGATCCCCAAACCACTCGATACTATGGGTCGAGAGAACTTGACCTGCTTGTACTCGTGCTGTTTTTAAATGGCAAGTACAGTTGTTGGATAAAAAAAGTTCATTTTTATAGGGATATTTCATAATGCCGCAAGGTGTGTCGATTGGTTGATATAACCAGAGTACGTCAAACGAACGTTTCCCTCTCAATGTGACATGAACCTTCTGCACAAGCCCAAACCACAAGTGTTCGCCGTCGTAATGCTTAGACTTCTGTCGTTTCCATTTTGTATCCGTCTCCTCGTCATCAGGTTTTGTTGAGATCACGTCTCCCACGTCGATCGAAGCGATGAATGATTCGCGATCACGGCCATTTCGTTTGATCGTACGAGAGCTTATTTGCTCAACTGGCCGGCTTCTCTGAACGAAAGCATGCCGTTTCTTCTTGATGATATCTGACGGCTCCACTTGATCAAGAACCTTCCCAAATATCATGTGAGAGAACAAATCGTATATATACGGTGTCACAAATGTTTGCGACACCTGTCCATCTTTTCGAGGTTTAGATGGATTTCGGCCTTTAGTTTGGCCATCTTCGTAAGGTTGTATTCGACTCGGCCCTTGGATCGGTTTATACCAATCCATAGATTTGACTTCTTTCCAGATTGTATGCCACGAAATGATTGTCGAGTCCAAACCGTAAGCCTCTTTCCATATGAATTCAATATTGGCAATAAGGGCACCTCGAAAATCGCTGGTCCGGTTAGCAGAATGCCACTGTTCGAAGACCACCGAATTCTGATGGGTTTGCAGGAGCCAGGAGCTGAACCGCGATTCAAAGTCTTGCAAGACGACCCGGCGGCCGTTATCCTTTGAGTGGTCGCAGTAGTCTAGGACGTGCTTTGCTAGGTCCGCAATCCAGAGGAATGTCTTGTAGAACCTTGCATACTCGGTCGAAGGAGTCCCTAACTTGTAGTAGATCTCATTACCTCTGCTCACATTCAGTTCAGACTGTATCCAAATCTGGTTACGAACAGTGTGCTCTTCGCTGCCATAATTTCCAATGGGAAGCTGCCGAAAAGGAACCTTCTTAAGGTAAAAATATGTTTCGCCACGTCTTACCACGCCATCGAAAGAATAGCTAATGGCTGTTTGACGGGCTGCGAGGTGTTGCAATGGTCTAAGCTCACAAGGATAGAGTCCTGAATGGTTATAGATAGAAAATTCTTCTAGGTCAAACTCAACATAGTCTTCTTGGTCTTCTTGATCTTCTCCGCCTTCCTGTGAGGGCTGTTGTGTTTTCACAACGTCGAGAAGCCTAGATATAGCATCCGATTCTTGAACCTGGGGCGCAGGCGGAATAAACCCATCAAAAATTGATCTTGGTTGCGTAAGAGTTGACCAAGGAAGGCTGACTACTATGGGTCTTCGTCTAGATGTATCGGTAGCATGAACGTCTGGGACTTTTTTTAGGCCATCAAAATCATTCGCCCCCGATTCGATCGAATGTGTCTCCGACTGCGTACGGCTATGTACCGGTTGGCGCCAAGAATCCACGATGGGCCTTTGCGACTCATATTGGTGCTCATGTATACCGAGCAGGCTCTCTTCAGGGTCTCCGGCGTCGTCTTCCTCGATACTAAGAATAAGTTGTTGATCCAAATATGAAGGTGGCTGTTCCAGCAATAGCTGGTCAGGCTCTAAATCAGGAGTTTGCGATCCAACGGTTACTTGATTAGATATCGGAAGGCGATGCCAATTGAAAAGACACTCATTATATACTTCCATTTTGTTATATCGTCCTGACACGAACTGACATTGTGTAAGACGTTAGTGATTGAGGGCACTTCCTGTAGCCATATGCTGTGTCCGTGGCGATCTTACCAAAATATCCCAGAAAAGCGACCCGTAGCCTCACAAGCCTGAAACAATCCATCTAAGTCGCTGCTACTAGGTAACGATGTTCCTACAAGTATATCAGGGAAATAGATGTGGTAAAGTTATATCGAGAATATTATGAAGATAGGGGCGACGGCCATACGATTTTACAGGTGCAAGACAGGACAAAACATGAGGCGATCCAAAACTTCGTTACTCATTGTCCATATTCAAAATCGTTCAAGGAGTGTCATGTTATGTTGGGAGCGTTCTTATGACCTAGAAGTTTGCTGCCGAAACCTTGGGTGGCCGTTATGAACAGAGGTTTTCTTCGATCGCGTAATCGACAATTTCGAGTCTGGAGCACAATGACAATAACAAACGGCTCTCTCCAACAATGTGTTGAGTACTTTGAATGAGGTGTGGATCAAAATGAGATGCTATGATAGAACAGGACAAAGAATAAGAAACAAGACAGGCCCCAAGATGGACCGTTTTGGTGGCCCTGCAGGTAAACAAGCTGGAATGAAGCCATCTCAGCGACCCCGCCGCTTGCGAAGGCTGGGAGTGTACTGGCCGTGACGGGTGACGGGTGACAGGGCATGAGACAGTGCATGAAAGAAACAGAAGAGGAACCGTGGACGTGGATCTGGTGGAACTGACCAATTGAAGGGTGACAGTTTCGTGTTAGTGGGTCCAGTTGTGGGGCTGGGGAGCCGGCCACCTGCTGTTTGCGTTGAACGCAGCCCTAATCTGATGTTCTTAGCTCCCGTCCCCCCCGTCCTTGCCATACATGTACCTATCGTGGAAATGCACTGGCCCCCGGTTGCAGATCGAACGGCAATATGCAGGTACCCTTGTACCCACATTACTCACTCACATACCACATGCACCTAATCTATCTGTCCTACTCCCTGTTCAGCCCTACATGTATTGTAACCGTTCTAATCTCTCCAATCGCACCCATGGTAGTAGTCCTCTAAAATTTGACGTCTATTGTGTGTGTGGGTATCTTTTGTGTCCATAGTACCTAATATTGTACATCCATTTATGCTGATGTCATCGCTATCGCCTCTCTATTGTCTTGCCCTAAGGATGAGTGCCACAGCTTAGCTAATATCATCTGCTGAAGTCGCTGGGAACCGCCGGACAGGTCAGACTCCACGTAAGTGTGGACTTCGTCTGGCGTCGGCCATCGCCAAGAGCCGGTGGTCTCTGCGGCGTTCTCCATCTGAAATATCAAGTCCTCCTGCTCCTCGGGCGAGAGACTTGGCCCAGCGAACGCTTGGAAGGCACAGAGAATCTTGGCGATTAGCGCGTGACCGCGACTTTCTATCCGCCCCGCCTCTTTGTCGATATATTTTTTATTCTCGAGCATCCATTGAAACAATTCCTTCATCCCCCCCACGTCTCCAAGGAATGCTAGAGAGCGCATATATGCATGCAAGTGAGCAGGACCTATGTTATGGAGGAATCTGGGCGCATCGAGACTCGTAGATTGGATATTGACCCTTCCAACGGGTGCTGTAATCTGAGAGAAGATTGTCTTGAGCTTTTCTAAAACTGCGTCGGCTGAAGGAATCAACCAAGTTCCTCCCGTACCGTTTTCCCTTGACCAGGATTCTTGTAGACCAAGTCGAGATACGGCTGCCTTTTGGGCCGTGCGACAAAGATACAGAAACATCTCAGTGTCCATTCCTACCGTTTGCTGAACGTGGTGAACAACATTCATGGATATCGCCAACGCTTCGGCATCGTTATGGGCTTGTGTACCATTCAAGATGCAAAGTTGTGGCCGCGCTAGTGCCCTGAGGATAATAGACCAGGGCGGTCGGAAAGTAGAGCCCTCGGTAGTCCCCGGTCTCAGTCGAAGCCTAGCGAGTTTTATAGCGTGACGAATACGGAACAGTTCCTCTGGAAGTATCTTCTCGTGGCCTCGGCGGGTAGGCTGCAGTGCACAGAGAAGCTGGATATAACATTTGAACACTAACAGAGGAACCTGTCGAAGTGCCTGGTAAGATGGTTCTTTAAACAGAGCCACAGAGCCGACGACAGCGGCATCGATGCCACTATCACGAAGATAGCGATATGCCTCCTCGAGAGAACTAGCATTAATCAGCAGTGAGTGCAGGCAGTGTCCCTCCGGTTTTACACCGCGACTAATCATCTGGTCGTATAGCTCAGTGACTGAAGGAGGCGATAGCCTTGCTAGTTCATACTCGCTGTAATTAGCATCGTAAATCGGGAGGCTTTCTCGAAAGTCACCAGGCAGTGAAGTCGAGGTAGGTTGAAGGGGGCCGGCGTGCAATTTGATGAACATTTCGGCATATACTTGAACATTAGGAGATTCTCCTGTCTTAGAAGCAAACTCGTTGAAAACTCTCCAAGCCTCCTGGCGATTGCGGGTTGCTCGTATTGTCATAGCCCAATGGGTGTATAAGTTTTGATCTTGCTTATCACCCTTCCATTCCTTTGGTGGAAGACTTCGAGTTTGTATTGTTGGGGAATGGGCGCCCATACCTCCCAGGGCGTCTAACGCCTGGCCGTAGTGGTCGTCGGCATACCCGGCCTCTGTCATAAGAACGCCAGCTTTCACGCTTCGCGAGCGATCATCCTCGGGCGTCCTTTTAGCATCAAGCCCGTCAAAATCCTGTCGGTATGGGGGCCAGGATTTGGCATATCTTATAGCAACTGCTCTCTCAGTTTTCGATTTTTTCAGCCCAACCATGACTTGCCTGACAGCTCTGTAGCTGGCTTTATTAATAATGAGCGGCTTATCTAGGTTGTCCGACATCGCCAACAAGAGCTTTTGAGCACGCCAATTGAACTCCCTATTCACGATAGGTTGTGTTGTTGCTGGCTTCTTAAACAGCTGTAAAGCTTGATTAAAGACTTGGCACCGAAGACGGTAGCCGTTGGTATCTGTGCCTGAGGGTATTCCTCGAATGTAATCCGCCGCGAACCGTGCTACTGTGACGATTGCCCTGGGCCAGAACCGCATTACTTGATTAACAAGGCGGCGAAGGAGCAGCAGGAAGTTTGACACTTGTATAGTCATTTTGCGATCGGGTAGAGCCAAGTCGCGGTCTAATGACTGGGACCTTGAATGGAAATAATGTTTCGATGTGTACTCCATTAGAGATAACAAGGACTCGGCTTTGCGGAACCTCTCGTCACTGCGTGCTAAGAGCATCAGAATAAATAGGGGTTTTGGGGTTTCGGTCGAAACAAATCGCTCAACTCGAGCGTCCCCGTCTTCCCCCGACAGTATCCATATCCAATGGTCCAAATCTTCCTTCGACCAGCCTAAAGCAGCCAGGCTCTGGAAGCGATCATCCCACTCGGACGAACTAATAGAGCGCAGGCGTGCCCAGATACGCTCATTCTGAGTGTCTTGTCTTGCCATCCACGCCTGTAGCAATAACAGTGGAAGCCGATCAGCGCGCTGCTGAACTGCGAATTCAAAGGCATGTCCGTATGCCTTTTTCTGGCTGGAGGTCTTGCTTCGAAGCCGTAGAGCAAGTATGCGGGTAGGTGAAAGCCGAAGTTGAGGATAGCGACGTCGTCTAGTGCTGGTGATTCGCCAGAGCGTTTGACTTTTGGCTGGTTGAGATAACCACAGAGAGCCAGCCCTAGCTGTGGATCTAGCCAACGCTAGCATATGTTTGGCAGACATATTTGAGTATCGCAAAGTCACTCCTATTTGACATTGCTAGGGGGGTGGAAGCTATCCCCCGTTAGCTTGGGAGCTCTCGGGACTGTCATCTAGGTGCGCATACAAGTAGATGGTCAAGTATAATCAACATGTTTTATTAGATGATATTCGATTATGACGGAGGAATTATCATAAAAGAACCATACCTCTCCTTCGAGAGTATGGCCTTGGTAACGACGGAGAACAGGTTGAGGTGTGGTGGGTTTGTGAAATTCAGGGTGAGTTGTTCGTACTCAGGTAGATTTAAAGTATGCCCCTCTTATCCATATCTTATCTTATCACTATGCAGGGAAATGTTTATCGATAAGGCTTCAGAGGTACGTACCCCGAAGCTCGAGCTTCGACTCCGACTGCAACATCTGATAAATGATAAATCTGATAAAAATCATTCGCTATGAACAAATTTCTCACGCCGGCGAACTGAAATATCTTGGTGGCTATAATCGCACCCCCAATGGCCGAATTAACTTCACCATGCGATCCTCACTACAAAAAGTAGCAACTCCCGCGCTCCGAGGACTACACACCATAGTCTCCCCCCCAAGACCGCAGCGATGTTTCCATCAGACCAGCTTCGCATCCCTCCCGCGCAAGCGCAGCTTCTTCACCTCAAACCCATTGCTGTCCGGCGTTGACAAGAATGACGGGTCGACGACTTCAGAAGATGCTGCCAATCAGCTAGAAACACAACAAGGGAAGACTTCAACCTCCCCCAAGCGCAAGCCCGTTCGCGCCTCGGCCGCCAAGACTTTGCGTCTAGGCCTCACGACCAAACCGCCTATACGTAGTACCAGCGCGACGAAAGATTATACTGGTGCCGATACCGACTATCGCCGAACAATCACCTCAATATGCGTTGCTCAATCTTTCGACATGGATGCGGTACAGGAGATATTGCGTTTCCATGCTTTTGAGTTAGATCCCGACGGCACTGAATTTGACCCCACGGGCGTTGTGCATGCAAGGGGCATTAACAATGGGGACATCTTTGTCTTCCCCTCCGGCACGGTAGTGGCTTGGTCCGTGCCCACCGATGCTCTCATGACGCTTGCCACCAAGCAGCTGATTCGAGCGGCCGAACTTCCTCACATTAATCGTCTTGAGATGGAAGAACTTGAATTTATTCCCGATGAGACACGCGACACGAGTTATATGAGAGGAGAGGTGGTTGTCCTGGGCACGCGAGCACAAGAACAAGAGAACCACAAATTGGACACGACACTTGCCAAAATTGCCTTCTCAAGCGGCTTAGCCAGAAGCCCCAAGCTGGCTGTGCTAGAAAACCAGGCAATCGAGTACTTTGAGAGTTCCAAGAACAGTTTGGATTTCCTAGAGGGGGGGCTAGAGCACAAGTTGAAACGCAGCTCTGTCCTAAAGATGACCGCTCAACTGCTCAGTCTGAGATCACAACTGAACCATTACTCAGATATCACGGACCAGCTTCCAGACATGTTTTGGGACTCGGAGTCAAACCTCGAGAATTACTACAACCAGATTAGCACCGTTCTAGATATACGGCAGCGGATTGGGATCTTAAATAAGAAGATCGACTACGGATTTGAGAACGTAAGCGTCTTAAGGGAGATGGTCAGCGAAAAATATGGCCATAGGCTGGAGTGGATCATCATCTTCCTCATCACTGTTGAGGTCTTGTTTGAACTGAGAAGGGTATATCGTGAGGACATAAGCGAAGCAAGCTCAAGCTAGATGTTAAGAGCCTTACCTATCTTGATACGTGCCTACCTATGGGAGGCGACCTAGTCATAAAAACACCACTCTGTACTGTAAGTACCTAAGTAATGATACGGCTTATTCCACACGACGTGAAAGTCTCTACACTGTAAGATAACTACCCAGCCGCCAAACACGTAAAATTAATTGACGTTCGGACCAGCCGCCTACATTGAGGTACCTTAGGTACCTTCCTAAGCTACGCATCCTTGCGTTATTCCATTCCCGGCAGCTGCTCTAGTTACTCTCGTTACCCGTAATACCCCTATCAATGTCACCTGGCTGCCATTGTGCTAAACACGAAAGCCCGTGAGACCAGGACTTATACGAGACTTCTTCCAGCCGTGCTTCTAAATGAGAATTTTTGTTCTTTACCTTCTCCACTCTTCAAGAAGTCCTACCAAAGTTTCTCGACTACAACTTCGCCGAAAACTGTCATGAACTGTCAGCATAACAACCTCCATTCCATCAACGCAAACTCAGGATTCAGTCATAGCGGCACACTCCTGAAGGTGAACACCCCTTAAACATCACACAATCAAATAAACTGCTTGACATCCTTGGCTTCCTAGTACGGTCCAGGTATTCTTCCTTTCTTTACATATACAAGTAAGGTGGCCAGAGCCTTCCCTCTAGAATGCCGCTTTGACATGCGTCGCACAGGCCATCTTATATATATATATAATTTTCACTTCAAATGAATTCGTACTAAGCAGACTGCTAATACCACGAAAAGGAAACTTCAATCATCTCAACGTCCCAAGTTGAAGCCCTTCTTCATTCGACGAGATGACCTCCAATAATGAGACGTCGTCGATCGCCAGTCAGGCGTAAGTTTATGCCTTACCATTGCCACATATTCATGTCTCTAACGGATTTCACAGCGACAATGCTACGTTCACGAAGGTCGTAGTTTTAGTCGGCAAGGACGAAGTGCCCTTCCTAGTCGCAGTCCAGTGCTTCCTGAACCTGTCGTCCCAACTCGCAACGCATGTTCTACACTACTTGCCAACGAAGAAGTACGTTGCTGAGCCCGGCTGGAACATGGACTCGGTCAAAGACGAGGCTATCGTGTGGGAAACCATGGATATTGAGACGTTCCGCCTCCTCGGGGAATATCAACTGCACCGGGACTACGATATCCCCTTTCCGACTGAACCAATCGACCAAGGGAAGGGGGATAACGAAGCTCGTCAATCGTTCGCAAAGCACGCTCGGAACATCAACAGCGTTATCATGTGGTCAATGTGGCTAAGCCAGCAGAAGGATTCGAAGATCGACCTCATGGTCCGACCCTTCTTTGCCGAGTTTCTGGATGAGTTCGGCATGGCGATCATCACTCCGAATCCCCCTGACACTGGGGTAGAGCACCTCCTACCGCACGCAAAGTTGTATGTCCTAGCTCGCGAATTCGGCATACACGGCCTCGAAGAGCTTGCAATCAAGAAGCTGATGGTCTCGTTGTTGCGAGCACACCTAACTTTCGACTTCGCCGGCGCATTTGCCAAGTTGGTGCGTTACGTCTTCGACAACACCACAGGCGACGACGACCTCAACAAGAAAATCTGCAAGATTAGAACCCTTGTGGTAAACCTCTTTATCAAACATCCGGAGTTCGAGGCTGTGTTCTTGGGTGTGAGAGAGTTTGCGGAGGAGACGATGTACCTACGTGTACCAAAGTGATGTCTTGGGGTGCTGACGAGTGCGGTGGGATAGGATGGTGCTTTTGAGGGGTTATATGGTAGTCAAGACCGTTGAGATGCTCTTGTCGTTATAATAATGTCTATGATACCCTGGTTCTGAGATTAGCTTCTAAAGTAATTTGATTCTTGTGCAACCAATATTACGACTTCATCCATCTATCTACGTAACCACTTACCGTCGCAAATCAAGCACTTCGTTATGGCTCTTTCTCATGTCTCGACAACGGTCATAAGTTTATTGGGTCCTGGTATGCATTGATCTTCGCCGTAGCGCACCTTGACATGCCTTACGTGTCTCCTACGGCTACGAGATAGGCATCCGTATATCGTCCCGTTGCCCTCGAGTACTGCTCCCGTTGCTCCCGTCACTCCCGTTGCCTCTACCACCTCCGTTACCCGGGCGCGGTCGTCCTAGATGCATTGGCCCCTGAGATTTGGGATTTAAACCCATTTTCACCGACTCTGCTCTTCCCTTTCCCTCTTCACCTTTACATCAAATCCTCCAAAAAAACTGAAACAACCACAAAAAGAAATCGACCTTCACCATACTAGCACACTGCTCTAAGTGAACATTCTCTCAACGTCTCTGCGAACACACAAACTGCTTGACGTTTTCTGGCCCTAGCGGAATCATTTACACAAACTTGGTATGTCTCCCATCTCTATTTGCGTGTGAAGCTATAAGAGGACTTGGGGTTCCCGCACAGCGAGAATTCTACCTTGACATATGTTATTCAGACCTATATATATCCTTCATATCAAAAAGCCACGTGCAAATCAGGATGCTAACCTCTATACGCAGATTCCGTTGAAGAAACCAAAACAAACCCAAAAACCCTCTTCTTCAACATTGTATTACCACGATGCCATTCCTGTGCTACAAGTAAGTCCATCCACCATCAGCACCGCAGGTTCAATCCTTCGTCTAACATTCCTCATAGCGCAGCTGATGGCGTCGGACGCATTGTGCTCCTAGTTGGCCCCAGCAGACAACCATTTCTCGTGCCTTTCGTCTCTCTTCTTAAGTTCTCGGAAAAGTTCACTTCACACCTAACTCAGAACCTACCCAACGAAGAGTACGTTCCTAAGAAACACGACATGAACCCGACAATGGACCATGCTCTCATCTGGGAAGACCTGGAGGTCGACATGTTCAAGGCGCTGGGCGAATTCCAACTAGGCAGACAATACAACGTCCCCGTCACGACTGAGATCACCATCAAAGAGGGCCCGGCAGACGACAACGGTCAACTCGAGTTCAACCATCTCCGCCAGAATGTCCCCTCGACACTCATGTGGGCAAGATGGCTCAGTCTACCCATGAACGAGGCCGCCAACTACATGATACGCGACTACTTCTCGTTCTACGTCAAAAAATACGGCTCCGAGGTCGTTGACAACCCCAACCCTCGCGACATCGACCACATCTGCCTCATCTTCCATGTGAAGATGTACCTCTTTGCTCAGTCGTTCAACATACACCAGCTACAACACGTGGCGCTGAAGAATCTGGTGACCACGATACTTCGTGCTCATCTCACATACAACTTCGCCGGGGCCTTTGCAAAACTGATTCGCTTTGCCTACGCGCATGTCGGGAAGGGTGATCCTATGAGGGATGTGTTGTGCGACTTGGGAACTCTGGTGGTAGACCTTTTTGTCAAGCATCCTGAATTCAGCAATGTCTTCATGGAAACCAGCGACTTTGCTGAGGAAATCATGTACCGCCGTGTCGAGCAGTGAGTGAACTGTCCACGGTGATATACGCTGGCGTATATCAATTCTTGTAACGGAGCCGTTGAGCCCGTTTGCGATGTTTTTGGGACGGGTGGTTTGGGAAGATTATAATGGCTCATGATGCTTATGACGCTTATGATTATGATTGATACCCCTTGTAGGCTTAGCAATACAGTCTGCTTCTTGTACCACCAATAATTACACCTTATAACCCATCTATCTTAAGTACTTAACTAATAACAACTAACCACCGTAAAGTAAGCGCTTCCCTATAGCTCTTCCACCCGTTTCAAACACGGCCATTAGTTCATTAGGCCCTAGTCTAAACAGCCCCGGCCAGTATGAAGGCGCCTTATGTACAAGGACAGGCTGACTCCAATATATCTTCCCCCTATTCAAACTCTCAGCGAACACGACCTTGATAGCAGCCTTCCCGGGCCACGTCGAGTCGTCCGTAATCTCCTCATCCGTCATGAAGATAACCGCAAGCCCAGTCGTGCCAAAGCGTTCTATCTGCGGCGCACCCGCATTGCGCCCTGGTCTCGGCTGGTACACCACGCCTCTGGACCCCCACGTAAGACCCTGGTCGTACGAGAGCGCGTACTCAATGCTGTAAGTGGTATGTCTCGTAGTCTCGAATACAACGATCTGCGCCTCTCCGAAGAATTGGCGCCCGTTAGGTGCCACGCCCGATACGTCCCGCGCGCCCACGATGCTCTGCATCCCGTCGCGCAGGTTCACGTACGGCGAGTGGCACCTTAAACACCGCGCTTGCGTCCAGGTGAGTCCGCCGTCGCGCGAGTCCACGCGAAACGTTTCTTGGTTGTTTTGCGCCAGTTCGCGCGAGTACGTCATCTGGATCTCCCGTCCGTCCGCGCCGCCGAGCCGCATATACGGCTCCCAGAGGCCCAGGCCGTTGTTGCTTGCTGCGCTCTGCTCCGCGGCCTGCGAGGCGAATTTCCAGGTGCGTCCGCCGTCCTCGCTGCGGCATACCGTGATTCTGAAGTGGATCGGGCGACCGGTCGCTGGGTCGCGGTCGTGGTTGCGGAACGCGGCTACGACTACGGATTTGTTCTTCGGGGCCATGGGCGAGGGGGGCACTTCGATCAGGAAGCCATTGTCGATGTCCCCGATGCCGCGAGTGATCTCGCCGTGCGGGACGAACGAGTTCCCGCCGTCGACGCTCCGCGTGACTTGCAGGACGTGCTCACGGCCGCCGGGGCCTTGGAACCCCGTGGTGACGCACAGCAGACTGTTGTCTGTGAGCCGGGCCAGCCGTGGATACGTCCCAGCCACGGGGTTCAGGGCGGTCTCGTTCAAGTCGACCTGCCAGCGAGCGGGGGACACTACTGTCTCGCTAAGATGGCTGCTGGGCTGGCCGCTAGGCTGGCCGGTGAACAGGGGGCCCAGGTGGCCGATGTGGCCTAGGATCTTCTGGGTGAGCCTGCCGGCCATTGAGTCTTGGGCCGGGTTTTGTGTCGACGGAGTTGGCGAAGACGAGCGAGATGGCGCAGACATGATACTGAGTTTGTCGTTGTGGACGATGAATTTATGTTTCGGCGAACACGCAATCTTCTCCACATATTAGTATGGAATGTAGATATCATCCATATGCTTCCCCTTTTTTCCCGGGCCTTATCGAAAAGTGATCGTCGCCGCAGGAAGTCTAAACATCGCAAGGATCTTCCATCGTCAGTGTCTGAACCAAAAACCGTCTCACATGTTCAGGAACCAGGGAGTTTAAAATATGTTAAAGCGGATGATTTCCCCCCTGGCCCCTGATTTTCGTGGCTTAATGAATATCAGCGTCACGGGCGCCCCTTTTACGACAAAGCCTTATTATCTGTTATGCACTTATCTGCTAGTAACCTACATCGAAATGCCGTTAACCGATCCGGAGCTCTCCCTCTCCCTTGCATGTCTTTCCCGGCCTCACTCTCTTTCGCAATCGCCCTGGTCTTGGTCTTACCTAATCCTCACCTTCACCCTCCCTCTACATACTTGCGAAGCGCCGAAAAGTCTCTCACAATTGCATCCCTTGATCTCGAGGTTTGCCGTATAGTGTAGGCCCGACGTCGAGGTCACCGGGACACGTATTCCAATTTGTCGGGAAACAACTACGTCATGATTGAGTAGTCGTCGAAAACTTGATGTGTCGAGTCGCACCAATATCACTCAACGGTATTTGAGTTCTTGGGACATTTTGGTGGGTGGCTCGTGAAGAGCACGTGTGCCTCCCAGGTGAGCATAATAAATGAAAGGTGTGAGGTGTTAATGATGGGCTCCCGGCGAATTGTGAAGGACGCCGCGTCCTCGGATTGATGCTAAAGTCTTGCAGCGGTTGCGGCTCTTCGGCAGTTAGGGGTCCCTGGGGGTCCTACCTCGCTCTTGGCGATCATCATAGACGCGTGGAGGTGGAACTGCCCGCCTTGCCGGAGACTGCGGAAGCCGCAAACTATCGCGCCATGGCGGCGCCCTATAAATGGATACATAAAAGGAAGCCGTTATGGCCTCTCTTCATAGCAATGAATGTTTCGGGAGCATCTCCCGTATTGTAGTGGTCATTGGTTAAAACTCATCTATGGAACGACCCTTGGGATCTATCTCGACGCCGATCATCACGCCCACAATGGCACTTATCCGTGGAGACAAGCTTTTGAAAGTGACCATAATATAAATTGGCCTTCGATCATTACCTAATTAGGGCCTAAAGGATTGACGGAATCATGAAACCTTGCTTGGATCATTCGGGGACCTTCAGCGCTATCGGGAGACGCCTTCGCTATGGCGAGGGAAGACGATGCCTCTCGGCGACTACAACCAAAGATGCAGATGCCTAAAGGCAATGTTTCGAATCCAAGAAGTTGCGCATAGGTGGCCAGTCTATTGGCCTTTCCCAATGTCGCCCGACGCACGTCACCGCAGAGGAAGCCACATCGTAGACGAAAACCCAAGCCCGAAGACTATCTTGGCCTCTCCCAACATGGACTTCTGTTTACTTCGTCGCAATTTATCTCCTCAATGCCCAGGGTCATCTTCTGAGTATAGGCTGCATTTCTTGTCCCAGGATAATTATTAGGGGTTTTTATCCTTTGAATAATATCCTTTGGGTAGCATATGAAGCATCGACTCCTAGCTGCGAATATTCTACCGAATTTTAATTCAATCGGATCACATTGGTTAGATTCATTGACGTCCAATTCTAGTCTTAGCATACCGACCGCTACCATGTCTTATAAATTTACGTCGGAGTCGCTTCGCAAGAGAATCAAGGCTATGAAGGGAAAACTCTCTATTACTGAACTCGAGCGACCTGGTATGCAGATACGGCGATTGAAATCGAATGACGGCGCTGCGGATAGTCCTGCGGCAAACGAAGACAAGAGTCATGTTAACGGGAAGCCATTGAATACGAAACGCTCTAACGGTTATCTGAAGGCTAAGTTGAATGGTCATGCAAATGGCCATACAAACTGTCGCCTAAACGGCTATACCTCAGAGAACAAGCCCCCAGATCTCTCTTGCTCAGAGCGTCAATACGAAGTAGTTACTCGGAGTCGGAATGCAAGGGTAGATAGCGTCACCAGCGAGAGCTCCAAGAGTGTCAGTTTCAAGGAAGAGTATTCACGCCCGCAGAGTTCCGATTTTCTCGTAGCGCCCAGGGGAAAAGAACCCGACGCCCAAAACCGCAAGACCGCGAAACCAGCTGCAGCATCCGTAGAATCGACTTCCGACAAGACCAATTCTACTTTCATCGACGCGAGAACCGTATTCAGACTGTGGCCAGATCCCGAGCTCAAGCTTCAACGCCAGGTCATCGAGAAGTATGGAACGGGGAGCAAACTGTGGACCAAAGAAGAGCTAATTGCCATCGAAGAAAAAATTACGACTGAGAATCCCATAAAAATACGCGCCTTTGTCGGGAAGGACCAGGTGTTTGAGAAAGAAAAAGGGTTCGCAACTCCTTTTACCCTGCTCTCTTACGAAGGCAGACTAACACATGCGAATAGGGTCACATACCAGGTGGAACTCCACGGCTACCAAGCCCTAGCATTCCCACCTACACACCGGCCCAACGGGATACCGTACTGCTCTATGTCCCTCAAGGCCATGCCTTTCGACTACTCAGAGCCCAGGAGCCTGGAAACGGAACTAGCCGTCTTTCACACATGCACAGCACTCTGGTTAACGAATCCCATAGGGCAGCACTTCTACTCGATGTTCATGAAACTCCCTTTACCGCCGTACATCAACAAGATCGTGTGCTTCGACCTCGGCAGCATCACCGCCAAGCCCGCTGAAAACTACCCGCACACCCGCCAGGCGATCTACCGCCACGCCGCAGCCATGACCATCATCGAGTGTCTGCACAAGCGGTTCGGCTGTATGATCCATCTCTTCGCCCAGGACACGACGTACACCAACGAGTGTGCCAAAGTGCTCTACAAGAAGGGTTTCTCAGTCATCGGTCAGCACGGCGCTGGCGGGTTCGCGGAGATCGACGACAAAACTCTCGTGTTCGCGCCCAACCCGGCCTTCTGCGTCAAGGAAGTCGTTGCGGATGTCGCGGAGCCGGCGGCCATGTTCTGGAACACGGTGCTGTCACCGGAAGAAGGCGAGAAGGCGAATAGGTCTACTCGGCCTTTAGAGCTCGACGATAATTTGACGTCGTATTATCAGTATGTGCCCTTCCCTTCCCCCTTCGCACATATTAATATCATAACTAAGCGGACTTGCCCACCGAATTGTCTCGTATGTGCTAATGAAACCGTTGTGCAGTCAGCCGGAGGCAGATCCCGACACGCCTCGCGTGCGCACTCTCATGAAAAACTACGATAGACATCCGTTCCCGATAACCAATTTATTCGGGTCGGTCTCCTTATACACGCGAACCGGTATGAGTGTGTGCCACCTGCCAGGCGGGGAGCCCGAGGAGAGATTGCATGAGCCGCACATTTAAGCGCCGGGCGGTCTCATAGGCACTCGGTGGATGATTGATGTCTTACGGTTTCGAGCTTTTCGATCATTGGGGGGGAACTGGAGTTTTTCGTCGTTGGTTAAATCATGAGGTGGATTGTACCAGTCAATCCCCGGGGCAAGAAGTGTTGCTTGTACAGAAATTTTCTATGGTTATTAGCATCGATGACTGGAGGCAGGGATGTTTTTGGAACACGAATTCGTATTGGAAAAAGGCTCCCAGCCTAGAGTTGAGAATAGAAAGGGGGTATGTTTCAAGGACAATAGGTGTAACGTACTGTATGCTTTGAACTAGGCCAGTCGATAGGCATAATGGCCGGTCAATCAACACAATGAACAAGACTTTGAATGTGTGTATGAAGTAGGCTAGATCAGGACTTGTTAATATCTCGTACTTACCTCCTATGCTTCAGTCACAATAGCGCCCTTGTGCCTGATATACGAGTTCCCGCATGTCAGCATTCGAGTCATTAATAATCATAGCTATCGTCTACAATACACCCTTTCCCCTCAGATTGATCCATGGAATTGCTCTTTTCCTTTTAATTTCCTATCTTCTTCTTTGTAGTAAAGAACGTCCAAAGTCCACAGTTACGACCATCAGGTCTCCACTTTCAGCTCACTTATAAGATCGCCATGCATAAAACGTCATCGAGCTACATAGAGGTAGATCCACGATGATATCAGCTACGGTTGATCGAAATCAATCCCGCCTCACTCCCACTACATATTACGGCAGGAAAGGCGATCACTTGAATGCTTTCCTACAAGGAGGAAAGGCAGGACCAAGCTAGCAATACGGAGGCATAAGCGCCTCGTAGTTACGGTCGAATAATCACCATCTAACGATATTGAATTGGTAAGCGATTAGTGATTAGTATTAGCCGGGGAGCATTAGAGCATTAGAACCCTTGGCAGTAGAGTATGCGACATGCACCGAGAGACAAAGGCAGCATGCACAGCAAAGCCAACACAGCCATAGCATAGCATAGCAAGACGCTTCTCCATCAATTAACTTAGCCAACTGTCTCAACCCTCAACCTCGACCTCAACCTCAGCTTTGATCTTGATCTTGTAATACTCCCTCTGTTCGCTCGTTCATCTTCTTCTCTCAGCTAACCTAGCAAGTTTACAACCACCATTTTATACACCAAGGCCACGACGACTTCTTCAACTGCTCGCATCCGTACCTCACCCCTCCCCTCTCTTTCCTCCTTAATAAGGTACGTACGCACACAACACAACGACGAACTGTGGCCTTGTATCAAACGCACCGGAGAACTCAACTTCAACGCAAATTAAAACAGAAAAACGGAAGTGGCTTTTCTATCCCGTGGGGACTGAGGGAGGAACCAACAAAAAAGGGTAAGGGGATAAAAAAAGAAGAGTGAAAAGAAGAACCATCTACATTTCCTAACCGTCCCGTTTGCCTGGGGGGGAATCCTCCGTATTTCCGCTTCGTGAACTCCATTTCTCCGGTTTGGTGTCGTCGACACCCCTTCTAAGACTTCGGACGACGGGAAAAATATAAGGGAAGAGATAAGTTCGACGCTTTAGGTTCCCGCGTTTACGCAGACGAATCTGATGCCTGGCCAATTATGAGATGATCACTCCCCTAATCCTCCTTGGTGCTCCAATATCCTGATTACTCGCTAGCTTGGACCGCATATTGGTTATCAGGTCCGAAGCTAGGGATGTAGCAATGGTAAGTCTAAGAGATTCTCTTGGGTAGGTTCACCCTAATGACTGGTCCCTGGGGGTGGATGGTCATCTCCCGGCCGACTAACGAACCCGTACAAACCATTTGCGTTCATAATAGGAGGGTGTATGGAACCAGGGGAAGGCGCCGATACGTGATGGTGGGTCGCATGTGGCAAGGAAGGTCTCTAGGCTTCTCTACCAGAATTCTGTTGACCACCATTCGATGCAGGTCCTACCGGCGCCATCGCGGGGCTTCCATTGACTAAGGGCGGCGCGGTCGTGACGCTAGGTGAGTTCATCTGAGGTTTCGGGCTCTGGCTGGGTGCCGAATAATTGGGCATGCCTGCTCGGGCGGCCGCCAATCTTGCGGGATCTCCACCCAAGCCGATACCACCTAGACCGACCGGCGCACCCACTTGACCTTGTCCTTGGCCAGACATAGAATTTCTTATACCTTCATTCGTTTTCTGCGCGCCCGTGGCTGCCACGAACCTGGCCTTAGCTTGGTTCATGGCTTGCTGGACCTGATCGGGATGGAGAGATGTATGAAGTGCTTGGAAATTTGTAGGGGTGTGGCTTTGCGAGTTCTGGTTTTGCTGGCCAGGCTGATTGGATTGGTTGTTTGGCACTGCAGGTGAACTGGCCGGCGGATAGTAGCGTCTCGATGGGTCACTCCCCACATTTGGCTGGCTACCAAAAGATGGTTGCCTCACAGGCGTTCCAGCCGGATTGTACCCTGGATGGTGGGGAAGAGGCTGGTGCTGGGGTTGTTGGTGGGGGATATGAGGAGACGCAGTTCTCTGGGGAATGGCTGCAGCCCCGTTCGTATATGACCCATACGGAGGGTGCGTCGGAGTGCCCTGAAGCTGGAGGGGCTGATTCTGCACTTGATATGGCTGTTGAGGATGATAATTAGGCGGTTGTGTGTTTGGTGGATATGATGGGAAACGTGCCTGGGGCGTTGTATTGCCCATATTGGGAGTTCCCATGTTGGGGTAACCCGGCATCGGTTGATACGGCGGTCGGGCCTGCGTGGGCGTGCCCCCGTACGGAGCGGCCTGCGGATATGCTTGAGGTTGCTTAGCAAATTGATGAGAATAACCCGTGTTAAGGTACTGATTAGGAGGTCGGTAACCAGGATTAGACGGAGGTCGATGGGAATAAGCAGGTGGCATCGTCTGCGGGGGCCGCTGCACTGAGGGCTGAGGCGGCCGTACTGGTGTTTGCGCACCATAGTACTGTGGGTTAGGCATTGGCGCACGGTTCGTATGATACTGCTGGCCAAACTGCAGATTATTCGATGAACTTGATGACCGATGCGCAACTGGTCGTGGGTTCACAGTAGCGGCCTGCGCAGCTCTAGCACGAGCAGCTGCCTCGTCCTCCTCCATTAGACCTTGATATTCATCAGTTCGGATTTCAATCTTGGTCGATATGTTCAGTTCGTCCAACTTGTCCGAGTTTAGACGCGCGACAGCATAAGGTGGCAGAGATTGGATAACAAGAGCCAGCTGTGCCTTGAGAGCCTGGTAAGTCGCCATTTCCTCTTCGCCGGGCTGCACGGGCATCCCATTGGTGAGCATATCGCTATGAGCCGGGTCCGCCGCGTATCGACTCTGGCTGGACGCGGACGGCAGGGTCAAGTTACGATTCTTCTGGTAGGATACTAGTGTCTGTATCATGTCAGATACATCTTGGAGGAGATCATCGATATCTTTCTCCTCATCGGATTTCTTCACACAGCAGGCCTCCTCAAGACTGGGATCCACCATGGTATCGTCCCACTTGTCCAGGGCTTCTTTGATCAGATTCTCATCTACCTCTTCAACCGGCGCGGTATCGGTATTCTCTGTATCCTCGGGCGCGTCTTCCGGCACCTCGCTTTCAATGAGGCGATCGAAGCTACGTTTACCCACCTTCTGCCACCACATGGTTTGGCTAATCAGGCCTGACGATATCATGGCAGCCGAATCGTCCTTTGATGGAGCAAAACTAGAGAATGCGCCGCGGAAAAGCGCTTCCATCTCGGACATCTCTAAATCGGACGAAGACGGCTTGTTTCCGGCAAGGCTTAAAGCTCGTTCGCGTTGCTTCGTCATGATCTGCGACGGCGGCGCGGCGTTGCTGTAATCCAACCAGCGTCCAGTAGAGATGTTCTGGCTGAAATATGACCCAGCTCGGTACTTAGACTTCTCGGTCAATTCAGGACGATGCCAACCGACCTGGACGCCTTTTGTGGTGCTCTTCGGCGCCTTGGGCGGCTGGAGAGACGGTAGGTTGCGTGGGGCTGGGAAGAGCTCCCCGAGAGTTTTGGCCTTCTTGTCCTTCTCGACAGCAGAAGGGAAGGAATACGGTATCGCCCTGGCAGTCTTGATGCCGTTTGGCAAACCACTCTCCCTCAGAGGCCGAATGGCCATCCCTATACCATCAGAGTTGGGAATGGGCTGCTGCAGACTCGAATACAACGGCTTCCCTCTCATTTGCTCGCCATTAACCGTCAACACAATGTTTCCACCAGCATTAGATTGTAAATCACTAATTGCGTCGAGTTCTCGTAGAACCTGGGGAGTATGGGTGTTATTAGGATATGCCATCTCTCGTTTGAATATGCTATACGCCTGTCGCTTAAAGTCGATGATCTTAGCAATGGCTTCATCATTAGCCTTAGGGTCCTGTCCAGGTTGAATATCTCGCAATTCTCCTATCTGTTCACTGATGGAGGTCTTGATATCGACAACGATGCTATCGAGGTCGCCATACTGCTCCTGGGCCACCTTGTCTGCAATAGAGAGTTGCGGTGGCCCATCGTCAGGCTTCTTGCGTTTTGCTTGAGGTTCATCGGAAGGATCCTCTGGATCAGGAAGGGGTCGTTTGAGGACAGACGGCGTGGGATCAAACCTACGGCGAGTAGTAGTAAGTACCAGGGAACGTCAATTAATTAACAGGCACGTGGCAGGGGACAAGAGGGATCAAGATGCGCATGGAGCTTATGGGGAGAGATGGGGGAAACATGGCGAAGAAGAGATGGTGCAGAGATTATGCGGTGATGATGTGTATGTATTACCTCTGAAGGACTTCAAAATAGTTCCGTATTGTAGGCTGATCAACCTTGGTCGTGCTCGAAGGGGGAGAAACGGAGTTGGTTGAAGTTGAAGTAGGAGTTATGCGATTAATGTTGAGGCCATTCGGCGGGCTGTCGCCAAGGTCTGTTGATTCGCGTTTGCGCTTGATGGAGGTATTAGTGATGGACTGCGCGGTATTGACTTCGGAGTCGCTCGCGGTGTTGGGAGAATTAGCAGCAGCAATGGCATTGGTGTTGTTATTGCTGAGTTGC
The DNA here is from genome assembly GCA_000931505.1 of Hypoxylon sp. E7406B. NCBI lineage: Eukaryota > Fungi > Ascomycota > Sordariomycetes > Xylariales > Hypoxylaceae > Hypoxylon > Hypoxylon sp. E7406B. The sequence goes on along the minus strand of JYCQ01000124.1, from coordinate 35,375 downwards.
ACGGGCGCAGGAACGCCGTTGGGAAGTGCTATGGCGGGCGAGGCCATTTTTTGCGTCGAGATAAATTTTGAATGCTGCTGTTGTCTTCTCCCGGGTGCGTCGTTGATGGCGATGGTTGCTAAGAAATTGGCGGCTCCGTCGCGCTGCACGGCCAGTCGGTCGCGATTGAAGGGACTTGGGATTTCGTGGTTGCTTGTTGGTGCGACCGTGACCCTCTCTGCCACTGCCCACTGTCCACCTCACAGGCAAGACCGAGCAGGACCAGGCACTAGCAACTGCCACTGCGCTTGACTAGGGAGGTACCTAGGACTGGACCACAAAAATCTTGCAAGGGCCGCGGGAATGGACAAGATGCACCGGCCAAGAGCCAACAGAAGGGAACGAGTAAGAAAAGAGAAATAAAACGTATTCTACCCAAGCCCGGTCCGGGGAATCATGAGATGGTATCAACCCGTCCAGGAGCGATTATGTTGTGGGATGCACGCGATATTTGCTAAGTAAATCTCTTATTGAGGGCTGCATTCATTACTGAAAAAATCTTGTACCCAGTATTATGAGAGGGAGGGAGGAGGCTCCAACAGACGTCTAGCGATGAAATGAATCCGTCTGTCATGAATTTGCCTGCGAATGATGGCTGACACTAGGCTGTGCGCTAAGCCGTCCTGGGACTGGTACGACGCACAAGGTCCCACTACTTGGCTCCCGCACGTGATCCCTACACGGTCATTCCTCTACAAGGTACATCCCCTTCCACCGTGTCCGCGAATCACGACAGGACAACCATCATGAGCTTACATCAACTTGACAACCACAAAAGCGTCCAGTCGTACAAATACATATCATCACTGTTGCTCGGCAGTTCAGATACCACGGCACCAGACGCAAGTGTGCGTGTGGCTCCTTGGTGTGGCAGGCACGGAGTTTTAAGTTGCTCGAAATAAGTTGGCTGGGATGGATGTACTCAATTTAACTTCCGCTTAGATCGGGATACCTTGCATTTCTTCAACCCAACAAGAAGTCGTCGATCTTAAAGCTTTACACAAAGTTTCTTGCACAAATTGCCCTTCCTCGCGATCACATATTGCAAATGTGGTTCTACGGCAGTAATTTTTACAAAATACGACGCTTCGCAATCAGGGGTGTTTTTAGTTTATGTAATCGTAGTATAGGCCAGAAAACAGACCGTCAGAAGTTTAGATATACGGCCTGGTGTGGATTCGACCATAAGCACAAAGTCGATCTAACATTAGTCAAAGTCAACAGGTACCAAGCAATGAAGGACATTTATGACCATCCGATAGAGATACGAACCTACACGTATGCAAAAGAATCAATACATCACACCGCCAGATTAATAATGCAAAGACAAGTTTCCTTGAGAAGAACCATAGTTGTACGGTGCTAAGTGAATACCTGTTGTAGGTGGTAATTTACAACGGAGACCTACGTCTCATCATGCTTGGTGACTGACAAGTTTCGAAAGGAATACCCAAAAGAAAAAACAAACACCCCAAGCGAGATTCAGTTGGAAGTGCCACTTAAACGCGCTATCGCCCTCATATTATGATTTAACAAGTCCAAATTCCGTGTTGCATCGCAATCTCATCACAAGCTTTACAAGGTCATTCACAGGTCCTCCCCAAGAACTCGCAGGTTGTCATCTATTTAGCCTTGGCCAAGCCGACGGTGCCCTTGCCGAGGTCGTAGATAGAGTACCATCGTCGAAGGAATGCGTCACCAAGGATGGCAAGAGGACCAACAGGGGCGGGGAAGTCCATGCCCATGAAGGTGGAGATGCAGCTGCCTTGAACCTCGAGGATGTAGTCATAAGGACCGATAGCGAAGTCGTAGCCAGCCAACTTGAAGCTAATGTCGGGAAGCGAGTCACGAACGGAGCAGTCGACTGTGTACTGGCCGTTGAAGCTCTTTTTAGCGCCGATCTCCTTGTTGAGCAGCTCAGCGAGGTCGGTGGGGAGAGCAATCAGAGAAGTACCGGTGTCGAGGATGACACCAGTGTTCTCGAGCTCGGCGGTCTCGTCACCGAAGGAGATGGAATCAAAGTCAACCTCCCAGTAGGCCTTACGACGGAGAGGAATTTCCGTAATCTTGCCAGTGTAGTGATCCTTATCAACACCGCCAAAAACAACCTCCGAGTCGTCACCTCCATTCTCGCCGCTGAGGTAGAAGGCGAAAACAGCATCATCGATCAACTTCTGATTGACCATCTGATAGAACGGAGGTACAATGCCGTTGACGGAAAGGCGGTCGAAGCCCAATCCAAGAATACCATCGAATCGACCAAAGGCGAAAGCTAGTCCGGGCTCGCTGGTAGCCTCAGCAAAGTCCTGGTTCTTAACCGTGAGGTCACCAATAGTAAGGACATCCTGAGACACGAAACCGCTCAAGCTACCAGATCCGTAGCGGATCTCGAACTCCGTGCCGTTCTGCTTGTATGTCGACGAAGACGACGAGTCGTACTTGTTGTGGAGGTAGCAAGCTATGCTGCCACAGGACGACGAAGGAACCCAAAGGTTCGAGCTGCCGGTGTCGAGGATGACCTTGAAGTCCTGAGGAGGCGTGCCGAGGCTAATCTCCGAGAAGTCTAGTTTGAAGCAATCAGCGACTATACTTGGTACTCTTACGTTTCATGCGAATTTCAAAACACATACATTGAGCGTTCATAAAGTTGGAGATGGGAACGGGATGATCTGTGTCCACGTGGATGGAGGTATCTTGGAACACAGCCTGGCTATGGGTTTGAGGTCGAGCGCCCAAGTACTTCTGGCTGAGGCCTCGCATTTGGGTCTCAATCGGAATGCTTTCCTATTACAAACCATCAATATCGAATCGCGAAAGTCATTGGAGAGTATCACTAACCAGTTGGTCGGCCAGGGGAATCTTCTTGAGCTTCATCTTGTGGACTCCGGCCTGGGCGGAGCCAAGCAGCACAGCTGCGGTAAGTAAAGCTCCCTTCATGACGGGCGACTCCTATCGGTGACAACCTGATTAAAAAGAAGGAAAACTTGGTGAATGATGGAGAGGCGAACGATATCCCGATGACTTAAGTTTCTCTGATCCTGGGGATGGAGGAAGAAGAGATGAAAGATGGTGGATGATGGAGTTGTAGGTAGTGGAAGAAGAGGAATGGCCCGATGATGTTGTTAAGGGTCTGGGAGATAACGGCCGAGCTTGGATCAATCAATACCAGTGCTGGGGAGCAGGCGGGAGACGGTGCATGCAGGCAACTCAACTCTGGGGTGGAGTGGGTACTTGTTGGTCTCGTGCGCGAGATACAGCCTGATTCGTACCAGTACATTACTGTTGCGTTGTTTCCTGTGACGAGTCCGCCCTGCTTAAAACGGCCTTAGTCTGTCCAATGACGCAGTTTGGATAGATATATGTGGGTCTAATTTGCTCCGGGCAACCAAATGCTCGAAGGCAGCAACCGCTGATGACACAAGCAGGTACAGACGCGACGCCACCGAGAAGGGTAAGGTTTGCCCAATAGAATGGAGTGTCATCTGATTGATCCGTTCCGAAGCTCCTGACTGGGTACCTGAGTTCTTAGGGGCGGCTATGTACTGTACAATGGTGTGCATGGCGCTGTTACAAAAGCGTCGTTTACGTAATCATCGCCCTGCCATCAACTCAGCAATCCTCAACTTTTGATGCTTGCATGTGATTGAGATACGGAAATATCTCGACATTGGGAAGAGACAGTCTTTGAAAATAGTGAGCTCTTACATGAGAGACGATTCTTCATATCATGATTATCTTCTAAGTCGATCTTCACCCCCTATTCCCCGTGACATATTCGCTGCACAGTATCTGGTACACTTATGTAGGTACTATCTCCATAGGGGGATTTATCCCTGGGCGAGAGAGATTCCCGTTCGGTACTACTCCGAACACGAAGCAGTCCATTTATCTAGTTGACCATTAGAGGTGTTAATATAGCACATTAGTTATGGGTAACGACACAATTCCAATACCATTGCAGAGACATCGCTTCTACTCGCTTATATCAGACATCGATTTTGAAAATGATGTCTAAGAGATTTGGTGTCGGAAATTTAAAGTCAGCAGCTCTTACACATTTGCGTCGCTGTCAAAATCAGACGGAGATATCCCACATATCATTACTCTAGCCGGAAATGTTTACAACATGTTAAAGGCTTTTAGAACCTAGGCGGATTATCTCCTACCCCCATTCTAAGTTGATACACGCCGTGAGAGAGGAAGTAATGAATTTAGATTCAATCAGATGACCGCTAAAAGACGGAAGCAAACATTAAGTAGTTTAAACCACACTATCGAACCGTAGGAAAAAGTAAACTCTAGTAGATGAGGTCTGAGACTTGGATGTAAGGTTCGGTATGTTGCGCTTGAGAAACTGATAGACAGGTTTAAGTTCGTTAACTTCAGAAAGTCCACTTGCGTCCATTATAACAGGGAACATTGAGAGGCTAGTGTTCTGTCCTAACTCGAGAGGTACATAGAAATGCCCATGATACATATATTCTTCCTGAGAACCATTTGGGCATTGTTGATATTCTTATACAGTGCAACGAGACTATTATGAAGACATAAGACGGGATATTCGGTGATTTGATAACGGCAAGTTTGCCCGTAGCTACTGTAGTTCGGAACCTTGATGGATTTGCTGATTCGCCGACTTCGGTGCGGGTTCTCCAATGGGAAATACAAGCCACTCCGTTAGTAACTCCGGATCCTAGAAAATCCTAGCGTTGCCCATGGAGAGCGTAAGCAGGAACTAACAGCCCGCCATCACCCCGCTATTAGTTCCCTATTTTCTAGGCCCTTTACTTAGTAGGAACCCCACCAACCAACCCCAATTGAAGTCGAGCAGAAAAAATTATTATTCTCCTCACCTTCCCAGCTTCCTTCCTCCGTCTTCCTTCTTAAACCGCTCGTCATCCTGTAGAAAAACTCTTTCTTGCTGGAGCGATTTCTCTTCACAACTTTCTTCAATCCATAGTCGAGTAAACTCCTTTCATCTCTACACAATGGCAGCAAACGGCAGCACCTACGCTCTCTCCCAAGAGCACAAGGACGTCAGTAATACCCCTCACTATCAGCGTTATTCCTGCGAGAACAATCCTGCTGACACACCGCTAGTTGCTCGAGAGATCTCTTCTCGACTCTGATCCGGAGGTTGCGGAGATCATGGTAAGTCTCCTGCTAGTAGCCAATTGACCTCGGTGCTGATTACCGTCACTACAGAAAAAGGAAATCCAGCGCCAGCGGGAGTCCATCATCCTGATCGCCTCCGAAAATGTCACTTCTCGCGCCGTCTTCGATGCCCTTGGATCTCCCATGTCCAACAAGTACTCCGAAGGCTACCCTGGTGCTCGATACTATGGTGGAAACCAACACATTGACGAGATTGAACTTCTTTGCCAGAAGCGTGCTCTCGAGACCTTCCACCTCGACCCTGAGCAATGGGGTGTGAACGTCCAATGTCTTAGCGGCAGCCCCGCCAACCTCCAGGTCTATCAGGCCATTATGCAACCCGGAGGCCGATTGATGGGTTTGGATCTCCCTCACGGTGGCCATCTCAGTCACGGATACCAGACTCCCTCTAGAAAGTAAGTTTTTGCCTCGCTAATGCAAATGGCCGCGACATCCGATGACTGACTCGCTCAATTGCAGGATCTCAGCTGTCTCCACATACTTCGAGACCATGCCTTACCGAGTGGACCTCACCACCGGTATTATTGACTACGACAGACTCGAGGAGAACGCTCAGCTCTTCCGTCCTAAGGTTCTTGTCGCTGGTACTTCTGCTTACTGCCGTGAGATTGACTATGCCCGCATGCGAAAGATTGCCGACTCTGTTGGTGCCTACCTTGTGGTTGACATGGCTCACATCTCCGGCCTGATCGCCGCCGAGGTCATTAAGTCTCCCTTCCCCCACGCCGACATTGTCACCACCACAACACACAAGTCTCTCCGTGGCCCTCGTGGTGCCATGATCTTCTTCCGAAAGGGTGTCCGGAGCACCGACCCCAAGACTGGCAAGCAAGTTCTCTATGAACTTGAGCCGGCCATCAACTTCTCCGTCTTCCCTGGCCACCAGGGTGGTCCCCACAACCACACTATCACTGCTCTCACCGTTGCCCTGAAGCAGGCTCAGACCCCCGAATTCAAGGCATACCAACAAAAGGTTGTATCCAATGCTAAGACGCTGGAGAACAAGTTCAAGGAACTTGGTTACAAGCTCGTCTCTGACGGTACCGACTCGCACATGGTTCTTCTCGACTTGAGACCCCAGTCTGTGGATGGTGCACGTATCGAAGCCGTCCTCGAGCAGATTAACATTGCTTGCAACAAGAACGCTACTCCTGGCGACAAGTCTGCTCTCACGCCTTATGGTATCCGTATTGGTACTCCTGCCATGACATCGCGTGGCTTTGGCGAACAAGATTTCGAGCGTGTCGCCGGCTACATTGATGAGAGCATCAAGATTGCCAAGGAAATTCAGGCTAGCCTGCCTAAGGAAGCCAACAAGCTCAAGGACTTCAGGGCTAAGCTTGCCGAGGGCAACAACGCCAGGATCAGCGACCTCAAGAAGGAGATTTCTTCTTGGTCCCAGACCTTCCCTCTCCCCGTTGAGGGCTGGAGAATTGATGCAGGAATCTAAACTATCATGTGTATAAATGAATGACGAGGCACGGGGAGATTCACTGTTCAACATATAGACTTGAAGGCGAAAGAGGGGCAACTCAACTTATCTCTGATTTGTGAAATTCGGGCGGGCTTTATTTTGGAAAACGGGATGACAAAAACGGACAATTGCATGCATTCATCAGGCGTTGCAAATATCATAAGAGCTCAGGAGTTCGGTACAGCTCTAAGGGTCTGGGTCATCGGCGCCACTGCTTCAACGCGGTAGACTATAGGGAAATGATATCCATTACAATGCTTTCGTGTAATAAGATACCGGGGAATACCCCCATACTTGGGCAATTCCCAATGGATAGGGAAATTTTAGCTCCCAAGAATCAACAAGCAATGACTTCTATAAACGGTATTAGCTGTGACGACAATGATGCACCATACCCCAACTACCCATCACGTCATTCGTCAATTGGTAGCATGTGGGAATCATCACCACCTCTATTACAAATCAACGAAACTCTAGACTTGAGACTAATATATAAAGGCGCATATGTAAACGAAATTATGTATTGAATCGGTTATTTCCTTGCCGGGACTCCAACTAAAGATCTTCAACTGATCAAGCGAGCAAGATGCCTCCCCCAGACGCTAACTTACATCCCGTCGCAACGGGTCTTGCCAAGAAAACCGTCGACGTATGCACTTAGTTTACTATCACCCAGCTTTTAGAGATCAAACAATAGTAAAAGAATAAAACTTGTACCTGACATTAACTCAGTTATCTATAGGAGCACTCAGCCGAGCAACCCCTGAAGCTATTCGCGGGCTGGTTCTGCCCGTTTGTGCAACGCGTGTGGATCACGCTCGAAGAGAAGCGCATCCCCTACCAGTACATCGAGATCAACCCCTACCACAAGGGGCCCGAGCTCCTTCGCGCCAACCCGCGCGGCCTCGTGCCGACCCTCGAGGTCGAGCCGGGCAAGTCGCTGTACGAGAGCACCGTGCTGTGCGAGTACCTCGAGGACCATTATCCTGACCATAAGCCGCGCAGTGAGTACTTTCCCCTGAATCCCTTACTCATCGGCTATTGAAGTGTTGGAGAGTTGGACTTAACATAAGCGATATAGTCTTGCCGGAGATTGGAAAAGACGATTATACCCGCGCAAGGGCTCGCATCTGGGTCGACTACGTCACGTCGCGGGTCATACCCGCATACCACCGGCTTCTGCAGTTCCAGCCGTCGAAGCATGAGGATGGCGAGAATAGGCTCGATGAACTGCGGCAGGAGTTCAAGGGACATCTGCTAGAGTTTGCGAGGGAGATGGATCCTCAGGGCCCGTTCTTCTTCGGCCCGGACTTGAGTCTCGTGGATATTGCTCTGGTTCCTTGGGCTGTGAGTACATTGCTCGCTTCCCCTTTTCATCTCTCTTTCGTGCTCGCCTTCTTCCAGTCATGTTTCTAACTGGGCGCTTTATCTAGGTTCGTCTGTGGGTATTTGAGGAATTTAAGGGTGGCTTGCGTGTTCCGGAGCCAGGCCAGGGTAGTAAGGATGAGGAAGCATGGGCTCGCTGGCGGAAGTGGTTAGACGCGACGGCCAGCCGTGACAGCGTCAAGAAGACGACGAGTGACCATGAGCACTATATCCCTATCTACAAGCGCTACGCCGATGACGTCGCACAGTCGGAGCTGGCGAAGGCTACGAGAGCTGGTAGGGGTGTGCCGTAAACTTCAAGGATTCGAGCACTGGAAGACTATGTACCTACCTCTACCTAATTTATCCTGATACGAACCTGTGGGGAGGGGCAGAAACGACCTTGTTGCGCAAGAAGTTTAAACCTGCCTATCTTCTTAAGTATATAGTTGTAGTTGTATTATACATATGGAAGATTGCCATTTGCCCGTACTGTCTCGGATCCCGTCCCACCAACAAGTCCAAACTTCTAACCATTCAGACCTCCGCGAAGCGAGCCTTCGGCTAGTCCCCGAACCCCTATATGGCCATTTCTGGGTAGGGCTTACTTAAACCAGAAGGCAATAAGATGTACGTCAAAACATCTGTTATCAGTTCGAACCACTCCGCAAGTTTTGAGACTCCTTACCTCGCCTGCTTACCTCGTTTAACCTGTAAGGGAAATATGATCTGGGGTCCGTTTACTATCTACAACGCCAAATCTCCTGTTTCCTTCTACCAGGGTTTGATTAAAGTTTTGAGGCTGCCAGTGGCGGGATATTGATATTAATGTCACACGTTTACGTCTCCTTGCTTCGCCCTGCCCTGGATGCTTACTAAATAGGTAATTAACGACACCAACTACATATAAACCCAACATTTAGTTGCCTTGCTTCTTCATCGGGAACTTATAGCTAGGGCTAACTTGGAAGAGACTAAGTTTTTGAACAAGACGTTTTATGATGTATAATATTCTTGTTTTATAGACTGTCTCTGTGTCGCGATGCGGACTTGATATAGGCCTTGACGGGGTTACGGACAAATTGCTGGGCGAAGGGCCTAAATCTATCTGTCTAAAGTCGCGGTATACATCCAGGGGCTATCCTTTGCTCACACTGTCTTAGATCTCGTCCCCCCAACAAGCTATACTTCCAACATCTAGACTTCCTTTAATCGAGCCTTCGACAAGTATCCGAACCTGTATTAACCCTCTTTTGATAAGGGGAGACGGAAATTTCAACAATTGTAGCTTTTGGGTTAGATTTCTCGCTCTTGAACGCCCTGGACGGGTTAGGTACTTCATCGTTACGATATTGCGTTGGATTTCTTCTCACGATTACACTTATTGTTACACATTCTGTTGTTTTTAACATTTATTTTTCATATTAATGAGGCCAACTACATAGGTACCTACTTACTTACTTGGATAACCTACTAAGCCTCGTTACGAGTGACGGTTCGAGTGACGGTGCAAAACTATTATTCCCCAGATGCTACATTAAGATTTCGACAATGACGGTGGTTCAGTGAGATGACAGGTAAGAGTCCGCTTGAATTGTCTATTCACAATGTTGCCCCAAGTCTCATTATGAAAGAGTTTAGCAAGGAGGGAGAGGTACGCCTGCTGAATAGTCATGGAATCATCATTGACGGTTTTAACAAGTCCCGAGGTCTCTAATTCCTTGAGAAGAGGATCCATGTGCTTCCAGAAGTGATCAAGTCGCTTCTCAAAGTCAACTGCGTTGTAACTGCCTGTGGCGCGTAGGAGGTAGCGGGATCGTGCAATGTGAGCGGGACAATCTACAGCGATAGTGAGTAGAGGGAAACAAGGACCAAAGTACTGCCTAGCAATTTTGGCGTGGTCAAGTTGTCGCGGGAAATCGTCCAGCAGAATTCCTTTGTAATCATGATTCATCTCGATTTCTTCGATATGCTCCCGAAGAACCGGGAGTACGATACCTAGGGGAACAACTGCCTTTAGATCGAGGTAGTTTCTGACTACGATATCAACACGCTCGTCCATCCATCCTGCGAGTGCGGCTAGAAGATGAGGAGGGAGAGACTCCCCTTCGACTAACTGTCTCACTGTTGGACAAGGCTTTTTAATTGATCTCAGCATGTCTCCGATGGAGAGGTGGTAAAGGTTGAACTGTTCAGCAAGAAGGTGCCCTAAGGTCCCCTTGCCGCCAGCCGGAATTCCGAGAAGGCAAACGATAGGAAGCATAATGATTTTCAGTATGTGTGTTTATGTTATGTAATGAGATATGTAAGAGACTCAGGTGTGAAGGATTACCAATTCTGGTTAGATCATATTTTCGCACCCATGGCGGAATTAAGTATACTTTCAGCCCTCGCCTAACAGCAAATCTGATTCTGAACATGACGTCCGTATGAGAACAATTTTGTGGACAGCCACTAACACGATGGCGTTGTTCCTGGGGTTGTTGGCGAACATATACTCAATAGTTTGGTGCCCTTGCCTGAGTGCAATAAGACGCGAACCGCGGAGGTTAACATACCACAAATTTCGATATCACCTCAGAGTAGACGTAAATTAGTATATATGCTCTCTATATGTATAGTAGGTAGATGCAGTATACTAATCACAGCCGGGAAGCTTATTCTTCCAATGCTGCTCTCTCTCGGGTTTGAATTCTCTTGTTTATCTCATAGGTAGTTCAGACATGTACCCCAGATGGGGTTGAGAGTAATATTCGCATGGCGGATAAGCATAGTAAGAGCGGATCGTGTAACCACGAAAACGGTGTCCCGGGTGGCTGCGTTGGTATGACAACCGTATGTTCGCCGTGGAAGCTCGCCTAAATATACTATGTATCAACGATGGATATTCCCTGTTTGCAGCGTGACAAAACTGCAGGTGTCTTAGGCTACGTGCAGGGCATAGATTTGGTGGCTGAGCGTTTCGCGAATTTGATATAAACGTTAATTAACCATGTATGACCCGTTACCTGCGTCGTCGGGCACATCGAAAAACGACTGCATGTCGTGGGTGGCATATACTATTGATGCAATGTCCCTTTGGGAGATATGAGCTGAAGGTTAGTGCGTTGGTAGGCGTTGGTAGATGCAGCCCGTATGATTTTAGCTCTATTTATAGGGACAAAACTAGGCCTGATGACTGCTCGTGTTACGGAGCTGAACTCCATCGAATGTTGGGGCTCTTTTGAGAAGTGTTTACATCGAGTATAAGAATACTGACTTCGCCTCCGGATTGAGTGAGAACTTTGTCTATCACTCGTCCTACCGACCTTCCTTGGATATACTGGATTTCATCACCTTATAGACCCTCGTTCCGTTTAGTTTCACGTCACAATGCACTTCTTACTCTATCTTGTTGCCTCTCTAGGCGCAGTCAGAGCTGCACCCTTCGAGCTCATCTCGAAGCGCGCACTCGGAGATCACGAGTGGGCTCGTGACAAGAAAACCGGCTGCCCAGCTTACCTCGAAGAAGATCAATACGAGTTTCCGCACTATATAGCACACATCTCGCGCAGTCATCCAGACAAAGCTGTTGGCCCGCAGTTCAATGGCCTCATTACGCCCAACGACATCTCGTCTATCTTCAGCTTCGATGTTCCAGCAGACCGCGCCGATGCCAATTGCACCCTTGAGTTCCTGTTCCCGAAGCAGAATCAGCTGAAGACTTCCCACTACACATACAAAGGGGCCGGGACCTTCTTCTTCACGGGGTACTTGGCGGGCAGCTGTCCTAACGCATCGACCACGTACAACAACCAGCCGACGGCTGGTATATTCCCGCCATTTCCACCGATTCACATGGAGCCAGGCTACGCCTACACTATTGATGTGGGGCCTTGCATTTTCGCAGCTGGGACGTGCGTGGCTGGATGTAAGCAAGGAATCTCGTATCATGCAAAAGATGGGGTGAGCACTAACGTTGGGTGTGTAGTGACTTCATCGAACGACACTACTTTCGAGTTCTTCCAGGACCGAGATGACTGCCCGATAGGAATGTATAATGCTTATAGCTATGGATTGCCCTGCGATCCGGAGCATTGTTAATGGTATTGGCGGTGGCTATATTCGTGAGGACGTGCATCTAGTGTACCTAATGTACATCGCGGTCTTTGTGTTATTGTTTTGCAGGGCGGCAAGAACTGTCAAAGCTAGGTAATAATTACGTATGAATGGTATTGTTGGGGATAATGGGTGTTCAAAGAACCTGAAGCTTGGATCTCGGGACGGAATGAAATACATCTACGGACTCGGGGGTCGTTTTAGCTTATGTAACAGCAAACTTGAATCACTCAGCCATTCCGTGTACCCCAGTCGGCATACCGAAATCATGTTCGGTTACCGTTCGCAGCCGAGAATCTAGAATCTTAAGCGCCCGGTTTTTCAAGGGTGTTCCATGTTTCGCCAGCCTGCTTGATTGTTTCGGACGTAAAAAAACGATAAGTCAGTTCTGTGTTTCTGAGTAGCCAAAGAGAGCACAGGAATGTCGCCGCCGATGTCATTGGGTAACCGTCCCAAGTGGAACTTCCTCTCAGGAGCTTCTCAATAGGGCTACCTGGCTGCAGTCACAACTTGCCTTTTTGATTGTTGGCGTTCCTCGCCCTCTTTGGCCCCAAATCGTTCTGCTGTGTCCTCAAACATGACTGGCTGGKCCCCAAGCCCAAGATTCCCAGCTTTTCTATCGGCTGCACGGCACAGCTGCACGTCGAGATTTTTTTGCAACCAACACCATGTTCGTAGGACGGTATAGGTTGGGGCTACAGGAAGTAAGGGAGCTTTACAGCGCAGCCTGCCTCCTATAAGTGTCCACTGACAGGATGTCGTTCACACCCACAGTCTGTCTTTGCTTGTTCAAATGTCTAGATGTCCTACTAATTACCAACTGACCTCTGCCTACAAGATTCATCGTCTAACTCCACCGCATTAAGATGCGCTTTTCATTGACTGTAGCCAACTTATATTGACATATCACCTCTTCGATAATTCACTTCGCGGCGTCTCCTAATTATCCACGCCTGGTGGCGACGTAGACGATGTCGCTCTGTTAATCCTCGAAACCTCAATCGGAGCCTACATGTACGGTTAGCCAACCAGTGGTCGGCTAGGACAAGGATGAAGACGTTCCCGTACTTGCCAATATTCCTCTTGAGCGGTGCGTAGGCTGCGTTCATATGCTGGCGCATCCAACATCCCCTGAACACATCGCTTATACCTCTAGCAGCCCAGCTCGTCGTCGCAGATTCTTGTACCACCTCGACCATCACCCTGCAGACGCCGTCTTCCGCCACTGAAGACGCTCCGGTAGCCACAGATGGTGCAGATCAGATCAGTCTCGAAGTCACAGGCTGCGGTAACCTCACAGGCTTCTCCAACCTGACCACTGTCGCCCGTGTCAATCTGTACTCGAACACGTTCACGGAGCTCGATCTCGCCAACCTCCGAATCACGGACCAGATCCGCATCGCTGATAACCCGAACCTTGAGACGATCGTGCTGCCCGATCCGCGCCCAGGCCAGACGATATCGCTTCCACCCACCGGCACAGACGCGCCGCAGTGGACGGTCGTCGAGATTGTGGACAACACGCGGCTGGACTCCAATAACATCAAGTATCAGGGCAGCGCCAACTTCTGGAACTGGGGTTTGGCTAATCTATCATCGTTCGCCCTCTCCGGCGGGAACTTCCATACGGAATTTTTGTGGGTCGACACCTTCCATCCTCTATCCCCCTTTTCAGCGACACCTTACTAACTTCAAGCTAAGTGATCCGCCGCAGGCAGGGAATTATCCTGAAGAAGGCCATGTATACGTAACCAGCAGCTTCGTCTTGAACTCGACGGATCAGACGTATGACTGCGCCTTTTTGAACTCGCTGAGATATCGTGGATCCTTCAAGGGCGACTACATGTGCCAGGGAAGGACGGTGGTTCCCAGTTCAGCCTCTGGGATTTCGAGTTCTCGCGTCGCCCTTTTGAGCGGGCTAGGGGCGGTGGTTTCTTTCGTGATGTTGTTATAACGGCGGTAAGAGATATAAACTTACTCACACCTCTAGCACCGACGTGGGAATAGGGAATAGGGGTCGTAAGCTGGAGGCTACGAGTGTCTATCCCCAACCACGTGTAGCCCATCTGCTTCGGAGTAAGACGGACTCAGAGCCAAGACTCCCGGCTGACCGCTTTCTGAAAGCTGACGGTTTCATCTCTCGGGCCTTTTGAGAAATGATAATGAGGGTATCGTTGACCGGATAACCGAGGCCTAGCCATACATGGAACGAGCCCACCGAGCAAGACGTGGAGGGTTAGAATACGAGCTTGTAGGATTTATTGGTTCTACATTTCCGTTGCATCATCGTTTTCGAAGTCCTAGGCATCTGATTTAACCTAGCCTCTTGTTTCTATTGCATACAGCCCACAATACTACCTAAAGTGGCCGCAACTTCTGGATATCTATGATGAACTATATTGATGTGATGATCGGATCTAACTGGGGTATTCCCTTGGTATGGAAGGAATCGCTCTTCGCTACCTTCCTGACAACTGGGACTGCCTTTCTAGGTATCAATCCGAGTAAATGTCTTGGCGCTTATTTATACGTAATACTTGTATGTAGATATGTATATGTAGGTAGTTACCTGACTTGTTCTACGCTCATTACTTTTGTTTTCAAACACGGCCTCTTCGACCGGCACCGGCCTGGCTCTCATATTTCGGGTAAGCACCTGGCATGTCCGGAGCATTAGCCGGCGGCTGTGCTGGTCTAGGGACGAGGCATTCCTAAAGTAGAGATATGCGCAGAGCATCTAGGGTCATGAGTGCGTTGTTAGTACCATTTCTCGTGAATATACCCCCAATGCTCCCAACCACAACTCGTGGGATCTGTTTTGCCAGCAGTGCGGTCCATGGTCCCTTGTAGACCCATACCCGGAATTGAATTTCCCCATTGGTATACTGGTTGGTTTGCTAATATTTCGGACATCGTGTTCAAGGACAATCACGCTCAGCTATGGGCGGCGGAACGGCTTGGGGGAGGCCGGTGTCGAATGAAAGGCCGGCGTTGGTGGCTGTGCTAAGCACGTTCGACAAGGAAGGAAACAGCGACGTAGAGAGTAGTCGCACATGACGCTAGATTTATCTACATGGTACTCACCGGACACTCGTGGTGAGATGCAACGATTGAGTCCATATGACAGCCGTGTGTCATGGCAAATAGATGGGAAATTGTAGCAATGCTGCCATGCTCGGTGTCGATAAGCTCTAACAATCAGATAAGATAAGATAATGGATGAGAGCCCTGTGCCCCACCATACACCACCCCACTTTCAGCTTCGACCGTCAGCCATGACTTAACATCTTCAAGCTTCTCGCACGACTTGACCTTTCCCCCCTCCTCTTCATAGACTGTTCATTCCAACTGACAGAGATCAGCCTCCCAAGGCATGTCCGCAGTACTCAAATTCACCGACACCTAAACAGACCTCCCTTTACCTCGCTGCCCATCTCGATGTCATGTACAAGGAGCCATGGACCTGACGTGGAAATTATCACGGAGGATATTGTTTGATAAATTCGAATTGACATAGAATCATCTATGTTGCGAAGTAACAATGTGTGGTGATACGCTATCAATTCTATGCAGTGAGCGCGACAAGGTATAAGTTTCGAGATAATAACCAAAACACGCCGGTCAGCGATACGAGCTCATTATCTCCGCCGGTTCTTGCTGCGCGCGCATATCAGACGTTCTCCTCTGCTCAATGAGCTCGTAAGTAGGCGTCTTCGAAAACTGGGGTCCATCGGCGGTGTATTGTATCAGCGCCGGGCCGCTGCGAATAGCGCGGCTTCTCCTTCTGCCGGCTAGATATACTCCGGCAATAACTCCGAGCAACAGGAGAACCCCGAACGAGACACCCAGGCCGATACCCGCTTTAGCGCCGTCGCTGAGATCATTCGTTTTCTGTTTATTTGAAGTAGGCACGGCTGTATCCGTAAAAGTCATAGTATACGTGAAGCTATCATCACTTGTCGCGGCCGCCATGCTCCCCGTGCCACTGGCGTGCTTTTCCGTGAAGTAAGCGTGTCTATTGCTGTAGTAGAGCCCACAGAAGCTCAGTTGATGCTCTCCAGGCAACAAGCCCTATAGCATTGACCAAATCTCTGGGTCGAGGCAAAGCTGCTGTTGTGCCGATTCTTGTTGACGGTCCGGTTAGGTACGCCCACAACGTAAGATGTGTCGGAGGTCAAGGTCGATATGTAGGCATTAAGATCACCAGGACTTCGGCCTACTCGACAATACCACTATCATTGCAGCCCGTCGGTTAGAATAGTGACTTGTAGCTGATAACCCTCACGTATCATGGCGCTGTACCATATAACAGTGTCTTACATACCTTGGTCAACATGTAGCGGCGGCAATGCTTGGCAGACCCCCTTTTACGTTGATTCCACAGGCGTAGTTATAGCTCTACACACAAATCCCCGGTGATTAATAATAAATTAAACAGGAAAATAAATAGAGGCTTTGTCTGTTGTGGTGCCAGTATGGATGAATTGGCGTCCAGTGCCGCTGAGTGTATAGGTCGTCGTGAGAGCCCCAAGAGTTGCCATCCGTATAATGGGAAGCAACATCAAACCTGGAAACTGTCTTACTGACCTGTAGACCTGGCCTATCTGGGTTTTAAAGGTCGGTATGCTGGCCTCGGGGCCGTAAAACTGGCCCGGCCGGACATAGCTTAGGAGGCGTATGTTCATGGCATAAGGTACCTGCCTCTATGCACGCTGCAGGAATTGATTACAGGGTCCAAGGTGATAAATGATAGCTGAGCTTGGGCGATGGGCTTGGTGAATGAGGATAGAAAAAATACGCCATTGGGTGATGGGCACAGTTGGGTAGCACAATGTTAATTCTACATACGTACCTAAGGTGTGTGATAGCTCTTGCATGGGGGCTTACTAGATGGCTACCGCGATGAAAATTTTGTTCTCTGTGATCCTTTATTCCCATGACTTTGAGCTACCTCAACATGTAATTGTATCCCCTATATCCCCATTAGATCCGCGGGAACTAGTCAGGAAGTCGAGGCAGCGCCTATCTTGAGATGACATCTCCGCGTCAGGGGTTGGGATTTCTTATATCGACCTGTATCTCGGTCATAAACTCACTGCTTTTCTGCTATGTCTTTGATGATCTCTAACTATTAAAAGGTGACGAAGCCACTCACTAATCATCTTCTCCTATGCAGCCTATCAGAGCTTATCCCGTCAGCCACCAAGAGGGGTTTCCAGGTCAGCTTCCCCCGCGTTGGAAGTGCCAATGGCATTGTTCCTGAGTTCCTGCATTATCTAGAGTACGTAGACCTCACCGGTATTTACCCCTGCTGTAAGCGGAGGGCGGAAATAAGATCTAACGATTGGTAGATCTAGTTTCCAATTCACATGTAGTAAGGTAGGGGGCTGTTAGTCAGGAGAATAGTGCTCATCCTCGGGGGGATAGAAATGCTCAACAAATCTATAATAATGGGGTAGGTACTGCTAAGTTAACCTCTTCATTTCTTCTGATCGGAGCTGTAAGTATGCCGTGCGCCCATATTGCTAATTCATCACGGCCGTACAACCTCGCTCCCTTTATGCCTCGATAGACTCTGTCGCACTTACCAATCACCTTCTTCGGTTTTGCTTTGAGACTTATTGTTACTAGGCCCGTCGTACCACCGCTATGTCCGGTTTTCAAGCCATTCACTTGATTTCTTGAGCGCCACTTGATAATAGGGGGCCAAAGGATTGAAAGTGAGTATGATTACGATTGGATTATCAATGTTAGCCAGGCTGTTCGATGCAACGCCATAGGGCTTAGCTCTGGGCTTGTCTCTACATGAAGCAGGAAGGCGACATTAGTGCGGTTAGGTTCCGCCCCAGCGACCAGCTGCGGTCAACCATTTCGTACATTGCATGTCGACCTGTTTCAAACCATCCTCTAACGCCTTAGCATACAATCTACTGTCCAGTAACGTTGGTTCTGATCTCAAGCCAGACTTTCTGGTGAAATAGGTGGGATTTTATTGCTTCGCTTGAAGCGGAAGGATCTGGACTGGGGTGCTACGTTCCCAGTCAGGACCGGTTCCATGGACAACTGCTGACAGGAACAAGCAAGGGTCTATATTAAGCATATTCAGCCCTAGGGCGCTTAATGTAGCCTTAACGAGTCAAGGTAGGAAGGCCGCCTAGAATGGATTTTATTGGAGGATCGAGCTCGAGAAGCTCCTGCAGGTCTCGTATAAATGATTAACTGATGCTATATTGTAGGGTACCACAAGGATGCTGTGAAGAACTTGTACGTCCCTAAATCCTTTCATAACATTTCCTTGGTGCCTAGACTGGAGGGCATGGGGCTCTTCTTCATCAACTTTCCATGAGTTGGTGTTAGATCGGCGCCGAAACAAAATGGCGCGCTTGTTTGATGTAGCGCTCGCTACACTGTGGTTTCGAAGTATAATAACAGAGACGAAGGGGGCCAACGTAAACAAATTCMCCTATCCGACGAACTCGCTCTCATTCCATTATCTCGACACAGTCCAAGTGGCTTACAAGAGCAACATTTCCCAGCCGTTGCTCTTCACGTGGTGCAGAAATGCCGCACAAGATGTCGTGCGTGGGTTTTAAGCGAATATCGACGATGGGCGATGAGCGAAGTTGCTAACAAGAGCGCAGAGAAACGACTCGATTACACTGGCGACTATAACGCGACGGCCCTAATACAACTCGACTTCACCGTGGATAAAGACGTGACGAATTGTTGGTTCAATATCAGACGTGACGCATCCGATACCTCCGTCGGAGCAAACAGCCCAAATTTCCAGTTCAACTCGACTAAAGGAGCTCAGGTATGTCAAACTCATATAATAAGATCACGATCAAATGAAAAGCATGGGATCCTGGTGGAGGACGGCGATCATCAGATCAATTCGGTTCAAAGCTGCACCGAAAGAACCTAAATCGTTATCCGAAGTCTCTCCCGTTCTCGTCCGATGAGACGAGATAGAAGCTAACCTAGGAGTTATCAAATAGAAAACGTTTAGCTTGGGCTCGGCGACCTCACCGACCTCCAGTTCCCCAGCTTCGACACATTCCGGGGTCAGCGCTAACCCCACAGTATCCTCGACAAGCGGAGCGACCCCATCAACCGCGTCTCCATCGCCAGAGTCTAGCGCCTCAGCTGCTCGCCCGGGGCTATCCACAGGCGCACAAGCGGGCATTGGCGTTGGGGTAGGGCTCGCTGGGATCGCCATTGGAGCCGCGGCCGCGGCCCTGGTTTACAACCGACGGCGCAAGAAGCGGGGAGGAGCAGGACCAGACGGACCAGGGGAGCACGACGCGTTCTCGGGCTCGTCGCAATACCGGCCGACAGGTGCATCGCCGCCCAATAATGCGATCGCCAGCTCCTCTTCGCCGCCGTACCAGAAGCCAGGCTATTACGCGCAGGTCCCCAATAGTGACGCCCACGAGGCCCAGTTCCAAGACGCTGCGTCCAAGCTCCAGCTGGGCCAGGTGTACGTCGCGTACGATCGCTTGGTCGGCCAAGACGCGCAGAAATTCCGCGGTGCGCCGGTCGGTTCGAGACATGAGATGGAGGGGACGCCCGCGGATGCGTCTGCGAATGTGCGCACGAATGAGTCGGGAAATGTCCACGAGATGCCGTGATGTTTCACATGGCTGCTGCGGCAGCCGGAACGAGGCGATAATCTATAGAGAGAAAAAAGAAATAGAGAAATACACGTAGAGAGGGTTTACAGGGTCGATATTACCGGAGGTAAGAGGAGATTAGGACTAATGTGATAGGTATCTTCACCTCGCTGTATTATTCATCGTTTAACATCGACGCATGTCGGCAGCGCGCACATAGCCGAGGTCGTACTACGTGAGTGGTCGGGAACTTTCCGCGACCGGGAGAGGAAATGCATGTTGGGGTTCTTGGCCGTCTTCTGTTTGGCCTATTGTTGGACGGGGTGGGCGGGTACGTGCGCATTGGTAGCTCATAGTCAGTTGGGTGACAAGGAGGGACAAGGGGCACAAGGGGGGGACAAGGAGCCAAGATAGGTTTCGTGGATCCGCCTCCAAATGCAGCGTGATCTTCAAGCCCGCACGGTTGTCCTGTCCAACGCGGAGATTCAGGCTATGCGCGTCATTTCACCCCAAGGTTCGCCTTTCGTGGAGGGCGGTAGCTTTGCGCAACTTGCTATTAGCGCCGGCCGAGATTTGGTAACCTAGCCGAGTATAATGAGGAGAATTAGAATAAAAGGCTTCGTGCTCCCACATTCCCAAGTAATCCGTACATGTAGCGATACGATATCTTCGATCGCCAACTACAACATATCGCCGTGGTCGCGGAGTTAAGGTTTCAAGAACAGAAAAGACAGGAAAGGCAGCGCTATGGCGGGCTGGKATTCTCTAGGAATCGCCCTCTTCGCCGCCATCGGCACATTTCTTTTCGTATGTCTATCCCTTCCCTTCTTTTCGGCGACAGATGGGTATAGACAGTGTCAGGTATTTATTCATACACTATGCTAACCACTGTTTTTGCTATAGGGCTTTGACACGGGCATTGCTACAACAAGTGAGTTGCGACAGAAACGCAGATCAATGGCACCGCGAACGATCCACTAACTGCTATTTTAGCTATTGCCCACCAGAGCTGGATCGATTATATGCACCACCCTTCCAATGGACTAACGGGTGCGGTGGTAGCCGTGTACATCGCCGGCGAAGCCGTCGGTGCCCTAGGCCAGACATTCTTGGGGGATAGGTTGGGTCGTATTCGCTTCATGCAGCTGCTATGTATCATTGTTACAATTGGTACCACGATCCAGACGGCCTCCGTCAACATCGGCATGTTTTTGGCCGGCCGCGCCATTGCGGGTATGGCCGTGGGAGGCATGGTCGCTACCGTTCCGATCTACCTCAGCGAAATCTCGGCACCGGACCAGCGCGGTCTCATCGGTGGCATTTCCGGCTGCGGTATCTCTTTCGGTACCATGATGTCCAACTGGGTTGGCTTTGCCTGCTCGTACGCTCCGTACGGCGCGACACAGTGGCGGCTCCCACTCGGCATCCAAATTCCCTGGGGCGTCATCATGTTCATAGGTTTAGCGACGTTCATGCCCGACTCTCCGCGTCAGCTGCTTCGTAACGGCAAGGTCGAGGCTGCGAGGCGGGAGTTCGCTAGGGTCCGCCGGGATCTTCAGTCGCATGAGGTGCATGAGGAGTTCGCACTGATGCGCGCGCAGATCGAGTTCGAGATGGCCCGTGAGATCACGTCGTACAAGGAGGTTTTCACACTGTTCGGACGTCGCGCTATGGTTTCCATTGTCGTGCAGACCATGACCAGCTTAACGGGCGTCAACGTCATCCAGTACTATCAAACCACGCTGTACAAGTCCCTGGGTATCCAGCAGCAAACGATTCTTGCGCTAGCAGGCGTGTACGGCACCATCGCATTCGTCTCAAACAGCATCACGACTCGTTTCCTAACGGATCAATGGGGCCGCCGCAAAATGATACTGTCTGGTCTGTCCGGTCTCATTCTAATCATGATATATGCCGCCGTGATGCAGCGGTTTTTCCAGAACAGCGACAACAATATCGGGAAGGGATTCGCCGTCCTCGGTATCTACTTGTACGTGTTCTGGTACTACGCCATGATCAATTCCACGACGTGGCTCTACGGCGCGGAGGTTCTTCCGATTGCGCTGCGGAGCAAGGTGATGGGACTTGCGGCCGCGGGCCACTTCATCGTCAACGTCGGCGTCACGGAGGCAGGCCCAAGCGCTTTCGCCAATATCCACGAGAACTACTACTATGTTTTTGTCGGATGCACGATGTTCTTCCTGGTCATCGCGTACCTTTACTTCCCCGAGACGCGCCGGAAGACGCTGGAGGAGATCGCTCGGGCCTTCGGTGATAAGGTCGTCCTCGTTGATGAGGCTCAGGTCGACGGGGAGCAGGCCGTCCTGGCAAAGCAGGACGAAGAAATCGCGAGCGTGACTAAGGAGGAGCACAAAGGTCGTGCGACCGCTTCGACTACATCTTCTATCCCTCCCAGCAGCGCCCCCGCATCGTAGTCATCAAATAGATTAGGTACCTCCTAAGTTTAGTCACGATATAGCTAATCTAATGTTCTCATGAAAAGCTTGATTTTCATGCTATGAGTGGTGTACATATAGTTGTCTAAGTAGGAATTTACATAAGCTATATACATTAAAATCATTTTTCTGGCCCCCCAAGTAACATTGAACGCCTTGCTAACCTCGCAACACGCATCCCCTATGTAGATGTTTAGATCATTAGGTCCTAAATATGCAGGTTCAGGATGTTCATAGTGTAGATTTTAGTCCACCTTAATAGCATCACCGTTAGTTGCCACGTCGGCCTTCTTTGTGCCAAGAGCTCCTTGCTGTCGGGGAGATGCTTTGCTTCCCCCTGATTCATAGCGTAGCTGTACAGAGACCATGTTAGTTTCTTTGAAGCAAGTCTGCATACTGGCACTGAAGGTCATAGGAAATGAAACTTACGTAACATTCGACGAGCAAAATATGTAGGATTATGGCCATCCAGCCCGCCATACCAAAGACCATGTTGATAGCTGCCGCGACCTTGACTTTATCCTTGGTGAAGACTGTTGCATGCACGGCAACATGACGTTTAGGTTCCTGTCCGGAGAAATAGGGGGCGCACTCGGGGTACGACGCCATAGTGGCATCTTCGCCCCCCAGCATGAAACTGATCTTCTCGCATGGTTGGGCATAATAATAGCCCCCGTTCAATGACGCGAGTATCATGGTAATGGTCATGAAGTGTCTCATAGTGATGATAGCGCCGCCCTAAATAACATTAGCAATTCGTTTGGTGCAACATATTATCGTCTACTGGAGCGGTCCGCCAGTAAAGGAGATGTCAGGGGGACGGGACATACAATAACCCAGGAGCGCAGCATCCAAGCACGGTGCTTCGCGACGTTATGGCGCTTGGCATTAATAATGCCCATAATCAAGGACCCGATGAAGAAGATGCCTTGTGCGCCCACCATAGAGATGGTGTCAACACCACCACCCATCGAGTGTGGTGAAAGCATCACCGCCCCAATTGCTCCTATGATTCCCAGCACAGTCGAAATCCAGCCGCTGATCCTATGCAACCACATGGCCTTGCGGCGGGCTATCGGGATAAACTGCACACAGGCGAGTATACTAGCAGGCAGGATACAGGCCAAGTGCGCTATTATCCAAAACTGGTACCAACCCGCATCCAAGTGGTAAAAGCATTCGCCGGGGCTGGCGAGATCGCGGGTACCATGGCCGCTCGAGGCACCGCAGAATTTGCCGTGGAAGTCAATGTAGTTCAGCCGCGCTACCGTGAAGTAGAGAAGGCCGCCGCCGCCGAGCAGGAGCCAGAACCAGAAGTTGTACCATTTCGAGAAGCCTACAGCGCGGTAGATCTTCCGAGCAGCGTCCCCCAAGACATTCTTGGGGGTCTTTGTCGCCGTCGTCATTGTAGATGGGAAAAGGGGGGKGGGGATTTCTTTTCTTCTTTCTTTTCGCAATGCAACCCTGATGAATCTTAAACGTGCATTGCTTTTTCGGCTCCGGGGAACTTGAGGCTTCTGTACAACTTCACGGAGCTCTCGTCTTATATGTATGCCACCTTAAAAGGACCCCTGGATGAATCTATTTTTTTTTTTTTTTGAACATACGACGATTTAAGCGAGCCGGCGAATCTTGTGGCTTGCGGGGACACCTTCGACACGACGACGGACTTCGGTCCAATCGACCAGCCGGGATTGATCAGACCGCCAATGTCGATCTCGCTTTCGGATCTGGCACTATCATCGCACTCCAGCTCGCTCGTCTAACTAGTCTTTTTGCAGCTAGTTGCTCCGGTTAGCGTCCATGACAGGTCGTAATCCGTGCCGTTTTATGGGCTTGTATATATGGTCAGCATTTACCATAAAAAGCAAAAGCACTGCCTGGAGATAAAATCAGCCCCTACGTAGCATAGCCCTTTGGTTATCAAAGGCCCAGCATTGGCTGATGGGTTCCGACGTAGCTACTGTACGTCGTATCCGCGGCCGCCAACTAAAGAAGGGAAAGCCCTAATATGGGGAAATTAGTTGAGAAAAAAAAAGTTGTACTGCGGCTAGAATTCTCTACACGCCCTTCGCATATAAACCTGTTCAACTGTTGAGCCACTTACGTCAAGTAGCCAGGGTGCTGAAAAACACCAGTAGTCCCCCAACCTAGCCGTCAGCCTATAAGCTACTCCCTATATCTAAAACGACGAAAAAGAACCCACCACCAGAACCCATTTTCCATGTTATTAAACATGGGTATGTGCGTGGTATCAGAAGCCATCATTGGTCCTCCTTACGGCACGGGCAAGAAATCTGGAGCAATGTAGGTCAAATTTAACAAAGAGGCACAGTCAGCACAAAGCCCAATGCGGCGACGCCCACGACGCCGCATCCTCAGGCTGAAACCTCATGATGGTAAGCTTACACACATGCAATCCCTTACATATGGACCATTCACGGGCAGTTTGACCTTCCAAGGGACAATGGCCCCGTAATCTCCTTGTGCTCAGGCGAAGTGATTTATAGAAAACCGCCGCGCGCGCCACCCGGGTCCACTGTTGTTACGCAAAGACAACAACTCGTCCGAACGAATCCCGCGGGTTTTGTGGGGCAATGCCGAGGCATAAAAAAGACATCCCAGCTGGCGTCCTCGGTGATTTATTGCATCTCTGCCACTCATTTTCTTCGTCAAATTGGCCAAGCGAATAGAGCGAAAGGTCTGCAGGGCTCCGAGCTGGAAGACTATAACCTAGGACACAGCTCGAAGCTCCACAGGCATACTTGCGATGTTGGTGCAAGGACAGTCGACAAGCATGGTTTGAAGGCGGGTATATCCGAGGAACCTGTGGCTCGGCCCGAAGCTCGGGACGCGCGGGKCCCTTTCAGCTCTATCTGCGAAGCGAATTATCAGAGAGTAGGCAGATGTTGGGAGATTCCTCAGAACTTGATGCTCCCGGAGGGACGTTATGTTTGGCGGCTATGCCCGATGAGGCAGACGTTGAGAAGGAATGAGATCTGCATCAATGGGATAATGGCCAGATTGAGGCCCTGAAGGTTGGTTATCGGGTCCAAATCTATGACAGCTGGCGATCAGTGGACAGATATCTGCTCTTACAAGGACAATATTGCGCATCGGCGCAGCGGAATGCCAGTGTTTATCAACCCGAGTTTTCCGTCTAAGGCTCACTCGGCCCTAACGCATGGTGAGGCTTAGTGATGGAAGTTTTCAGGGGTACGAAGAGAGCTTAAGAGGATCTGACGCGGCCAGTCGATCAACAGGAAGAGGTTCAAGAACTAATCACCTAGGGCATAGAATTCTAAAAGAGTTTATTGCAATCTTCACGGCATTTGAGCCGGCACTAGTTCAGCCGATCCTCGTTTGGCGAGGCCCGGGGTTGCGGTCCCCTCCCTTAGCGAAACCTGGAGACTTAGCCGCAACATCTTCCGGCGCGAGCCCATTGGGTGGCAGCTTTTCTAGATACCCTTCGTTTGATAAACGTCGTCGTAATAAACGACAGAGATAATATACTGATATAGATCCACGGCGGGCTTACGTACTGCAAGGAGGKGAATAGCTTGGGCCATCCCTATAACACAGCTTCTTTTTATTGGGATTACGTGGACTCCCAAGGCGGATAATTGAGATGCAATGTAACTTCGACGGTGAACAGAATGGACATGCGGTATCAGGACTAGATATCCCAGCTAATGAGGATATTATAAGGACGTCGGCCATGTCGAGTCTATCTTCGAATGCCCTCAGAGCCCGAGCGCCTCGACTACTCATAAAATGATCGCTTCGTCCCTCTTCGTGCTCGCTGCGCTGGCCCCGGCATTGGGGCTTCCAGCAGTCAAACTTCCATATGAAAGGAGGTATGACGAGTGCACCACAAGATCCAAGCGCATGCCATGGTTCGTATCCTCTTATACCTGATAAGCACCGAGATGTTAAGATAGGAACCAGGACAAACCTCACCTCTGCAGAGAAGCTGGAGTATCTCAATGCGGACCTGTGTTTGATGTCATCACCCCCGAGAAGCGGTCTTCCTGGAGCTCAGACCAGATGGGATGAGTTGCAATATGTTCATATCGTACAAACAGACTATGTCCACGGTGTCGTAAGTCCATGACAGCCTTCCTAGTCCTCTGCTACCTTGTTAACCAGTGTTACTTAGGGCGCATTCTTGCCCTTCCATCGATACTATATGAAGGTCCACGAGCACGTCCTTAGGACTGAGTGTAACTACACCGGGCCCATCCCGTAAGGAGTCCATCTATCTTCGGTATCTAGAAACATACCTGACTAACAACTTCAGTTATTGGGATGAGCCCGCTGATATTGGAAAGATCAGCGAAGCCGCCGTGTTCGATAAGATGACAGGATTCGGGGGTAACGGCACAGGAGCAGCCGGCTGTGTCACCGATGGCCCCTTTGCCAACCTGACCCTGCGGCTTCAGGTGGACTTGACAACAAAGGAATACTGCCTCTCGCGCTACTTCAACGACCGTGCCCTCGCTCAAGGATCTAGAGTAAATGTCGACGCGTGTATGGCGAAAGATAAATTCACGGATGCGTGGAACTGCCTAGAAGGCCGTCCGCACGGTGCTGGGCACGGTGGGGTATCGGGAACGGTATGACTGCCTTTAACTTCAAGTAAATTTTCCAGGACACATGCTTACTAAAGACTATAGATGATAAACCCCTTCACATCACCCGGCGACCCCATCTTCTTCCTTCACCACGGTTATCTAGACAAGCTATGGTGGGACTGGCAATCTGCGAATCTCTCGACACGATTGACAGAGATAGGAGGCAATAACACGCAACGAGGTCCAGGCTTTGGCGGCTTTCCCGGCGGTGGTTTTGGCCCGTTTCCCGGGGGAGATCCGTTTGGAGGCGATAACTCTAGCTTCCCGTTCCCGCCCGGGTTCCCGCCGACGAACGGCTCGAACCCCTTTCCCTTCCCCTTCCCCGGCCAGAATAGGACGCTCAACAAGGCGTTTACTGACTACTTCAACGACGGCGGGAATGTCACGACGTTGAACCATACTCTCTGGTCGGCTGGCATCATGGAGAATGTTACGATTGCCGATGTGATGGATCCCCGTGGCGGGTTTGTGTGCACCGAGTATTTCTAGGGCTGCTGTGGGGATTCCGGGTTCGACGAGATCAGGCTAGCGAGGTTTTCAAGTAAAAGACGCGGCGGCTTTATGATATGAAATGAATGGAATTTATCTTGTTAATGAGGATAAGGAGGAGGGACGGGTTGGAGGCCTGTGAGAAGAATACCGCTTTCAGCCACCAGCCTACATAATACAATGCAAGTCGTAGCCAGTAGTTGAGATTACTCGCGTCACACCGCAGATACGGCCATGCTACGTAGAATATTCCATCTCCCAGCCCATTATGGGCTTGCTCTTTTCTTTTGATCTCGACAACGTGCAACTCATAATTCCTGTGACTTTGTGTTTTAGTAACCGAAGTTCTGTTGTGTCAACTAGCGCTCGCTACAATCCAAGAACTATTCATTGACGTCCAAAATCCTCCAGTATTTTGCAAGATGGAGGCACTCGCGGCGATTGGGCTCGCAAGTAATATCTTCCAATTCATCGAGGCAGGACTTGAAGTTCTATCAGCGTCGAAAGAAGTGTATAGAACGGGTCACGGAGCAAGTCGATCAAACAAGGATATTGAATCTATGACCCAAGAGATGAAACGATTAGGTCTGAATTTAAGCAAAGGAGTTCCAGCATCACCTAGCACGATATCAATCAGGACGGAAGATGAGGCAGCTTTATTGAGGTTGACGGCAGAGTGCGAGCGGTGGTCAACTGATATGCTTGCGCTCCTTGACCGCCTCAAGAATAAGAACCCCGACAGCATATTTAAATCATTGAAGGCGGGATTGAAGAATTATAAGAAGCGAGGAGAAAGGGAGCGACTAGAAAAGACACTAGACAGCTGTCGGAAGCAGCTTATTCTCCAGCTAACTAGCATGTCCAGGTATAATTATATGAAGCTGTATATTCCCGATTCTATAGTATAAGCTGATGTGTCATAACAGGTCGGATATCCTCGATAAACTTCGAGACTTGAGCAATTTGGCACAGTTGAACAACGACAATTTGGCAGCCATAAAACAGAATCTGGACTCGCCCCGACAATCCCTTCCGAGTCCAGCGGAGAGGACTATCGCTCAATTCCTGGATGATGTGCGAAAAGTCCTGCAAGTATCATATGACGCCTTGATACAGGCCAAGAAAGAATCACTCCTCGCTGCTCTAGGATATCAGGGTATGGAAGATCGATTCTACTATGTTAAACCCGCTCACGCAGCAACATTGGAATGGATCCTCGCGGATAGTCCAGTTTTGAACACATCACGGGATCCTTCTATCCCAAAGATCCATGATTTCAGGGAGCAAGCTCGTGAAGATTTCATACACTGGCTTCAATCTGGTAGAGGTGTATTCCATATATCAGGGAAACCTGGCTCGGGGAAATCAACACTGATGAAGTTTCTATGCGCGAATGATTCGACGAAGCGGTATCTTACAGACTGGTCTGGTGGGAAAACACTTGTGTTGGCGAAATCTTTCTTCTGGAGGCTTGGTAATGATGCGCAGATGAGCTTTATTGGTCTCATCCGAACTCTCTTCTACGAAGTGCTCTCTATGGCCCCGGATTTGATCCCTACTGCATTTGCCCACATTTGGAATGGAGCTGAGGCGTTTCCACGGACTAATGGCGGGCTCAGAATAGACGCACTTAACCTTACCAACATCGAACGCTATTTCGAAGACTTTCTCACAAACCAAGCTACTTTTGAGAAACACAAGATAGTCTTCTTCATTGACGGCCTCGATGAATATAAAGGTCGGCATACAGACCTTGTAAACAAGTTCTTCGCCTGGACCGCAAACTCGGAGGACCTCAAGATATGCGTTGCAAGCAGAGAATGGAACGAGTTTATGGAAGGGTTCGCTGAATGTCCTGGACTGCGAATTCACCAATGTACTCATGGAGATATCAAAACACTCGTTGGCAACCGACTTAAGGCCGTCCGGCCTCATCTCGTATTTGAGAATGACCAGGACTTGGGGAGCCTCGCATCAAGGATAACACATAAAGCTGAAGGTGTGTTTCAATGGGTCCGCCTCGTCCTGAACGCTGTGGAGGACGGCGCGATAAACGGCGATAGCGTCCCAGACCTAGTGTCAAAAGTCGACGCATTTCCGAACGAGCTCAACGGACTATACCAATATCTGTTTGATTCCATTCACGTCGCCGACAGACAGAAGGCCTTCGAAAGCCTGAGGATGACGAGTCACATGGGCGTAGGTTATAGGTTACCGTTGCTTCGGTTCTGGTTCCTCAACAAACTGATAGATGATCCAAATTATGCGATGAAAATGGTCATCGCAGAGAATTCAGAGGACATAACCAAAACATTGAAGATTACTCGAAGACAGATCTATGGACGCTGCAAAGGCCTTCTCGAGGTATATCCGCCACTAATACGAGACCCTTATGACCCTCCTCCTAAATTTTGGCCTTCATTCGACGATGGGGCGGTCGGGTTCATGCATAGTACTGCCCAGGAGTTTCTAGAACAGAGTCATATCAAAGAAAGTATTGATCAGTTAGTGGGACACGTCGACTTCTTTGATCGTATATGTCAGGCCTTCCTTGCGAGCGTCAAGTTCGCTGACCAGGCGTGGTACTTTCGGGGCTACGATAACTCGGTCAACGACACTCAGTTCAACGAGGAATTGATCCGCGTTTTGGAATTTGCGGTCGAAAAGGCGAAAATCTTCAGATCCCCTTCAGATGAGCGCCAAGACCGGTTCCTCGAGTTCCTCGACGAGCTTGATACCGCAGCAGCGACTAGATTGGCCTTGGAGTCAACAACCACATATCATATCCACTGGCAAATTGGTTACGTTTCTCGCCGCCTTAGTTTATGTTGCTATACTCATCCGCAGACGCATGTTCAAACGTTTGCTATCAGCTGCTTAATTCACAAGTTCCTCCAAGGCAAGGACCCCACGCATCTACTATCTACTACCTCTAGCCACCCTGTGAGCGATGATAATGGCCACTTCGCTAGCGACCTCGTGTTGCTTCTAATGGGCCAAATAAACCGAGCTGACGTACGTGATAAGATAATTGACTACGAGCGATTATGTTCGATGCTCGAATTGTGCTTCTCGCGTGGGGTATCTCCAAACTACAAGACTTGGGTATTCGAAGGATTTTCCCTCTTTGAATTTATGCTCATTTGGTTTATATACCATTCGTTCGACGGGATATGGTATAATCATGAAGAATTACCTCCTGGCACCTTTATCCACCCACTGAGATTGTTCGAATTGTGTTTACGTTACGGAGCCAAGTCACAGATTCTACTATGTTTGGATCCCAATTCCCATTGCGGAGACGAAGCATTTATGTCGGTCCAACTTATGATGGCTGGGGAAAATGCCGTTGTTACCCAGGCTCTATCAGGGGTCAAAGAGTGGTTTAGTCTAAAATCGTCGCCCTTTGCGTTCTTTGCGAGGCAGCGGAAATGGGTGGTCACCCTTCGTGATCTCGTTGAACTTTGGTTCCCTAAGCATCACAAAATACTGCAATTAATGATTGATAGAAACGCAAGCGACGTGAACACAGGGACAGATTCGCCTTTAGGTGAAGTGCCATCCACCTTACAGAGCGAACTCGAGCAGCCTTGGAGTGCTGTAGACTTAGGAGAAGACATATTTCAATGGCATACGCAGGATTATCGAGACAAGACTAAATTTTATAAGTTATCAACCTCGCTCATGTCAAGAAGATCCGCCAACGCGCCAAATCCATGATTTCAATGATGGTTGKCCTACTTTCCTTGACAGGGCTACGCTATAATCCACTATAGTTATAGTAAGCTACAAGACATCACCAACTAGTTGAACCTTTGTGTTGGGGTGAATTATCGTCAGGATTCAAAACATCCGAACTTTACCCGATCTTCAGGGCGCCCATCACCCAGCACCCCGCCCAGTTCAGGTACCCGAATACCTACTTGCAGCAGCTATCCCCGACCGCCTCGCGCGCCCTTTGGTCTTGAGCGCCGATCCTCCTCCGGCTGACGCCAGGGAATCCGATTCGCCGTCCACCACGATAGAAACTCATAATTGATACCTTCCAAGGTTGATACCTGGTTAATGTTTGCAGAAAGTCCTATACTGCATGTATTGCACGAACAAGAAAGCCCTACTGACCCCTACCCATGCGTCTTATCCCCGCGTGACAGCTAGTACTTAGATCGCTCGAGACTCGTGAGGCCTGCTGTTCTACTTTCATCCAGATCATAACTTAGTAGCCCCATGAGTTCTGAGTATCTTACCGGAAGAATATGACATTTCAGCCGTAATGTTGTTGCAATTGTAAAGTACTTGAGAAGAAAATATCGAGAGACGCAAAATGCAGCTCTCCAGCTTCCTTCATAAGCCTTCGGGCTACATGCTCGCCAGCATCCTCTGCTCATCAGGAGGGTTCTTATTCGGCATCGACACTGGCATCATTGGCCCTGTAACTGTCATGAACGACTTCACCAAATACGTCGGTAATCCGTCCCCGACGATCCACGGTCTGATCGTCTCATCCATTCTGATTCCCGCGGCAATTTCATCATTCTTCGCCGGCAGAGTCGCGGACGTGCTTGGCCGGCCCCGCGGGATAGCCATTGGCTCGTTCATTTTCGCCGTTGGCGCTGCTCTCGAGGGCGCCTCCATGCACATTGCCATGTTCATTGTCGGTCGCATCATTGAGGGGATTGGCGAGGGTCTCTATCTCAGCATGATGATCGTGTAAGTTCGCACCACGCAATACACCTCGGCTCCAAAAATATGCGTAAATTAATACCCTTCGACTAGCTATATCTGCGAGATCTCGCCTCCGAGGTATCGCGGTGCTCTGACTACTGGCCCGCAACTAATAACGACTCTTGGCTTGGTCACCGGCTACTTCACGTGCTACGGCACCGCGAACATAGGCTCGTCTCTTTCATGACGTCTGCCATTTATCCTGTTGGCAGCTTACTCATGTCTGTTCTCCGCCGCCGCCCTAATATGGCTCCCAGCCTCCCCGCGGTGGCTCACGCTTCACGGGAAAACCGAAGAAGCCACTAAAATATGGGAGAAGCTTGGCGTCCCTGCAGCCGACCGAGAGAAAATCATGGATCAATACGAGACATCTGTTGTCGAGACCGCCATCCCTGACGCCAGTGGTAACACCAGCGCCGGGCATATTGCCTCTACCACTATCGCCGTTCCCAAGTCGAAGAAGGCTAAGATGCTCGATGTCTTCTCTTCAGACGCTCGCCCTCGCCTCCTTTTGGCTGTTTTCCTCATGGGAATGCAACAACTGAGTGGCATCGACGGCGTTCTCTACGTAGGTTCACTTCCTGTCTAGCCTTCTTTCCATTTGCCCACTGAAACTAAACATACACAGTACGCCCCCCTCCTCTTCCAACAAGCCGGTCTCTCCTCCAACGAATCCGCTTTCCTCGCCAGCGGTGTCTCCGCAATTCTCATCTTCGCTGTCAGCATCCCAGCCACCATCTGCGCGGACCGGTGGGGCCGACGCGCCAACACGATCCTCGGGGGGTTGGCCATGACGGCCACCATGTTCCTCATGGGCAGCCTGTACGCGGGCAACGCGGTGCACGCGGGGACGGGCGCGGGCCGCTGGGTGGTCATCGTGTGCATCTACGCGTTCGCGGTGATCTACTGCATCAGCTGGGCGGTGGGCATCAAGTGCTACGCGGCGGAGATCCAGCCGCAGCGCACGCGGGCGAGCGCGACCAGCATCGCGCACGGCAGCAACTGGCTGTCGAACTTCCTCGTCGCGCTCGTCACGCCCACGCTGCTGGCCCGCTCCAGCTACGGCGCCTACTTCCTGTTCGGCGGCTGCACGCTGCTCACCGCCGCCGTGTGCTTCGTCTTCATGCCCGAGACGCGGGGCCTGAATCTCGATGAGATCAACCACGCGTTTGCTCGCAGGAGTGGCGCCGCTTCGTTTACGAGGGTGACTGGGATCAGGGACTTGGCGGCTAGGAGCGTCCGTTGGAGGCGCCCGGCCGCGATGGATGCCTGATGGTGTTACACGATCGGAAAGCTGCAGTTTGATGTATCGCATCGTAATATGGATGTTAGGTAACGGATATGCCGCTATATAGTGTATATTCTTGTATCCTGTGCTTGACGATCCGTTGATTTCCTGATAACTTGTGTCTCTCAACCAAACAGTCTCTGTTCTCATTCAAACAACCTCTTCTCTTTCAACATGACAAGCGCCCCTGAAACTGCAGCGATGGCAGAACGTCCAAGTGCAAGAGCAAGTCTCGATAACCTGCCGGTAGAGATCCTCGATGACATCTTGAGCTCTCTACCCTCCCCGCTTGAACTCAACTCCATCATCCACGCTTCGAGCGTATGCTACAGAGTCTTCACACGCTCACCGACTCGCCTCCTCAGCCAAGTAATCTGCAACGCGTTTAGACAGGAAATCCTAGAGGCATTACGCTCGTTTTGCGCTTTGGAAACTCCTTTGATATGCGATATATTGCCAGTCATCGTATAGAAGCAAATGCTGTCTTAAAAAAAAAAAAAAAAGGACTTCGCAGCGGCGACTTAGATCTCCCAGATAGCTTCAAAGACCTAGCACGCCTGAGTCAGATGTGGATTTGGACCAACTCTTTCATCACGGATTACAGCAACCGTGCAGACCTACTGATGCGCGGGGGAAAACCACCCAGACTGCCCATCTGGGCTTACCCCTTAGACTCGAGACTGCGAGATTACGTTTTAATTTCGGCGATAGAGTCTACAAGGCTGCGGAAAGCTTTCTACCGATTCGAAATATATTGTAAGATCTTTCGGCCCTACTGGTATAATAGTGGTTCGTCTTCTCCCACGCCATAGCCGTGGATGCAGGCCGGGTTTTATGAGAACAACTCAACCGTCGAGCAACTCGAGCTTTTCTTGGACTCTTTAAATGCGTGGGATATTGAAGAGTTGTACTGTGCCCACGAGTATCTAGTTCAGATAGTACGCGTGTTGGTTGAGGACTAGATGCCTTTTACGGAGATGTTATACGTGTAGCCCAAGCTTCGGAGGGCATCACTCAAAAAGAGATCGACCATGAGAATACCCAACCGTCGGGCGAATCGGGACGATTTCCCTCGCTGCTTATTCTCGTGCCAAATGAGATACACAAGAACTTTTTCAGCTTAGAATTATTCGCGGCACCACGAGCGCTTCTGAGAGGCTTTGACTCATATATCAACGGCCTTTGCTCAAATGGGATTCAATAGATCCACGACTTACTCTGCAGTCATGAGGACTCCTGGCGTTCGTTAATTAAAGATGCCTATCCATTACATGGGCTCTATCATAGGCGGTGTCAAGTTGTCAGCTCGGTGGAGGTGTCACAAGCCTCCAGAGGACCCGGTCACAGTGAGAAACGAATCGATTTCGACGTATAATATTGGTTGGTTTCAGACCAAAGGAAAGTATGCTTGGCCGTATGGGTCTCAATTCTTGTTGCAATGCGGATACGTATTCTGGGACGTATTACGAATTTCTGATATAAAATAGGAGGCCCTTAAGGATACACCCACATGCATCAGGAGGGTGTCCATGGAGGAGAGACTAAGGGGGGTTCAAGTTCATTATCATCTATACAACGAAATCTTTCATAAGTACGCTTGTCCCGATGCTCATCTACCTCTGTTCTAACGGGGAACCGGTAGATTGTTTGAATAGTAGCGTTTCCTACGTTACCCAACGAGAAAATAACGAACAATGAACAATGAAAGTATTCCATCAGATGCATCGTCTTGGCAAGTGTTCGTATCAAGCAATCCCAGAGACAAGACGTAGCAGAATGTCGAAAGACACCTAGAGATAGTAAGATCGATACGAGACTCGAGGATCATCTCTTACCAGACTTACGATTAGAGGAACCCGTGAATATAAACCAACCTTACTCACCACAACCAAAAAGGTAGTACGACATGCAGTAGATGATCTTCACATGACTCCTAGCATGTCAACATGTATTCTGGCAAACAGGCCGAAAATATCGCCTAGAATTACTACCGCTGTCTTCGCACAACTCGACGCGCCC
>JYCQ01000123.1:0-286031 GCA_000931505.1 Hypoxylon sp. E7406B | reverse complement strand
GGGCGCGTCGAGTTATGCGAAGACAGCGGTAGTACTTGCATTAAGGACACCAGTCGACAACATGGAACAACAATTCCTAAGATGACGGGCTGTGGAAGAGCCGGAAAGGGGGTGGGGGAGACGATCGGTGCCTAGCTACCAGCTACCTAGGCACCTACTTTACCTACTGTGACAAATGGCAGAGTTCGGGGTTGCCTAATCCACAACAACACTCATCTCAACAAGTCACGACGCGAATTATCAAGGTCCACTTCGGAAGAATTCTGTAGGATTCTGTCTGATACAGATAGCCAGTACTGCTATATCCATGAGTAGGTAGGTAGGCGGGGGACAAAAGGTGGTTTGTGTGTGCGTCTGAAAAAGCGGGTGGCGGAAGCTATGTACATGGCATAAGGTGGGCGTGGTGGCATCTCGGGGGGGTGTCCAGTCATCCTCTGTCTGTCTGTTTCTCTTTCTTCTTCACTCTCTGTGATTCGTCCCACCATATGCCATCCTGCCTGTCTCCTCGTCGTCAATCCTCCGTCCATCATCCATCCAGTTATATGCAAGTCGTGCCAACTATCATTAGCAAGAAAAAGGGAAAACCAATGAGAAGGTCAATGGTGCCCACTATCGGAGGGGTGGATATCCATGGGCAATTCCCTCTCAAGAATAATAAGAAAAAAAAAAGAACAACGCCCTTATGCCACTATGGTACGCCGCACGTCTCCCTCGTGCTCTCCGCCTGTGTCTAGAGAGTAAAGAAAGGGAAATAAAAATCGAGTCGATATCCCACCAAATAGGGTATAGAATAGGGATAGTAAGAATTAATCAAACACAGCGGTGAAAAATAGGTGATAGGTAGACACCAGTTAGCGGTAACAGCTAAACTTCCCCCATAGAAGTGTTCCTTAACGCTCCATACT
This sequence comes from Hypoxylon sp. E7406B, assembly GCA_000931505.1. Classification (NCBI taxonomy): domain Eukaryota; kingdom Fungi; phylum Ascomycota; class Sordariomycetes; order Xylariales; family Hypoxylaceae; genus Hypoxylon; species Hypoxylon sp. E7406B. The sequence continues at coordinate 285,126 of JYCQ01000123.1, read as the reverse complement.
CTCCGGGCTCATCATGCCAGTATCGTCTTTATCCGTCTGACTGTTGTTGCCTTGGCTTTGCGTACTCTCGACACGTTCCATAGGAGGGGCGACGGGGAGAGACGCGCCATTGGTTTGGCTTGTCCCGTTCGGCATCGATATACTCTTCGATTTCTTCGCGCCGCCTTTCTCCGGACTTTGGTTTGCCGCTTTATTGGCCTCGGCTGCCTGAGCCTCCAGCTTTTTCTTCTTCTTATTTATGGCATTCTGTTCCTTCGGAGGTCGTTTCTGCGGCGAGACAATCTTGCCGGTTGCACCAAGTCGCGGCCGAGGTCGTCGTTGCTTGACAGGCAGGTCTTCATCTTCCACCAAAGGTGAGTCGCCATTAGCGTGCAGCTTAGCGAGGAAGAAGTTCTTGACAAGGCCGATCTGCTCCTGAATGTTCTCCTTGGTAACAGCTTCAGGAGTGGGAAGTTCCTCGAAGAGGACGGCATCAGTAGGTCCTTGTGTCGGGTTCTGAACCTGGTACTGGTTGCGCACCCTCGATTGAAGGAGATGCAGAGGAACCGAGAGCATACCGCCCATCTCCCCTGCGAGGCCAAGCTCCTTAAATCCAAAGAAGTCCTCACCAAGCTCTTCGGCGAAGTCGCCTCCGATGAACTGGTCACTACCATCGTCGAATGCGGCGGCTCCGTCTTGGCCTGACTCGACTACAGCAGGACGGAGAAGATCACCCAGATGGGACTTCATGCGTTCGTGGATGCCTGTCAATTTGTGGCCAAGCCTCTCAACTTCGTCCTTAGCGTAGCTCTCAAGCGCTTCGACCGAGTAACCATTTTCAGAGAGCGTGTGCAACAAAGCCTCCTCGGGGTTATAACGGGGCTGAGCTGTAAAACCCCGTTGTAGAAATTCTGGGGAGGGGTCCTTCATCTCGATCTCGGTATAGTTCTTGAAGGTCTGTATTACTTTTCCGAAGTAATCAGCAGCGATGTCCGTGATCGTGTCCATTGCAGACGGTTGGAGCTCTTCGAAGCCCGCATGGTAGAAGAGCTTCGCAACAGAACGTTGCAGGCCTGCTCTGCAGGTTTCCGGGGCAATCACGACGTCGTCGCCACACACAACGTGCGGTTCAACGTCAGCCTCGTGAAACGGCTCAGGGTTGTACTTAGGGAACTGGTTCGCATACACCTGAGACATGTTAGTCATTGTTGCATAGGTAAGTATGCGATACGCTGAGTCCTTACCTGAGTCTGGAGCTGCATCTGCTTTATAACTCCAATTTTCGAGCAGATCTTTCTTGTCTCCTGCATCTGTCGGAGGTTGGCATCAAACTTCTGGGTTAGGCTGCTCTTCGGGGCAGTAAATAGACCGGGTGGTAAGGCGCGGAGAAATTCCTCGTGCTGATTGATGACATGGCCTTCGCTGTCCTCAATCCACTGAAATTTCGGCGGGAGGTCGGGAATAATGGTCTGAGGCTCGTAGTAGTCAGGAATGACTTTCTCCTCGTCTTCTTCCATGCCTTCTGCGAGAGTCTCGGTTGCCTTGGCTTCCTTGTTGCTAGATGACGAGTCCTGGGTGTGACCAAGCAACCCCATGGCTTCTGCCTGTTGCCGCCCACGCAGAAACCGGCGCATACCAGCCCTGGTTCGAAGCAACGCAGGCTCATCAATATTCAACTTCTTGTTATTAAAAAGTTGAAATCGTGCCTTGGTAATTAATGCGCGATCTTTCTTGGTCACTTGCTTCCAGATTTTGTACTCCTCGTCCTCGAAGGCTTGCTGAGCAGCCTCGTTAAGTGCCTGTCCCAGTGCCGTGCCATTCAGTTCAGGGCCGTCGATGTCCATGGCATCGGCATTGCTGGCCATACCCGAATGTCCATTGATTCCACTAGGCGTCATGGAACCTCCAATAGGCGGGGTTGCAAAGCCATTGCTCCCATCCAGTTCGGAGCCTTCCCGAGCTTTCGCGAGCAAACCATTGAGCTGTAACGTTGGCTTCTGGTCTCCTCCAGGCGTCCCTTCCTTAGGATCGGAGTGCGTTTTCCTCGACTTCGTTCCCTTTGCTCCACCGGCAATTCGGCCGCGAGACGACATTATCGGCTCGTCGTCTGAATCATCGCCGCCATCATCTTCACCGCCGTTCTGCTTCCGCCTCTCTTCGGCTTCAACTTCGGCACGGGGGCGGATGACGAGGTCTGGAATTAAGGGGATAAGTTTCTCGGCCTCCTTACGCATCCCATTAGCCATCCGCCTTAACGGATGGTTCATGTCCTGGTTATACCGCAGGCAGTTGTCCCAGATCAAGTTAAGATCCGTGACAAAATCCGCCTTGGACTTATAGGTCAAGGACTTGAGCTTCTTAGTCATCGTTCCGAGATCCATAGGTTGTTTTATAACTTGAGGCAGCATTAGTATACTTCAAGATTGGTCGCCGAGCCGCGCGAGACTTACAATTATAATAATCGGGGGCGTCTTTCTTGTTTACCCTCTGAAGAAAGGGTGTGGAATATTCCGTGTGCGCTTTAAGTTCAGTTAAGACTTTCTCTAGGGCCTCATAAAGCTCCTCCTGGTTGACGTTCTCTTCACTAGCCCACTTGCTCCTATTTTTGCGGACTTCATTCATGAGAGAGCGCAACTCAGCATCGGATGCGCGCACCATATCGCGTTTCATATCTATGCGCGCGATGAGGTGTTTGAGGGTTAGGCTAGACGCGCCGAGGTTTGCGCTGCTAAGCGAACCGTGGTTTTCGCCAGAGGTACCACCACTAGCATTGTTGCTAGTATTTTTATCCATCTCGGCCTGGAGTTGCTTCTCGGACTCCTCCAGCTGCTGCTGTTCTAGCATAGCAGCCCGATCGTTCTCGAGGGTATAAATAAGGGTATGAAAACTGCGCTTGACCGCCTCCTCAGTATCTTTACGCGCTTCTTCTAGCTGCTTGCGCGCGTCGTCCGAGTTGCTGGCTTGCGCCTGCGATCCTTGAGATCCTTGTGATGCATCCTCCTTCGATCTATCATATAACTTGTCTGGCGACGGAGCCGATGCTATAGGGGAGCTCCCTGACTTGGAGGGAGAAGGAAGTCCTTTCGAAGCAGCAGTAGCTGCCTTGGACTTTAAAGAGGATATGGTAGTGGTATTGTTGGTTATATCTTCCTCTTCTTCGTCATCGTCGTCGTCGTCGTCATCTCCATAGTCGTCTTCGTCGATGACTCTCTTTACTCTCTTAACGGGGCGCTCCTCGATAGTGGTATGGTCGGTGGTCGGAGGCAGGGCGGAGGGGCTGACAGGGCGTCGCCAGGATTCTACAACATCGCGGTTGATCGAGCCGTCGGGGGCGAACATTTGCGCAATTCTAGCCTCGCATCGGCGATACAATTCGGCAAAGTGAGCCCGCATCCGGTCATCGTCAGTATCAGATGCCTCAGGCACCGACGCGACGGAATTATCCATGGCATCGGTGGAGCGTGCGGGAGCATCATCGATATTGCGAAAGGGACGCTTCCCAATAACGTGGTGTTGTTGCGGAGGCGGCCAGGAACTCTGGCCGTTCATGATGGACATGATGGCCTTGTGGGCGTGTTAGAGAGATAGGCTGGTGGCGGGAGCCATGCGGGAAGAAATGACAGTCGCGTCGATTGGGGAATAGGGCGTCGGGGGGCCCTAAATTGACAGTTCTGAAACGAGCGACATCGAATTAGATGGGCTACGTGATTTTGGAGGGGAAATTGATAAGAATGGTGATGCCTCGATGCGTCGTGTCCAAGGCGATTTCGCGTACGTTCAAAGGGTGAGGTCTGGCGAAGTGAGGTTTTGAGCGGATCCCAAGGCGCTATGGCAGACGTACCCCGGTACTTTGGTCATGGTACCTGCACCTGCACCGTCTTAGTTTTAAGTTCACCCTTCACAGCTGCCACCTTCTCAACAACAGTCCACTACAGGGTCCTAGTTGACCGCTAGCAACCTTGAAGCCCACTGTAATTCCAGTCTTGACCCTTTATGCCACAGTGCAATTGATATCTGACTTTGCTAGGTACCTCAATGTTTCTATTGCGACAAAGCGCACGGTACAATGAATGATTACTGGACAGTACAAGGTTAGCCTTCATTCAACCACAGAACAAAGCGCGAACACCGTGAATTACGATCTTACAGTGTATTAATTGATATCTCTATAGTGATAATATACGAATAATATTTTTCATCAATCATTTCTCATTAATCTGGACAGTGCATCCTTTATATAGGTCCCCCAGGTCGCGTACCCTATCAAGTTTGAGCTTCACGCAAGCAAGTACATGTATACATGTACCAATCAACCATCTTCAGCCCCGCAAGCAGCCAGTGCATCTACCCCAAATCGAATGATCCAAGCACCTGAGTTAAGGAACACAGATCACGTGCTCTCCTGAAAGAAAAAAAAAAAAAAAAAAAGAGAGCCACAACCGAGTGCCTAGTCATTAAGCATATAGCCACATATGTCAGTCAAGATTGACAGGAAACCGTGGCCTAGCGACGTTAATTTAAATGTATACATGTCCAAGCTCACAACATTGAACCAATATCGAGTGCAATCAAATGTCATACACTTCCATATGTACATACATACATGCGAACTAGGCCTGCATGTCCTGGGCTGCTGGGCAACGCCGACATCACTACTGTGGAGAGTGTACCCTTGGAACTTTATCTGATAAGTGGCTTAGGTACTACACCCAGTGGAGCTGACCCCGGGCGGCCAGGCGGCCAGGCGGCGGAGGCCAGCTGCAGATAATACCTAAATAAGGTAGGACTAAGCCGCTTAAGTAATTCAGCCCAAGCCTGCGACGTTCGGGACGTTTTCGCAATCAGCCAATCAGACGCCGCGCCCGTGTGCTGTGACGAAAGGAAAAGGTGGATCCGCCTTAGCCTGGCTGCCCATCTGCTTCCCATCGCCGCGAAAGCAACTGAAGCTCACCCCGGCAAGCCCATTTTCTGTTTCGTCGTTATTAGGAACACCTTTCTTGTCCGACATCAAAACCACCCCAAGCCTGCAGTACCTAGTCGACGACCTCCAACTCCGAAACCATGTTCATGTAGATCGCCGCAACTTGAACACGGATCAACTCGAATATGCGCATTCGTCTGCCCTTCGCAGGTGAGTCCCGTCTCTTCCTTCGTTGCCGGCAGCCCCGTTTGATGGGTAGCCTAAAGCTCCCTTGAGCTACTACGACGATCCTCGAGATTAGCTTGAGCTTTTACATCATACTTACTTGGGTAGCTGGCATAGCTTTAAAGCGTCTAGACCTAATATGCATTTACAGGTATCTTTTTCCTGCTCTGCCTCCTCGCAGGCTACGCAGGGCTCTCGTCCCTCCAACTCGACACCGTTGTGAACGACAAAGTCCTCCACTTCCTAACCTTCTTCCTCTTGACCGTAGCTTTCTACTGGATCATCGACACAAACCGCCGTCGCACTGTCAACCTGACCCTCGTCGTATGCACACTTTGTCTTGGCATAGGATCCGAGTTCCTTCAAGGGTTCCTGCCCAACGGACGAGATTTCGACCTCTTTGACATTATCGCCAACCTCGTCGGCAGCTTGGCAGGACTCGGCCTGTGCTCCTGGTATCACTCGAGGATGCTCGAGAGGAAGCGACAGCGCAGACAATACAACGCCGTCCCCGGCGAAGACGCGGAGGACCTCGAGCTCGGTGAAGGCATTGGGCCTCAAGAGGAGGGKGTCATGTCGGCGGCTGGAAATGAGCGATCCACTACACTAGAGGAGGAAGTCGACAACTGGGACGAAAATGCAGTGGATGCATGGGACGAGGATGATGGTGACGGTGATATAGGAGCCAGCAATGGGAAGACGCACGAGCAAAACGGCGCAGAGTCGCCCGATACAAAGAAACGAGTTGACTAAAAAGTTTCTACGAGGATACGATTGTAACGGTTGGACGGATTAGATGATACCTTTTCCTCGGGCGTAAAATAGGTTCAATTATATGGCATAAACTTCAGTTATTGGTGATCCCACGGGGTGCCATGGCATTTATACGAGTTTTGGAAGAGACCAGTACACGGCATCGTCGGCTACCAATACGCATTTCTGGAGTTTTATCCATTTTATCAAATGGGAAGTTTTTAAAAGAAGGCAGCTTGTGGGTTTATGGGATTTTTGAGGACAGAAATGACGCCATTGCATACTATTCCGTCGTTTGACAACAGCGACCTCTCCATAGATAAGGTAGGGTATTTCAGAGTAAACCAACAATACACCGGCCAATTCCATGGAAGCTACGTTTATCTTAAGAACTCCCTATTTAGTCGTTGCATTAGAAGTTCGGGAAGCACGCGATCGCCATCAAATAACAGTCCACCAAAAGTATCCGGCCAGTGGGGTCTCGGCAATTAAGAAGGGCATGCCACATCGTAAACGGAAAGGGAAACCCGTTCGGGCACTTTAGTAGATAGAAATACAGGAGTTACGGCTAGCAGAAAAATAGTAAAAGGCCAATTTAGATTTCTTTTTCGGAAGAGTCACTCGACAATTCCATAATTAGCTCCTACATGTACAACTATTCAACATGTCTTCCCAAGCCGAAGTCAACGGACATAATGCCACATCGGAGTTGAAAAGGGCAGACGAGGTTGAAGATGTGAGTTAAGAGCTTATGACTCAACATCACTATCCCGATGAGAGACATATTCGCCTAGTATCACACGGTTAACGGGTCGCTAGTTGCTGGATGCCGTAAAATCCCTCATCTTGCCATTCATCCGAGACGCAGACAATGCAGTCCCGAGTCGTGCCAGCGGCTACATAGCCACAGATTCTCAAGGGAAACCAGGTCAGAATGTCCTGGTTGATTCACATAAACCAGAGGAGTTAGTCAAGAAACTAGGCTTTTCGATTCCCGAGAATGGGGCAGGGAAAGAAGGGTTGCTGGACATTATCCAAACCATCCTACGATACAGCGTGAACACATGGGATCAGGGGTTCATGGACAAGTTATACTCGGCTATAAACCCAGTAAGTCATAACCATATCTTACCCCGTGGAGCATTAGGCTATATCGACCGCCAACTAATTTCACCGCAAAGGTAGGCGTAGTATCTGAGCTTGTCCTCACAGTACTAAACACTAATGTAAGTTCACTGACCTACAAGTGCTTCTCAAAATTCTAATGCGCCACAGGTACACATCTACAAAACATCACCAGCACTTACGATCGTGGAGAAGACAACTGCACGCAAACTAGCAAACCTCTTCGGATTCACAGGGCCCAGGGCAGGAGGTGTTACATGTCAAGGAGGCAGCGCTTCGAACTTGACTTCGCTCGTGATCGCGAAGAACACACTATTTCCCGAGATGAAGATCTCCGGTAACGCAGACCATAAATTTGCTCTCTTCACTAGCGAGCATGGTCACTACTCTGTTGAGAAGGCAGCGGTCATATGTGGCATAGGCTCCAGCAGTGTGGTGAAGGTTCCAGTCGACCCGGCAGGCAGGCTCATCCCATCCGCATTACGTGAAGCCATTATCCACGCCAAAGATGAGGGTAAGACGCCTCTATACGTCAACGCGACGGCTGGGACCACCGTATGGGGATCGTACGACCCGTTCGCCGAGATCGCCCCTATCTGCCAGGAGTTCGGCATCTGGCTACACATCGACGGCTCGTGGGGCGGACCAGCCATCTTCTCGTCGAAACAGAAACACAAGCTTGCGGGCTCGCAGTACGCCAACTCGCTAACCGTCAACCCGCACAAGATGCTCAACGTGCCTGTCCCTTGCTCGTTCCTGCTGACTAACGACGTCACCGTATTCCAACGTGCGAATACGCTGCGCGCGGGATACCTGTTCCATGACAAGGGCGACGAGGATGAGATATGGGATCTAGCGGACCTGACGCTGCAGTGCGGACGTCGTGGCGATGCGCTCAATTTGGCGCTTTCGTGGATATACTACGGCGACAAGGGGTTCGAGGAGCGCGTCGACCATGCTTTTGCTACTGCGGCACACCTGGCGACGCTCGTACAGGAGTCGGGCGACTTCTTTCTCTTGTCCAGCAACCCGCCCCCTTGCCTACAGGTGTGTTTCTACTATACGCCAGGCGGCGTGTTACCAGATGATAAAGAAGAGAATACACGCCGAACCAGGGAGATCGTAGCCAAGCTTGTGTCCAGGGGATTCATGGTGGATTATGCGCCGGGCGAAAAGGGAAGTCTCTTCCGTGTGGTGGTGAACTGCTCGACTTTGAAGAGTACTGTGGAGGGACTATTTAAGGCAATACAGGAGGTTGGGAAGGAGGTTGTTCCTTCGTAAACTGTTACCAATGTGGTGGCCCCTTGCACACGAGTATAGAACATCTAAGTATAGTATAGCATGCATCCCTAATACAATATAGTCTTGAGTATAGAGATAGCATAAGCAGTTATATCGAACCACTACAGCATTTCAAGCAGGTATTTTTTCAATATAGGTATCTACACAAATCACAGGAGCTTTTCCATTCCCGGAAGATGAAGAGCAATACCAACTATGAAGAAGCATCAGATGTAATAGACATCTTGACCATCCGACCATACCTAATACCCTAAGAGATTGAGGTCGGGATTATCGAAATATCCAATCTTGGTTAAAAGAACAACCCTTCTCTAAACGCCTACTAATTGGTTTATAATGCACTCATCAGACGCGGCCTCGTTATCTGCCTATCTATCAGTTCCATCCTGAGATACATGTAGGAGATCCTCACTATTCATATCTCAGGAACCAGACCCATCCATCAGCTAATCGTTACTACGCCCGCGTGCATATGAAATCAGTATAGCTACCTCCTTCCATAGGTCTTCATATGGTAAGAAGTTGTTTGGAGGAAAGAATCTAGTTTGTGTCATATCCCCAAACATAAGAACCAAACCTAGTATTGATTCCAACGTCACTTAATCTCTTTCAACATCATCCTCTTATTTGGGCCTCTCTTAGGTCTAGATACCTACTCACGCATGAATCCCGCTTAGGTACCTACTCTTACGAAGAATCATGCTTTTCCTATGTTAGGTAACTCGAGAACCTCGTTGATCTATCATCCAGACGTTGAACGAACATATTGTAATTCAATGCATGTTTCTTATATCTAACCAGAAACTATTCATATTCCACTATACTTCTTGACGAGATGCTATGGTTATATTTTATTGGATCGCTATCACATTCGCCTGCTACGGCCTAAGTTCGGCCTGACTTTCTATAGCCGCTTCTGTACATTTTCTTCAAAGTTACTACAAGCCATCTATTGTATTTCTTCATTCTATTGACTTCCTTCTAGTAACCTTCTCTACTTTCTTACTATGCGTTATCAATATCACTGTTCTCCTCTCCAGTAATGTCCATCTGCTACGATATAGATATATTGAGTTATGGCAACGTCACTGCAGAGATAGTGCCTTATCTAAGGTAGACAGCGTGAAGATTATGGTTCAAGTAATCTCTTTGTTCTGTTGACTTGGACGAGTCCTTTGGTAGTGTCAAGGTTGGATCCATCTACATTCCTAGACCGATGTTGGTATATCTGATCGAATGGGCTTTGAAACAGTCTTAGATACCTTTATTCCCTTGTCCAAGTTATATCAATGAAGTCAATATTACTACCACTTCATAGATCAATGCATTGACAATTCCCCATGATTTCCTTCTCGCTTGGTCTGAGCTAGAGAACATTGAAGCGCTGTTCGTTTCTCATCCCCACTAGTCAGCTATGATTGGCTAGAACATAGCATCCGGAGTTTACCCATGGGCTCCACCCCACAAATTCTAAATGGCGCAAAGAATATAATGAGCTTGTACGAAGCTCGTTTTCAACGCCTGCTCCTCTGGTTCTTCATCAGAGAACAGGCCCGGTTAGCTCAATCGGTAGAGCGTGAGACTCTTAATCTCAAGGTTGCGGGTTCGACCCCCGCATCGGGCTCAATTCCCGGTGCTCCAAGTTCAACTTGGATTAGCAACGAATTTTTGACGTTTTGATTTTTTTTTTCCCGCAAATTTTCTTTTTCTCTTCCCGATTCTAGAGTTTCAACAAGCAGTAACGAAGTTCCGAAGCTTTCTAACTTCCGAGATTCTAGCCAAGAATTTTGTGTAAGCTTCTCGAGTTTACTCATAGGCATCCTCTAGTGAGCGTATCCTTAGATTCATCACCTACGAAGTCGCCTAGTCAAACATTTGTAGTCTACATGTCGCTACTCTATCTGCCCCGACGACCTTCGGTAACACAAGTAACGACATATGCTTCCAGCTCCCCGCGCTCGATGGTGTCAGCCATTTTCCTCGGAACCCCATCGATGTTGTGTAGTGCTGGGTCACTACGCCATTAGGCACTATATGACGGCGATTCCATCCCACCCAATTATCATAGCCGCCAAATGACCCCCCATTATCTTTGACGGATGGTCCAGTGATGCTTTCTCAAGCCATAGGAGCTCTCACCGTGCCTGATTATCATTGGGAACAGATATAAATTTTTTGAGCTCTAGAGAGGGGTGCAAAGTAATACTTCTTAGGTGATAGGTATCTAGGAAAAGTCAAATAACTCAACAATCATTCACCCTTGCCACTTATTACGAGCGTTTTCATCTAACCACTTGGCGTGTGAGCCCGCAATAGCCGTGCGACCGCCTCGTGCCCCTGATCAGCAGCGCGATAGAACGGCGTGTATCCATAGTGGTCTTTTGCTTTCGGATCTGCGCCATGCTTGAGGAGTAGATCAACTACAAGAAGATGCCCACTATCGGCTAGGGCGATCTGAAGATAGCTATTCTTGACGTGTATGTTGGCGTGCTTGGAGAGCAGAAGCCGTGTTATCCTTTCCGCGCTCACCTCGGCTGCCCGATAAAGCGGCGTCGCGTTGTAGCCATCGACCACGTTGATATTGGCGCCGTGTTCGACTAGCAACTTGACGGTTCTCTCGTCGGACTTGGCGGAAGCTCTGTGCAGAGATGACCAGCCGGCAAGATCTTTCAAGCTGATATCAGCACCGCATTTTAGAAGTAATGCAGCAGTATCTGTATGCCCATTCACTGTGGCGTGATGTAGTGCGGTTTCGCCATTGGAGTCCTTCTCGTGAACCGACGAGCCCGATTCGATCAAACCCGATGCTACGACCGTGAGCCTAAAGGAGGAAGCTAGCGCCAGACCTAAAACTTGCGCCCGGGGCCTGAAATATGTGCGCTTAGCCAGGTTATCTGCGTAATCTTTGACTCAGGCGATAAGATGCACTTTATCGTCATCTCCAAGGAGCTCGACAGCTTGTTCATTGGTTGCATCGTCGCCCGCTTCTCTCAGATGATTTCCCAGTGTTGTGCCGCGTACCCAAGAAGAGGGTAGTCTTGTAGTATTGCCAGGAAGTCCTCTTGGCCCCTTAAATCTCCACCTGAGTGTCTGAAGCTGTCGAAGTGCAAATACGTCAGGCACGTAGAAGCAATGTCCCTGTTCGCATGATCTAAGAAGTGCTTACCGCTACGCTGGAAATACTCCTGTGTGGTGTAATGGACAAGACTGATAGTGTCGCTGTTATCATTAATCATCACCATCCCGGCACATACTGAGACTAGTAAATCTCGGTTTGGTATGCCGTCTTGATCGAGATGAGTATCGCTCTGCTCAATTGCCAAGGCATGCTGCACCTTGACAACGGTCAGGGGCTTAGTAGCATAAAATATCCAGCCAAGCACCCTAATCGCGAGGTCTGCGTGATCTCTAGGGTTCTGTAATTTGATACGAGCCATGAGCTCTTCGGAGATAGAATCAAGGCCCTCGGGTAACGTTTCCAAAGCGTTCTTGATTTTGCGGCGGGTAGTCTTGTTTATCAGCGTATCCAGATAAAGCCGAGCCATGAGGAACCTAAACGGTAGGTCAGGAACCGACAGCTGGAGAAAACTTCTGCCTTATACTTACATCCCCTTGGCCTTCTGCAAGATTAGCGATATGATTGTATCCCTCGGGGCTCATCTGCAAGATGCCTCTGCATACTCGACGTGCCCTCGATGCGTCGCTGAAGATAATTCCTAATATCTGTTTGACTGGCTTCAACTTTCACATGAACGGCGTCTTCGAACAACTCCTCCAGATCAGGAGTGGGTCTGGACGTCACAAGCAGGCATATTCGGTTTTGCAGCTTCTTCAACTCGGTTAACAGGATTGATCGAACATCATTAGAATTGGAGCACTCGTCCAGTGCATCAACAACTATGAATATTTTCGAAAAACTGTATGAGACATTTTGAAGGAGTGTGAATATTTCGCCAACAGAGGGTCGTGTGTTTTCTTTTACGTGGCGAGCGTGTAGATAGATCCTTGATGTCTACCGAATGATCCGGTCTCTCGGATACTAGATATTGAAGAAGGCTGGCCAGGATATTGACCGGAGTCTGGATCTCGGTATCTTTGTAGCTGAAATATATGTAAGCAATTCCGAGGTTAGAGTTCCTGCACTGTTGCCGCAATGCTTCGATTATATAGGACCTAAGGTGTCTTAGTATGATTCCAAGGCTACATGGGTATTCCTTAACTTGCTCACGCATTTATTGTCTTGCCTATGCTGGCTGTTGACTTCTAAGCTAAGTTGTTCTATCAAGAAACAGGAGACATCTTACGCGAACCACTGCACCACAAGGTTGTGCTCGTAGAGGACATCCATGACATAAACTATGGGAGCTGAAGTAGTTGTCGAGCTCCTTCGTCTTGACGGACCTCGGTTGAGAGGCTCTCCTGGTGTTTGTTTTGAAATATGATTGTTAGAGGCGTCAACCAGGCATAGATGGTTTCCATGGCGATCGCTGACTGATAGGTCAGTCTAGGGTTAGGCACGCAGAGTCGCTTATCTTACCTTCTTGCTCTACCCTAATCGCGCGAATGTCAGCAGCTACATGACAGCTGATAGCTGCGTCATAACATCGATACCCTGTTGAGACATGATAACTGCATCGCTGCCCGCTGTAACCATACGCCTCATCTGAGTGCAGTACTTTGTCAAGCACATAGAACTAGATGATCTTACATATTCAGCACATTTAGGGCTAAGCTGAGATTATCCTTGAGATCGTCGCAAGCTTCGCGTAACTTTACAAGCGTGCTCTCTTTAAAGGGGTAGAGCATCCTCCGCTTCGTATTCTCCAGCCGAATCTCGAATGTGCCATCGGGATGTTGAGTGCGGATCTTGCTAAGCTTCTTTACGAGCTCGTCTAACCCTTGTTGGCAACGATTGATGTTGTTTTCAACCACGGCGATAATGGACTTGTCAAATCGTCACCGAAACACGGTAGAATGAATGACGAGGATTCTGCCTACATCCTCCACCGAGGAGCACATCTTGTTGATGTCATCTCGGGAATCCCTGAAGGAGCTGTAGTAGGCTAAGATGCCCTGGCACATGGTGATTCCTAGTGATACGAGGCCTGCGACACTCGACGCGACACCGAGCAGTTCTGCCATTTCGTGGGGCACGACATTTGTGTGAATAGAGAGAAATCCAAGACTGGACAAGAGCTTGGAAGGGATGTTTAGAAGAGGGGCATGGCTGGAAGCGCTCAACCTGCATGGAGGCGGCCATGACCACTGGCTTAGAGATTGGTGGCTGACGAGAGGCGTAGGAGTCGACGGCCGGCCAGCCGTCCCACCGTAGAGTCTCGCTGCGTGGGCGTATAATTGTACGGTGTACATAGGTTTCAATGGCCGTGCTTGGATACGATAAGGTAAGTTAGCAGCTTATTAACCCGACTGGTAGGGCGCATGCTGCAGAAATGAACGATTCCAACCCGGAAATATCGGTCCTAAGTTCACAACCAGTGAATTTCGCGAACTTGGGTCCTAGAGATCGATCTCTCGATCTTGATTTCTCCACTTTATTTCTCGACCCGGATCGCACCAATCATCCACACATAGCATACTGCTTGTTTACGGCGTCTGATTATTAGGAAGCTTTTCGGACCTTGTAGTGATGTTTTCTCGGGGGTGGACAAATCAGGGTTTGACATAAGGCAGCCCAGGGACTTTAAAAGTCTCGTTCCTGCTGCCAGTTTTGAAACCCTTGATCTCACATATGCCACCCCTCCGCCTCCTGTGTAACCCCGGACATATTTCACCGCCCCTCGTCGCCACAATAAAGCAGCAACCCGTCCGAATCATTGGGGCGGGGATCGGGGGCTTGAAACTTGGTTGCTGCCTGCTTGAGGTAGTTCTCTACGAGAGGATGCCCGCCACGGATATGGCGTCACGCTCCGTCAGGTAGAGCGCACGCTTTTCGATAGCGTCTACGCGCCGGCGACGAGGAGCTCCAACATTATTGAGATGAGGCAAGGCGACACTGTCCTGAATGTATCCGTCAACGAGCAAAATTCGCGTCCGGCCAAAGGATCCGCTGATCCGCTTCACAAACCCAACCGCCCAGTGTCGGGCGCGACGGATATTCCGGAAGAGTTTTTCGAGGAGATTGCAGCTCTTCAAGGAAGTCTTCGACGTAGAAAAGCTGAGGCTGGAACGGGTTCTGCACTGGCTCATGCGGACCGTGTTGGCACTTTGCGCACTTGCCGAGAAGGGCATCTTCTTCATCGGCGATTCGATCCACGCAAAACCTATCCTAGGAGGAGAAGGGGCTGGCAACGCTATTACAGATGGTATTGAGTTGGCAAAATGCATCTCTGCCGACGGCCCAAGTGGCATACGAGCCTGGTACGATTCAAGGTATCCTGAGTGGGAGCGTGGCGTTAGGAAGTGTGAAAGGGCTATTAGTGAAATGCATGGCAATTAGAACACTAGGTACTCTGTAGTTATGGTTATGAAATAGTACCCAAGACTTATATACCTAATATATAGGGTCGAGGGAGTATTTGGATAATGCCCATTGCACGAGGTGCTGCTATGACCCAAACATCAGGCCAGGTACCCGGCCTTAAATACGACGATCCGACCCAGTGCGTTTCTCCACATCGAGACCCTTCTTCCAAGATAATCTCAACTTCACGAAAGCCGAATGCTACGCCCTCTTTCACATTGTTGAGTTTTGAGCCCGCTTCGCGGCTGGCATGTTGTTCGACTTGCGAAAACGTGTTCGAGTTACACACGCGCGAGTTCAACAAGGCCACCTACTCAAATACAAATCACAAATCCCTCATCCACCTAATCCTCCCTTCGATAGCCCTCTTCGTAACACTGGCGTCGCTAGCCGCCTCAAACGCATGGGGCACACCTGGAAAGAGATGGAATTCAACTTCAACATCTGCCCCAGCCAAGCGAGCGGCAAAGGCCGCGCACTCATCTCTAAACACATCTAGTCCACCCACGTCCATATACGTACTTGGCAGTCCTCGCAAGTCGCCCGCTCGTCCCGGCGCTGCGTACGGACTCACATCTGCATCAGCGCTTCCTGCTTTCTCCTTGCCGAGGTACGCTTCCCAGCATACCCTGAGGACTGAGATCGGGAGCGTTGCGAAATCCGCCAGCGGGCTGGCATTAGACAATGCGTAAACGGACCTGTCATCCAGCATCGGATACACCAAAATCAGCTCCTTGATCGGGGGATCCAGACAGCGATCGCGCGCCATGAGCGCTACACCCGCGGCAAGACCGCCGCCAGCACTATCCCCCATGACACCCAGACGCGCCGCATCAACGCCTAGCTCCGCGGCATGCGTCGAGAGCCACTGCAGCGCCGCATAGCAGTCTTCGCTCGGCGTTGGATCCGGATGCTCGGGCGCGAGCCGGTAGTCAACGGCGAAGATCTGAACGCGCGACTGCGCGGCCAGCTTCGCCAGCTGTGGCGCGAAGATGGCGACGCTCACGGCGACCATGCCGCCGCCATGCAGGTACAGCACCGCCGGTTGCGGTGGTTGGTGGGCGGCCATTTGCTGCGCGGTCGCGAAGCGCACGATGTCGATCCGAGCGCCGTCGTAGGAGACACATGTGTGCTTCGTCCTGATGATACCTGGCTGGGGAGGAGTCTGCGCCCACACGGCGCACATGAATGTGTCGTTGAACTGACGTATTGCGTGCGCTGTTCCAAATGCCGGCATGCGCACCTTGTCGCCGAAGGGCTCGCGCCAGCGCGCGTATTCTGGGTCGAACTTTAGGGTCTGGCGCGGCTGTTGCGACGGTGGTGTTGATGATGTAGTTGCTGATACATCCGAGATTTTGGCGGTGGTTTTCGGCTCGTTTCCATTTATGTTGCCATTGCTACGCTCAAGTCTATCGACTGGCGTCATAGGCCCCTTTCCGAGTTCCATGGTAAGAGATGCTCTCCCCTTTCCGGTCGTTGAGTGGGATATCAAGGCTTCCAATTACGGCTGGCTATGCCAGAAATTACACTGGGGATTTCCATTTTCCTCGGTTGTCGAGGTTTCTACGGTAGGTGTGGGCATATGGGCAAATTAGGAGGCGGCGCCGTGGCACAGATCTACATCCAACTTTGGAAGCCTTTCGCCATAGCCTAAATTGGGTGACACTGCATTCAGCCACCGTCTCGGGTAGCTGTATATGAAATACGTGCCGTGTTTTCTTTGAACTTGAGGGTGGTGGACTTCGCGTACCTACCCCTGTGTAACGCAGCGCCCTACCGTAGCTGGGTGTTTACTATGCTATTTGCTGACCTCCTATAATCTTTCCGAATGACATGAGCTTTAGCTATCATCTTGCTAATAACATTGAACGATCGCTTAGGATGGCGATTACGCTGAGCGCAGCATGCCGCGTTGTCGCCACTCCATCTAAAGACATAGGTAGTGGAGGTAAGATGGATGTAGTACAGATTCATATGGCTGGCAGTGTTCAGCAGACGGCTGGGACGGAAATCGGGCTTCACTCTACGATATTGAAATGACGGCTTGATCATTTCAAAATAGTCATCGACGATAATGGGTCTAGGAATAGGTATCAAGAGCCAGCGGAAATAGCAGGTTCAGGCTGTAAAGAGCGCTTGGTCTAAGGTTTTCGCTATTATGATTGTTGGGGAAGAGGATGAGTCGCGTTCTTTGCTCATTTTGCGGGGATCGTTACGCCGACAAGTGTAATCCTTTTCCTGAATCCTTAATCGTTGACAAGCACTATTGAAAGAGGTCATATTTTCAGGATAGATAATATTGCTATCTAGGACATAGAGTCATGAGGCTCAGGAGCAAGTAGCCCTGAGGCTGCTGGAGGGTTGCATGAAAGAGACGTAATAGTCTATCTAAGGTACCTACACCTACGCATACGCGCCTCTAGAATGACCCTAGAAAGCTATCGTGGCTCTCATGCTTCGAACTAGCTCAAGGGTCTGATTCCAAGACGCGACAAATAAAACTCGCCACAGGTGATACAGGACTTGAGGCGTCATTTCCCATCGTGCTCGAATCGCGAAACGAATACGGGTTCTCTAGTCCCAGGATTCGCGTGTCCACCGAAGTCTCGTGAGCACCTGATGGCGTGTAGAGTCCTTAATCCAGCGACGGCGGATTGGTGGTCCGCATCTCAGGCCTAAAGGCTATGTTCCTAGATATTCGTGGAGCAGATCTGAGAAGCGCAGGGTCGAATAGGACCTCGTGGAGACAACGTTGCACAGGCGTCCCTTTAGTTCCTTGACGATAACATCGAGTCTAGKACCTAGTGAAAAGCTTAATGTTTGGGTGATATCGTCTTGGGTTGAAATATCTTGCCGGTCATGCTAACTCCCGTCACTATGAGTCGACGACTAGATCTCGAAAGGGCAAGCTTCACGATTCGAATATAGTAGGTAGGGTCTCACGAGCCTTAAATCATTGCGGAGACAGGATTCTGAGAGATCGAGTTACATCCGGCTATCGTAGGCCCACAAGGCACATGTTATTATTACGTAGCTGGGCGACAAACGGTTCAGAACCAAGGCCACGGGTCACACAGTCTTTTGTTGCCAAGCTTCGTTAAGATTAGTGGAGGCCACTTGAATGCCGGGCTCTCGGGGTCCCACTCTGAAGACTCCAGAGCGGTTGGTCTGTCGGAATCCATTTCCTACGAAGCTAGTCAGGGCGATCTGGTGACGACTTTTAGCACTAAGCTTAATGATCGAGCATTACGAAAGAAAATAGAGGAGACACTTTCGTACTGTTTGTTCAATGTCCTAAAGCCTAAAACCGAAGGCGTGGAAGATCCCACAGTTGATTTTTCATAGTCGAACCTCCGCTGCCCTCAAAAAATGGTGCCGCAAAATGTGGGAGCACCAACGGGAGATTGACGTGGCTTAATGCTCTTGTGGCGAGGGCTCGGGGCTACTACCGGCATATAGTACCGGGACGACTAGGTGCCACAATATGCTTTTGCTCTTTTACTATGTATAGGGGGGGTGCGATGTTCTACCAGTGGTCAGAATGTTGGCAACCCAAGGCAGCAGCACAAATGTTATTCTCAGGATGATAGGTTCCACGGTGCTTGAAGCGGCGACGCGGCTTAGGTGCTTTTGTTCGGCCTCACCTGTATTTACAAGCGGCTGTCTTCGCGAAGCGTGCACACGTGTACACGTGTACACCTAAAGCTTTGCGATAATACCGCGTTCCTCTCGAGAAATGGCCACAGCGGTTCACCACATGGCCAATCGAGGTGCTTGACGAATAAGGTTCGAACGGACTTGAATGCGATGGCGTGGCCTTATATGTAGATACACGGAGGTATGCAACGAACGGCAGAACCTAGTACTGCTGTACCTTATAGTAGCCTCCATATAACCCATCGGCCCTTTTGACTCTATACAGCCGTGGCTTCGAGAATAAAATAAGGCGTAGTTAAAAACTAGCTTGTGAAGGAGTTCAGGCTGAGGATGTGGACTTAGGGTTCTGAAGAATTGCCCCTCTACAATGGGGGCCCCGTGGGATCTCGCGGGAGATCTCTGAACGTGGATAAACCGGTAGAAAGCTTGGTATGCTTTAAGTTCATGATCGCGGAACTCAGGGACCTTCCTAAGCACACCGAGCCCAATCTAAATCGCATAGTATGGAGATTAATCAACGGCTAGTTTAACGGGATCCCTAGCAGTACACCGGCGCGAGATGACTTGAGGGTTGATATTTGATAGAGGTAGTAATCTGTTGAACTAGGTCGTAACTTCAGAGCTGGGAAGTGCCTCCCGGGGAATACTCTCCAGGAGACGAATAATATTCTTGCATGCTACATGTGTCCTGGAGCTCCCGTAGGCTGAAAAGCTCCGTTGACTTTCGAGGTGCAATATTGGGCCACGCAAGGGGTTACTTATCTTGACAACTCAGGTTATGGATTCGCGACAATTCATGGAAAAAGGAGTCACATTGGCATTCAGATCAGCCCTTTAGCCCAATTGCTGTAGATCGTGTTTCCTAGTGGGATCGACGAGGAATTAAATTTCCCCCGAATGGATTCTTGACGATTTGAGGACCTCGGAGATGACTCCAACGTGAAGAGTTCCATCTGATAGTTTTGGGATCGTCTAGTGTGGTAAGACAGCTAATCAATCAGGTAAGCTTGGCGTCAATGTGGCGAAAGCAAATACCATGTCTGTTCGGATGGCATTTCGAGAGAATGAGACGTAAAATCCCATAGTTACGTAGTCACGTCCGAGCTTTTAGGACAAGATCGACAGCGGGGAAAGGCCATGCGGGATCTTCAGTCCTAGACGGCTGGTCATTGGAAGCTTGTTTTTTTTGGCCGAAGAATTCGTTCATTTCGAAGGCGATAAAGGGGGTGTGACGGCAAGGGAAAAAGAGGGAAATGGGAGGGGAGCATTGCTCTGGGATTGGCCACCAGCCACGAAACCACCGACAGGGCTTTGTGCGAAGTCGCATCGAGAGCCTAAGCCACAGATGCCATACAACCCTACACGGTCCTCCCAGATAACTGGGTAAGATGGAAGTGGGGCCTCTCTTCGAAAATTGTTAAGGCTCAAAGTATCGGTGCTGAAGTACCACCCAGGCCCTTGACTGCGGACAATTTGCTCCGGAGTCGAGACAACCCCCAAGACTCAAAGGGCTACGAGGTTCCCCGAATAGGAAAGGAGAAATGAATAGGACAGTCTCGTCTCCGTTTTGGTTCGTCTGTTTCAACTCAGCAGGATCCGCACTCGGCTTCTACGGGGAACGCCACCCATCGGAAAATGTGATGGCAATCGTTGATATATCTGCTCGATCGAATCTTTGACCTCGCGATGAGCTCCTCCTTGTTGATATCCTATGCGGGGACGCATGTCCGTCTATGCACGCGTGGACCATCTTAATGCTGCAGAGGATGGCTAGTGAAGCTATTCCTGTAAGCTGGTCCCTTCACGATGACTGGGGGTTCAACCGAAATTAACAGATGCAGCACCAGGTGTTGCTCTCTCTTAGTGGAGTCGTTATCGCGACGCCCTCGCCGATTCGGGACCTGATTGGTCTGCTGTAAGGCTGAAAATCGACTTTGACATTCTACAGAGTTCTAAACAAACAAAAGGAAAAGCCCCAACAACATTATAGAGACGTGCCATATGCAGCCATGTTCCTAAATCATTCGGTTGTAAGCATGAATGGCATGCATCTCGAACGAGGATGAGTTCGCAGCAAAAGCTCCGGCTGCAGCAATGGGAATAGACACGGCTCAGCATCAAAGTGACACCAAATTCCTTCCCGATTGCTTTGATATGACAGCAACGTTAGCAGTAACGTCAGCGGGAAGTAAGGTCCGGTTAGGGGCTACATTTTTTCCTTCACTGTAAGAAATTCTGTTTGCGTATGCTTTTGTATCCTTTGATTTGTAAGAAAACGAAAAAAATGCAAATCCGTAGTTCAATTCCATAGTTTGCGATATTACTTAGAACACTGTACCCAATTATTCGAACTTTGCCTGTGTACCCTGCCTTATGTACATGTACGCTTTTTAGTATATAATACACGGTGTATAGGGCGGGCGGACGATTGCAAGGGGTGGAATTGGCGGGATAGAGGCGGATGGGCGGAGGCTGAGCGCATCGGCGCTTGATTAGAGCGCAGTTACTTACTACGAACAGTATAGTTATCCCACAATACTAACAGTTGCGACGGGGGGGAGAATTGACGTTGTTTTTAGGTAACAATTGCGTCGTGTTGAGTTTTACGTTGTTACGAAGATATGCGTTAGGTCTTTCATCACCCTTTTTTTGTCCACGTCCACTTACACCGAATAGCTTCAGTTCACCGTGGTCATCCGCACAATTACTACCTAGCTAGGAAATTCCCTCAGAAGATATATGCCCCTGATTGGACCGCCACGCCGTTTTGATTGTGCTCAGAGGGTGGGATATTAGGCGAATCTGTGTTGTGCGAATGCCGCTGGCTATCTCGAAAACGTGTCGCGAGCATTTAGAGCGTGTTGATCGGCGAGGACTTACATCATTTGGTGAAGCTCAGCTCAGATCTACCCACCAAACCGGATACGCACCTACATCTATCGGCATTTATCAACGTAGGTACAACGCGTTAGCACGCACAAATACGTAATTCTGTGTACATGTAGTATCTGGCTTGTTGATTATAGTTTTTAAACACATAGGGAATATTCTGGTTGCAACTAGTTGTTACCGCTCCTCAAGTTGATGCTACAATTCAATAACAGACTAAAAGCAACTTTAATAGCCGTGCTAGCGTAGTAGTAGCAGCAGCAGCAGCAGCAGCAGCAGCAGGCAGGCAGATGCGATTGATCAAAAGGAGCTAGAGCTACATAGACATGTACCATAGTATGCAGCTGCGTGTTATGTACCCAAGTAAATACAAACGGCGGGGGAAAAGGTATGGGGCCTGACCCATAGGCAGTCCCCAGCTAAGCCGGTTTGGGGACTACTTCAAGCGCTATCACCAAGCCATGACGGTACAACCCCTGCACCGTCTCAATGCCTTCTCGCCGTCTCATTGGTTCCCGGGCGCCTCATCGCGATCGATCGCCACTTGGACATTCTCCCGCATCAGGAAAGCTCTAAATCCCTGTTCTAGCCTTCAATCGAGGACCCATTGGCTATCAGGTACCTCGAGAGGTATGCTCCGTTGCGGCCGTGTTACGCAATTGGAGCTTCCCACATCATGTACCTCCCAGAACTTCGTGATTCCGAACATGGGGAAATCCCATTCCTGTATATGTATATTGTTTTCTCTCTTCCCGCGTTCAGAAACCTGTGTCTCTGGCTATTGTTGCTACTACAACTGCTGCTACCCCTACTACCATTCCCACCACCACTACTCCTCACTGTCCTTTGTCGATAGTCAGCCCAACATCTATCCCAACAGATTGGTACCATACAAATAACACACACCACAGCTTCGAGTTGCTGCTTTGTCTCGTCCAGCTATTCCCACATAGTGTTCGGAGGAGCCAGGCCAAAAAGGTCCAGACCATACAACAAAACAATTCTGTACAGGCCGGCATTCCGTATTAGGAAAGATACAGCCGACACATAAACAGAAAAGCAAACACCAGAGACACTGAGGGGACAGAACAGATATTTGAATTCGACTTACACCCAAATTACGACCTGGTTCTCCACCATCGATTGTGACTTGCTGTCCCTACGTACTCTCTATTCTCGACATACAGGGAGTGGCGGTCCAGATTAACATTGAGTTGCAAGCTACTCCGCCGAACAGGTTATAAAACCTTCAATTTACCTTCGCGGCTGCAGATGCCAACAAGGGCCGAAGCCCCTCTTACAGCTTGTGAATCTGTTAGTGCCATTGCACCCTAGGGAGACCTATATAACACGAACCGACCTCGGCTGTACGTCTCAAGAGTAACAACTTGTTTGTTTGCGTCACTTCATCGATTCTTCGCTACGTCGTCCACCAAGAATTGACACCTTTTTTGGCGCCATTGTTGTCATCATAACCCATGCCGAAGCGATCCTTCGATACATCAAACGCCATGCCGGGCACTGACAGAGCCCCGCCTGCAAAGGCTCAAAAGGCAAGCTTCATACACTCTCTACAATGGGTAATTTCTGGCGATCTTCTCTAACACTTGCTACAGACAGAGCGATCGCACGAGGAGAACCAGGAGAGAGCGTACATTGCTGCATCACGACGAGCCGACCGAAGCTTGGAGGCTAGAGTACAATCCGCTCGTCAAGCATCTGAGATCCACCGGAGACGGACAGGTCGAGGGCTCAAGGTGAGCGAGGAGATTGTGTTGAAGGAAGAGATGTACGAAGAGGAAGAAGACGACCTACCGCGCCAGTACAAGTACTTAACCGCCCATTTGCAAACGAACTCTCACGACATGAACCACCGCGTCAATGCCTACATTACAACGCAGGCAGCCATGGCCACCATGGCCCGATACAACGAAGTCAACCGGCTATTTAGCGAATCTTTCCCAGCTGCCGTGGCGTACCAGCAACATCTCAACAATTCCGCTTACATAGCTCCTCTCGTGAAGAATGACGGGAACTTCTCTCACCGAATGTCCATGTCGGGATCCAGTATTAGCTCTCCAGCTCGGACGCATTCCATCTCTTCTCAGTCTCAATTCGACAGGCGGGACTCTACCACAATTGGGAGCCCAGTGCCTCATTCATCGGCAACTGCTATGTCTTCACCGCCAGCTTTGACGCCTGGATCATCGACGGACGCCGATGCTTCTGAGCTGAAGAGTACACCGTACCAGACCCCATCCGCATTCTCCCCTCTACACCTCGATCCCCAGCTCGCTCAGCAACCATCATCTTCCGTGTTCACATCCGAGCTACCTAAGGAAGTGAAGATGATGGCCAATATCGATGTGACTGACCCGATGGCGATGCATTTTATGGGCGACAACCCCTCGGCTTACCAGATGTTTGGCCCCTATCCAGGCGATACCACGACACAGGAAGACTCCATCCTCGAGAAGGCCAACCAGACAACCGAGACATTTTCTCTTAACGACGCCCCTGTCCCAGATGACAGCTTCCTCTCGTCGTTAGATACGTCAGTCAATCTCCTAGACGTTCCGGTTGACGGCTACAGCAGACTGGGAACGCCCGCTGGTGGAACAGGAGATGGCTGGGAGAGCTTTGTCGACTTCGGATCGGAGCAATAATCCTGCTCCACGATTCCACTGGAAAACTCAGTTCCAGTGATGGCACTTGTACATGTTCACCAATAAAATTACACACATATTAAAAGTTCGTCGGGATCGACCCGGTATCCACGCCACTACGTATCATGCATGGTTTTGGGCCTACTAGGGTTGGAGCACTGGTTTGATTTACATGAAAGCGTTCTTGTCTCCCGGGTTGGCGTTCTACTGCTGTCACTTAGAACTAAACGGATGTATCTAAGGACATGGCCATACGGGAGGGAGGTAACTATCGTTTACTATTTCAGAACAAGATGTTGGAATCACACGTCCAATTTAAAACTACACTATTTAATATCGAAATGATACCACAGAGAAATGTGAGGGAGGTGACGGCAAGGCTATGGGCTATGGAACTCAGCATACGGGAGCGCCCGATCCACCCTTGGACGCAACATAAGCAGGATCCGAGTGCGGCTTTTCACGTGGGTGTTTTGGAGGCTACGGGAATGTCTACAGGGGGTGATGAATGCACCTAGTAAGACATCCGAAGGGACCGAGCGATTCTAATCGCTCCAGGGGAACGATAGTTGAAGCCAAAGACGTCCGCGCCATGTTCTGAGCTTGATGCCAGCCCACTGTCTTCAGGTGTGGAGAAAGGAGAAGAGATGGTCTATCAATCTTGCTAACGGCGGTCGTAACGCTTGAAGAAACAATACACGGCCTTGACGAAAGGGTTTCGCAATGACAGAGAAATCAGGATTGGGGATAAAGTTAATGATCATATCTTGGTTTTCCTATGGAGAAGCGCCTTGGGACATATCATAAAATAGGGAAATGAAATTCAAAATAATATTAAAAGGAACCTGCTGTGTGTACCAATTGTGATGGTCTCATGACTGAATATCCGATCATGGTATGGAATTTGCCCTCTACGTTCACCTCGCGAAGAGAGCCCCTATACCTGTAAAGGTCAAGTCCGGGCAATATGTCCCAACGACAACTTCTAACTCCCGCTAGACTCGTGGCCGCAGCTGAGGTGATACTATTATAGGAAACGCCCACCGTGCGTTAGAGATAGACATATGAACCGCATACCGAGCCGCGCGTATGCATATAAGCTAGGGGTACGTATGCAGGACTGCGCTTAAGTCAGGCGATGATAATAAATTTGTGCTGAAGTATAACCTTTCTCTGCGCATAAACTTCTTGTGTACATTAACTACCTTGATGGACTCACTATGATTCAAGCTTCTATGCATCCCTCTTTACTCACGCCATTACTGATGATCTGATATAACCGTCGGATAACTGTTGCTTAAACCTTGAATCCTGGCATCGAGATCCAACTCTCTGGAAGGAGTCAGCAGATTATAGCTGACCTAAAGACCTCTGAGTCGGCCCTATCGCCCCCTTCCCTCTTCGAATCCGACGTAGTGCAAGATAGAGAGTTGCGTAGACTGGCAGAACTTTTCACCACCAATGCTCTGACAAGGAACAAACATATTGAGTAAAAAGTCCACACACATAATCCCGGATAATGATCGAGAAATCAAGATCAGTGTAATCCGCATGGATGGCGCTCACAGCATACTTCGACCATCTCAGGGCATTTCTCCTCGCCTTTTGGGATTTCCAAGGAACGGCCCCTGAACGTCAAGGTTTATTCATACATCCAACACAGAGCCCCATGAAACGTTGCTTCCATTACAGTGGGGCCCAATGCCCTCAAGGTGTTTGTTCTAGTTACATTTATACCTGTGTTACGTAGATGTGAAGTCGTAAATAGCCTCATTTTCAATTTCTTAGTCTGATCTGTTCGCAGCCCACTTGCTGTACAATTGCTATCACGCCCATATTATCGCGGAGTAAGGTCTTTGGAAGAATCATAATGATTTAATGCGACCTAATATCAGGAGACAGAATAGTTACATCTGGGATCGTTCCGGATACTTCGGGCAGAGTAAAGGAGACCTGAGACGATGTAGGCAAAGAAGAGCCGTCTCGATGTGTATCCGACCCTGTAACAGATACGATTAGAGTTCTTTGCGCAACAGCGTCGTTTCTACCCTTACCTATGGCTTGCATCGTAACACTTTACATAACTTCCAAGTCATCGATCACCTGGTTACCTACCGGTTCTGTCCTATCTTTCTGAGGTCGCTTACAGTTCTAAGTGCCGGTTCTAGGTGACTGCGACCAGGATATCTATGGGTTTGGTTCCGCTTGGGGCTATCGCCGCGATATCTGTCAAGTTGCCGGAGTAGAAAGATCTAAGATTCGATAGCGAGAGAAAAAGCAGGAAAAGGGGTAGCCCAGCACGTAATACGTCTTCATCAAGCTTAAGCGATCGCTGGATTTTCTATCTTCTATCTAATACCATCGCCATGAAATACGAGTACGTACAGAATGCATTCGCTAAAAGACATCAATCCTCTGGTTTTCGTGCTCTTCCTCCCACTCCCCACGTAAATACCAGGTAGACGTTCCCGGCACAGAGTCAGAGATCTACCAGTGTCCCTGCTCTATGGCGATCGTGCGTCGTACTTGTAGTATTCCAGAACACTCGATACACCCCGCGATTGACATTGCTTCGTTCATATGTCTAGATTTAATACCCCCCGTTTGAAGCGTGGAATGCAGCGTCGCGATGGTCTGCGTGTAAAGGAGATTTGGGAGGCCGTAGTATTGACCGGGTGTGTCATTGACTCTTAGGCCTATAAGACCTCTCTAGGCCTAAGTTCCCTTAGGACCATAGTATGGCTTKTTWATTCATTGCGCTTGCTGATGTTCTTTAAGACCGCAGGATGTAGTAGGTAAAAGGGCACGGTTATGTTCCAAAGGACTCTAATATCGGTTAGTCGATGTAACTGTATTTACCGCATTTCGTACACTTACTTCTACTCGCCGCTCATATCTGCGGCTGTGGCTCTCCTGGTCTGAGACGGCGATAGATGAGGCTAAAGTGACGCCTCGATCGTCGACCGATCGTCCTCGCTGTCGTCTGACGGGGAAGTGATAGTAATATCTGGTATGGGGTTTAATATTCGCGGATCGATATACGCTAGTAAGGGATCCATTGTATCCATGAGTCCCAGAGCATGATTTGCGCCAAGAGCACCGGTAGTATGATCGTGATGCAGTGTTATAGCCCGGCGAGAAGCTCGAGCGGCGCGGCGCATAACTGACTTCACACTTCTTCCGATCTTTCTGATTCGTCGTTGATGGCTGAGAACTGATTGGTTGGTGCTGGGATTAGAGCCATTATGGCTAGGAAGGACGTCTTCGTGGCTGCTGGCCATGTTCGTGTTCATTTTCGTGTTGGCTGTGGTTTTGCCGTCAAATTTGGCGATAGTAGCAGTCCCAAGGGCTGAAGATGCAATGCCGCTCGTCTTGTCCGACCGTAACCACCCTCGGCCAGTCTCTTGATTGTAGATAGTGTACCGGCCAGTAGTCCTGGTGTATCCGGGGCTCAAACGCGTGTGTTGTGAAGGTCGCTCGTCAGAATTATGTTGGTGGTGAGCATGTACTCGAGTATAATGTAGAGGAGGTGCAAAGTAGCTATCCTGGTTGTTGATAGTATTCGTGGCAGTAGTAGTACTGCTGGTATTGTTCGTATTGTGATTAGAGGCGGAGGAAGATGAAAACGGAGAAGATCGAGGTATAGGAGCAAGATTATGTTGCCCAATGTGTCCTCGATCCATACGTTTGCCCTTCGTGACAACGCAGGTTAGGTCGTAACCTGCACGGCCCATGATGGTGTTTTGAAGGGAAAATAGGGGATCGGGTAAAGATAGATGGACATGTATATGTGTGTGTGGGCACCTTGGCTGTAGGGTTGGTGCAAGGATTGACGAGAGGGAAAAAGTACGTGAGAATAAGGGTAGCGGATGAAAGCAAGAGAAGGGTACAGTCAGATATGATGTTGATGAAAGGGACCACTGTCGACGGGAGGAAACACGATAGACGAAACACCGCAGACTGCCGAGCAAGATGGCACATTCGTGGAAAGGGGGAAAAGAAGGTTAGGAAAATGGGGTAAGTTGCTGGTTAGGAAGCCGTAATCGTCCTTAAGATATAATAAGACTTGAGGTGAACACCTTTATGGAAGAGCTTTTGTTGTTGGTTGGAGATATTATACAGAAAAGGAGCCAGTCACGGTTGAAGGTAGGTTATGTGCGCAGTCATCAACGCCCGCCCCCCCTCGTCAGGGAGTAGGTATCACAAAAGATAAACGCCATATAATAGTGGATCTGAATTACTTTCTTATTGTCCGAAGGGGTCGTTATTGGTCCCAGTTTTGAGAACCGTCCCGTCATGAATTTGTGCGGATAGCAAACCGTACTATCTACGAAGAAACCTCAATACCCCTCTTCCTCTTTCTCATGGAGTCATCCATGTGATTCCTGACCATAGCTTTAGCAGCGCTACCGCTGCTGCTCTGAAATCCACTGCCTCTGCTCGATTGGTATTCTGCTTGTGCTTGCTCCGGCGCAGAATCGAGCTCCTTAACCCAGGAGATCCACTCCCTTCGTCTATTCCTCCATTGGTCTCCTTTCCACGTCCTCCAGMCCCGCCGACCCTCAAACGAATCTCGTAATTCTTGCTCATGCTGACCAAGCTGTTCCATAATCAACTCCTTGATATGGAATGGTATAGATATACCATCACCTTTGGACGGTATAGATACAATCTTGTTTAAGACCTTGTTGCCATGTTCGGACATAGCTAGTTGAAATGCGTGCGGCCGTAGTGCCGCGACTAATGTCTTATGGAAAATTTTGTTGCGTGATGGGGTTGAGAAAGCATTGACCAAGACATAAGATGTGGGTGCTGACGAGGTTGCCAGTTGGAGAATAAGCTCTTCCGGAAGAGCAGCTAGAGACGATTGTATCGCATTGGAGGGGGGGCCAGGTATAGCAAGCATTGTTGTAGTTAAATGAGCGCCATGTGAAACTAACGCCGAGCGATTTTTCTTGAGAGGCTCCTGGCCGTGTTCATCTTCGGCCTCTGATGACTCTGGAAGACAGAGTTTGGGAACCAATGATTTTGGATCGGATCCAAATGTTTCCATCAAGGCCTTCGTCAGGCTTTGAATCTCGCTGTTGGCTTGTCGGGCCTGGCAGCGCTCGAACAAGGTCTTGATTGCATTAAACCTTGACAATGCGACAAGCTTGTTAACCTCGGGTAAAGTCTTTTCAACTGCCGATACAAGATCCTCTTTGCTGAGCCGGTTCAGAACGCGTATGGCGGGATAGGACGCAACATCATTGCGGAGAAGACTGTGTATTCGATTTGCGAAAACGTGCTTGTATAGAGGCTTGAAGATTTTTCCGGGGCAGTGGGKGATGAGGGTCTCAAGAAGTCGTGAACCGATGTGGTCGTAAAGCATTTGATTAACAAAATCTGATGCTGGGGTAAGCGCATCCTTTAAGGAGCCAGGGGCTCCAGGCAAAAGCTTCCATAGCAGTGTCATATCTCCGGACTCGTCGTCGTTTGCTTTCAGGTTTAGACTGATGTCTAACTCTAAGAGCAACTGTAGAACCGGATTCCCGGTGGGATGCTTCGCTAACACACGAAGCTCCGTGGGACTCATGCCGGACACCGAATCAGCGATGATTTTCTTCGCGGCTAGGTTGAACGACATAGGTACGGCTCGGAGTTGAGAGTTTAACTCTGTTGGATCGTCGGACGTCCAAGGAACCGAGATCTTTTCTTTCTTCTTGCTGTGAATAAGAGACTTGGTTTGTGACTCTTCTAAGGGCCGCCCAGATAGAATGATCAATAGTACCCGAAGGGTGTGAGACGCAAATTTGTCTGTGAGCAGATAGCCGAGCTGCCCCTCGAGTTCATCGAGCGTAAGAAGAAAGAGTTCTTCCATATAAGGGAGCGGTTTGTCGTCTGGGTCGTCCTGGTCCGTGGGGACATCATCGCGCTCTCCACTAAGCTCTCTAGTAACAATTGGGGCAGATTGCAAGAACAAGGTCTCGCAACAATGACTCGCAAATCGGTGTTGGATGAGGTTCAAGAAGTGACCGGCAAACTGTAGGAACAGCTTCTTCTTCTGCCTCGTATTTGACATCAAAATCAATCGCTCCATCAATCTCGAGCATGACTGACTGCATGCTAACTTGAGTTCTTTGCCCTGGGCTTCGGTGAAGACACTAGCTAGGTACAATTGTCGGTCTTCTTGGGAGGGGAAGTCGTCGATGTCAAGTTGCTCGT
This sequence comes from Hypoxylon sp. E7406B, assembly GCA_000931505.1. Taxonomy (NCBI): domain Eukaryota; kingdom Fungi; phylum Ascomycota; class Sordariomycetes; order Xylariales; family Hypoxylaceae; genus Hypoxylon; species Hypoxylon sp. E7406B. Next base: position 254,924 of record JYCQ01000123.1, on the reverse strand, counting down.
CGACAGAGCGAAAGTACTCCTGCTCCTGATCCGACAGCATGCCAAAGAACTCGCGGTCAGCGGGCGGTGGCCCGCCAATTCGAAGTTGGTCGTATCCATCTTCGAACTTCGCTTCCTGGTCGCCGGTATCATCGCCATTAGACTCGTCGAGCCGCTGTCTTTTGGCGGCCTTGCTCGTTTCGTAAGCAGCTAATGCTTTCTCGCGTCGCTTCGCCTTCCGCTCGTCACGGATGGCTTGCCGCTTCGTTCGTGGCTTCGGCATCGCGGTCGTCTCTGTTGAGGAGAATTCTAGCTATGTCTCGAAGCTTGAATATCTTCGGTCGCAAAACGCCCAAAATAATTTTTTTTGGAGACTACTGATAACGACCTTATCTTAGCCCTTCACAGTGTCCAATTGTCTATATGCACACTACCACGATAGGACTAGCGTACATGAAAGTTCCACCTCGGCGTATACAACCCCCAAGGATGGTAAATCATTAGCGTCTCCACTGGCTTTACAAGGTCTGCACAGAACTGCCAGACAGCTGCCAATATAACTGCTAATATATTTTATATAAGAAATTACCCTGGCTCCCACCTGGCAATCTTGCCACGACTTCTCGCACAAGCCACTTTATGTATTTCTCCTTATAAAGCTGGCCGTATGGTACTTATAGGTTATATGGAGACGGTGGAGACGCTAATGATTTACCATCCTTGGGGGTTGTAAATAGCTGCATGTACCTAAGTGCCCAGCGACTCGAACATCAGTAACGTGGAAATTCTAATGCAGGGTGCACCATGGGTTACGTAGGGCGGTTATAGGCGGATGCGGATGGCTAATTCCGATTCCAGTAAGTTTTGCCCTACCTAGCGATTGTGATTGGTGGATATCAAAGGGACCAGCAATCAAGGTACCAATTCCAATGTGGACGCTATGACAAGAGGAACCTTCCTCTTTTCTGGAAGAGACTACCTCAATTAAATGTCTTGATATAGTGCTCTCTAATAATTAGGGTGTGATGTTAGTTCGAAATGTTTAAGTTGTAGGGGATTATTTTTCAACTTTTCTCTCCTTTTAAAGAATGTACGTAGACAGAGGTTGTCAGTGGTACATTTCATGAACTCCTGCTAAGTCAGCAGGCTTATCAACAGCCTATGCCGGATTCGGTAAAGGGGTCGGAGTCCCAACTAATTGGAAGGATTCAAGTCGATTGCAAGCCTAGCTGTTATTAATTTCCAATCGTATGGACGCGCAAAAACGTCAAGGCGTAGTACGATAGTATCCCTGCAGTTGGAAAAGCCCGTGGCGACGGTCTTGTCGCGGGTTCCTTCTCGGAATTATTTACGGGGCATTCTCTCCGTATATACCTGGTTCTATGCCAGGTTCAGCCCTATAAGGCGGCGGTGTCTGGTGGCCTACGGACACATTCTCTTCAACCCTTCATCAGTTCTTCAAAGCGAAATGGCTACCACGTTTTAACCAGGCGTTTTAATTGTTTTGAAACAGTATCAACGACACTCGTTCGACTGCTTAGATCAATATGGAGTCTCTCAGGCCTCTCCTGAATGCATTTGGCGGCGTATTACTAATCATCGCGGTTGTGCGGATTCTTGCTTTCGTGTCCGAATTATGGCGATGCAGAAGCTTAATGAAGAAGCTAGAGAAGATGGGAAAAGTGAGCACTTAGTCTATTTCATCACGACAGAGATCATTCATATTAACACATGTTCTGGTAGCCGATGCCCGCACACAGCACTCTTCTGGGCCATCTCCTTGCAGCTAAGACCGCAAGCGAAGAGCTTCCTCCAGGAGCTCATAGCACTTACATACTGCACCGGATAGCTAAGAGACTAGACGGGAAGAATGGACCGCCAGCCTATTATTTCGACTCCTACCCCGTGAGCACTCCAATGCTCATGGTAAGAGACCCCTACATCGCCAATCAAGCCATCAGCCATCCCTGGACGTCCGCAGAGAAGCCTACAAGTCTGACGGAATGGTTTGCGCCTATATCAGGAAAGGGCGGCATCAATCTTTTCACCCAAAACGGCCAGGAATGGAAACGCGACCACAATTTATTCTTACCCTTCTTCAACAACAGCAACCTCGATGCCGCTATGCCCATGGTCATTGAGCAGATGCTCGTTTTCCGCGATATTCTTCGCAAGAAAGCCGGCACCGGTGAACTTTTCCGCCTGGAACCATTAGCTCTGTTGCTCATGAACGATGTCATCGGGCGTGTTGTGTTTAATGCCGAGCTAGGCAATCAGACATCTGGCTCCCATCCTCTTTCGGAAACCATGCTGCGGCAGCTTAAACTGAAGTTCGGTGCGAACAACGTCATGGACAACGTTGGCCAGCTCAACCCTTTCAGAGTCTTCAGCATTTGGAATAACAGTCGTATCCTGAACCGGCATATTCGCGCTCAAGTTGCGAGGCGGGTCGACGCGTTTCGTGAGGCCAAGTTGCGCCATGAACAATCCGCATTCAACTCAGTTCTTGACCAAGCGCTAGAGAACTACTATTCTCAGCCCGGCCAGAAGCAATCCGACCTACTGGATAGGGAATTCATGGATATCCTATGCGCTCAGCTGCGCATGTTCTTCTTTGCTGGGTACGATTCCACCGCGAGCACAATGGTCAGCTGTTGCTACCTAATCTGGAAGCATCCAAAGGTCCTAGCCGAGCTGCGCGCCGAACACGACCAGGTCTTCGGTAGAAACGTAGCGGCGTGCCCGGATATGATTACTGAGAACCCGGCTATTCTCAACTCGCTCCCGTATACACTGGCCGTAATAAAGGAGACGCTACGACTCTTCCCTCCCGCAAACGGCATCCGGATGGGATGCAAGGACCTAGTGTTGAAAGACCGAGACGGAAACGAGTACCCCACTGAAGGATGCGCGGTGCAGAMAAGCCACTTCAGCGTCCATCGAAACCCTGAGTGCTGGCCTCGACCACTTGAATTTCTTCCCGAGCGGTTCCTTGTGGGCCCTGACCACGAGCTCTATCCCGAGAAAGGCGCGTGGCGTATTTTCGAGTACGGCGTCCGCAACTGTACCGGCCAAGCGTTTGTTCTCAAGGAAGTCAAGGCTTTCCTAGCCATCGTGTGTAGGGAGTTCGATTTCCAGGAGTGCTATGACGAGGTCTACGCTGGCGAGGAGATAGACTTGACGAATGTCGACAACGAGAAGGCGTATTTGGTCGAGCACGGCGCTGCGCATCCCCGTGGCGAGTTTCCGTGCAGAGTATCGTTAAGCGGATATGTTCCCGGCGAGGCACGGTAACGACGGGTCTACCTCTGGCCTAAAAGCATGTCTGGAAAGTGTTGTAAGAATATTCACATGTACGGTACACATCTCTAGAACATTTACCCACTAAATATCTAATATCAACAAGATTTTGAAATCCACATGGATATATAGATACCTAGCTAGATAGGCATCTTCCTCCCCGCTGGAGGAGTAGTCGTAAAGGGACTTAATCAATGCAGAGGACCCTGCCGACTTTCCTAACTCAATCTCTGTTTAGTGTTACGCGAAATACACGAAGGTAGAGGTTCGGATCTCCTTCCCAACTGAAATTGCAGTTGCCACCCAGTTATCAGGAAACCCGAACCATTCTCGGGTTCTCGTCCTAACCCTCTCAGCTCGGGCAACTTAGTTGTGGATCACAGCATGCAACCCCGGCAGGATCTCCAAATCCTTCTTCTCATACGTGTACTTGCCATCGGCCGAGATCTTCGCGGCTGCGCGCGGCCGCTGCTGTTGCGTCTGCCGAACCTTGACCCACTGCTCAGTCGTGAGGTGCTGGCCGAGCTCCGTGAACGCATTACTCGTGAGCCCCAGCCGCTCCAGCAGCGGACTGTTCTGGATCGGGTCGAGTACCACGTGGTTGTTGGGGCGCGCGAAGTACAGCACGCCCAGGCGGTCGATGTGTGCCTGGTCGGCCGGCGGCGCGTGCACGCGGTGCACGCTTGACTTGATGAGCCCGCCCGTCAGCGCCGTCAGCGCGTCGCACGTGTTGATCGTAATTGTGCCGTCTTGCGGCTTCACCCACTTCCACTCGCCCGCCGAGTTCTGGATCTGGAGCGCTGCCACCGGCTGCCGGAACAGAAGCGTCACTGTGCCTAGGTCCGTGTGCCCGGGCCCGTAGAGGTCTCCGACTAGTTTATTTTCTTCGGGGCTCCTGGCTGCGTAGTGCATGTACCGTAGGTGGTCTTCACCCTTGACATCGTACAGGTGGTCCCGGACCAGCTGGTCTTCGTCGGGAAGCTCCAGGAGGATGGCGAATAGACGCAAGAGCTTTACAACTACTTCTTCGTGGCATTTCTACAGTGTAACACTCGTCAGTCTCATGGACTTGCCATAATTGGCGATCTTATACATGCGTACCCTAGAAAATTCCTCGATTTCTTTGATGTGGGCCTCAAGCACTGGTGGTTGCTTGCGCTGGTGGAAGCCATCGAACTTGGGGATATTGTATACTTGGACATTATCCTTGATACCATTCCCAAGGCTAGAATATCATGTTAGCTAGAAGTATCTTGGGTGGATTCACAGATTACGCTGCTTACATTCGGTGACCGGCTGGTCGATAGCCATTGTATTCGCCGCTCTCTAGGTCTTGCTTGTTGTGATACTTCAGCTTCTCCTCAAGAGGAAGCGAGTAGAACTCCCGTCCGAGAGCGAACTGCCGATCAACCTCTTCCTGGGGTATATTGAAGTTCTTTACATAGAAGAACCCTAAGCTAACATGTTAGACTAGGTACGGCAGATAGGAATTAAGTCAGGGTCGACATACCAACATTCCGCACTGCATGGTCAAGCTGCTTCACCAACTCTTCCTTGCCGCCTGGTTGCTCATATAGACTTAGGTCGAGAGTGATGAGATCGGCCCATTCCACTAGCAAATTGAGCATCCATTAGAACCTATAGTATAACATATAGAGCTGAAGCTTACAGTCTGCCTGAGTAACAGGAACATGCTCATAGCGTTCAATGATTCTGCCTGGCATCTTGTGTTGTTCTTGCTTATTAATACGTATGTTCTTGACGGAGACTGGATCGTCAAAGGTCAAGCTACGGGAAATATATCCACAACTTATACTCCTTCGTCACTAGCTCTTAGGTTCCGTATCCGATATCTCTTATTCATATCTCTTATCCCTCGCTTTGTCCTAAGCTCCCCTGGCTAAATAGCAGCTATACGCTTCCGAACGTTGGTGGGGGGTAAGGTCTATCGATAGACTATACTCTCCGACTCTACCAATGAAAAGAAATGATTCTATTGCGCAACTTGGAGAAGATATTATGTATGCGGGGACATGGAGGTCGACGCGTGCCCGTGATAACGTATAGCCCGAGTACGGCGCAACCTCCACACGCGCTGAGCTCAGATTGAGCACGCCATCGCACATCATCGGACCCCCAATCCGGGCAATGTAACGCCGCGAGGAAACACTGCAGTAACTCGATAAAGTACGGTGTTGTCTCGAATTATTCAGCTAAATCTTGTCCCCTTGACACGAACTATTAAGATAAGGGGGCCTGTTAGTATCCTTGTGTTATATCGCACTACCATCATGCCAGCTAAAATGGCTGGGGAATCATACCTTAAAAGGGACCTAGTACCTTGTATGTAAAGACGGTTCCTAAGAGAGGCCACAGATCTACCTTGATTGTATCACTGGTCTTCACGATATTTGACTTGAGTGATCTAATTGACGCATTGACGGCCATGACGACTATCAAATATGATCAAGGCAACTCCTTATATGGCCTTATAAAGGAGATCTTCAATTGGTATCCATCCAGTTACCCTGCGGCTGAGAGAAAGTAAGGTGACCCCTTTCATCGCATAGAGGTTGTAAACTCTTGTGTAACTACATCTGGGTATGGACACTAACAAGCCAAAGACTTCTATTTAAGCTTGACCTATCTATTCTAATATTCGCCTGTCTATGCTGTAAGTGCCTCAGTGCTTCATACGGAACAGCATGAAATTCTAACCTACCGGCAGTCTTTGTAAAGTTTTTAGGTTAGTCCTAGACCTTATATCCGATATATGTGGCGTTCTTGAACTGACTGACGATATATTTCTTCGAAGATCAAACAAATATTAGCAATGCATACGTTAGTGGCCTCAAAGAGGACTTCGGATTATATGGGAACGAACTTAACTACTTCAACGTTTTCTACTATGTCGCTTACGTGGTATTCCAAATTCCCGGAATGCTCCTTATGTCAAGGCCTAAGTTGTGAGTCTAGTTGAAAAATCTTGACAGTCATCTGAAGCTAAAACTGACATGTCCTCAAGAGCTCGCTGGCTATTACCAACGCTTGAAGTTCTTTGGGGTCTTTGCACGTTTGCCCAAAGTCGAGTCACGAATGTCCACCAACTCTACGCGTGCCGTTTCCTCGTGGGCATGTTAGAAGCCCCGGTCTTCGCTGGGACCCACTTCATCTTAGGTTTCAAAGCCTCTTTCCCCTTTCCTCTAGGACTCGTGACTAATGCGAACGATAGGATCTTGGTACAGCGGGCCGGAGCTCTTCAAGCGAGCCGGGACTTGGTTCATCTGCAACCCTCTAGGCTCCATGATCAGCGGGTATCTGCAGGCTGCTGCGTATACCAACCTTTCCGGTGTAGGCGGGATGGAAGGATGGAGATGGCTCTTCATTATCGATGGCATATTTACACTACCGATCGCGGTGGCCGGATTCTTGGTTTTCCCGGGGATACCAGATTCGCCCAAGCCGTTCTACTTCACCGATGGCGATATCGCGCTTGCGAAATCTAGGTTGAAAAGGTTCAATATACGTAAACCCGGAAAATTGGATCTCGACGTTTTCAAGCGCACTCTTCAGCGCTGGCATATATGGATTTTTGTCTTCTGCTACATGTAGGTGGCTAATTGGAAGGCCGTTGTGGGTAGATTCTCGTGTCTGTATTCAGAAACTGACTGCCTCTCCTACTATTTAGTTGCATGATTATATCCGGCTATCCCGAGTCGTATATGAATCTCTGGCTGAAGGAGGAGGGCTTTTCCGTCGTCCAGATCAACCAGTTACCCACTGTCACGTACGCCATCAACATCGTGGCTTCATGGCTCGGGACTACGCTGGCGGCTATCTACCCATCATGGTCAGTCTATACGGGCGCCACAACTTGTATCGCGTTCTCTGCGATATGCATGATCATCTGGGATATTCCTAAGCCTCTAAAGTGCGTGCCCTCGGTCATTGTTACGGAAACCCACCATAACTTACACCCAATGCTAACCGATGGAGTAGATTCGTCGCGTGGTATCTTTTTGGCATGTCAGGATGTTTAAGTCCCATTCTATACTCGACCGTCAATACTGTCGTTAAGGGAGACTCGGAAGAGAGGGCACTTATCCTAGTAAGTCACCACCCGTCCCCCCCTTTTCCTGCTGATTCCCAGGAATCGCTAATGTAAAACCCAGGGTGCAATGATGACCTTCGGCTATTCATTCCAAATCTGGGCACCTCTTCTATTATTCCCGACTGCTGGCCCCAACGGCGCGCCCAGGTGGCGGATTGGTTGGCCCGTTTCGCTCACCTTCCATATCCTGTTGTGGGCTGGGTTTATCACTGCGATATCGATGCACCGCCGCGAGTAAGTTCATATCGTTTGCGCTAGGGTGTGTCAGCAAGTTTACTAACAACTTCATAGTTCTAAGAGAGAGTTTAAGGAGGATGGCGATGCTGTCAGGGAAGTGGAAGATAGTTCGTCCGCGGAAGAGCCTGTCCTTGTTCAGACTGGAGCTCAATTCAAAGACTAAACGCAACTCGTAAGAAGCTATGTCAATTAGGAGATATCATAGATTAACTACTACTAAATTATAGACCAGAAATGTTTTGGGTATCATAGATTGTTAGAAAGTAGTTGATAAAATGCTGCCCAAAATCTTCGCTTCTCCTCCGAGCTACTGCAGGGATTTGTATGACCTTTTCCGAAACGCCTGAGGAATTTGGTACCTTGTGTCTTGCCTTCAACTGAGCATACAACATCTCCCATAAGGCAATATGCGCAAGTTAGTATACACTCACCTATAGGCTCCTTTAAATTCCTGAATGTCTCATCCCTCGTCTTGAAAACTCAATATTCTCGTATCCTCTTMCCCTATGGGCTTCGGGCTTAATGGTTGCGACCTACTCGTTTCTCGGCTCGATATTGGTACCCGACACCGTGCGAACTGAAGGCCGCAGTAAAATTCGCACTCCAACCCAAGTTGTAAATGGAATAAATCTCGTATCGTTACAGACTTAAAAGTTGTAAAGAGAAGCGATAGAACGTCGCGGCATGGTAGAGCAGAAACTCATGAAAGGAGTAATTTTCTCCATTCGTTCGGCGCGACTCTTTCTCGTCTCGTCTCTCGTTTTCCATCGATCGGTGGTTGGCGCTGGAAACTTAGCTGGACAAATCGATACGGCGGCGCCGGCCGCCTGCACAGCGCTAAGACGGCAGACCCAGCCAGGGGKTTTCGTGCGACCATTAAGTCCTATCATTCGTTCAGAACTTCCAATGTGGTGGGAATAAGGCTCCCGAGTCTGGCAAAAATGCCCTGCATCCATCGAGGGATTCGGATCTTATCGGCGAAGCGTCATGGTTCGGTTCGGTCTCAGCGATAAAGAACGAGACTCGAAAACGAGATGAGAAAATGGAGCACATCTAAAAGAGGTGCGCGCTGAGCATCCACCATCCCACTTTAAAGAAAATAATCTGCGGTGTTAGTCGCTGGACACGGAAACTATATCCAAATCGAAATCGAACTGATTCTGATATTTTCTTCAAATCGTATGTTTAGTCTTTCGCAGATGCTTTTCATCTCAATGCTTGCCCACATTCGGTCAGTCAAACTGGTGTTTAATCGGCCCGCGAACGAGCTTCTATCGTTCTAGATAGTGAAGGGCTTCCGTTTTCCATCGTGAACCGAAGCCAACCTAGAAGCAAGATCCGCAGATCTCCTACGGCCGGGGCTTGGGACGAGAAAATGTCCATTCATAAGTGTCAATTCGAGCAGGCCTAAACTTGCTGTAAATCCTGATCAGGTCATCTAAAATCGGCTGATACTCGCAGAAGGGTTGATTTCACACCCACGTGCGTTCCGAGGACCGCACAGGGATGGGAAATCTAGATCGGATTGTAGGAATTGGATGTGTAAGGCCCATACTCGCCTGGCCTCTAGTAGGCCTAGCTGAATTGGCTGAGCAATGCTTTGCAGATGGAGTGCAGATGGACGGCACAACGCGGTTGGCTAGGGCTGAGCCGAAAAGGGAATATAGTGGAGATGTTAATTGGGTCTCCGGGAATATCGGGGGATCGGGTTGCTAATCGATAAGACATTATCGCACAAATGACAGACCGAAACGATTTGCTCCTGCTGTCTTGGAGAGCAAGAATACGGAAAGGACAAAAATGTATGACGTAAATTTACCTTCACATTACAGAATCAGCCCACCGTCGTCCCATTCCAACCGGCGTCCACCACTAACATGCCGCTTTCCGCTTGCAACTTCGGCGCGTCAGGCTCTGCTCTTGCCGTCTAGAACGGCGGTACAACCTGCTCATGAGGCCGTGTATCAGGCTATGACCACGCTATAATGTCATAGTTGCACGTTATTCTGGTTCTACATTCGGCTGCATATCCGGAGCTCTGGGATCGCGTCCCACCGAGTCCAATGATAGCAAGCACATGCAACGATCCAAGCAGACTCACTCACATGAATGGCTTAGACATGCGACTTTTTGCAGAGAACTGTGCTCTAGATTCCTTAGCTGGACCCAACGGCCACCCCAGAGTCGTAATTCATTTAATTGTTACTACGTGTTGTTGAAGTGTCTTCGTATAAGTATATGTAGCCACCGTCGTCGACCTTTTCGCCCGCTTCTGTCCCTTTGATGAATCATCACAACMCCCCTCTTCAGTATATATACACCTCATACATAACACATAGCTTGAGGCTTACTCAGACCCCCTTCTGAGACTCAAGCTTCTACTAATTATTCTCATTAGTTCACAACCCCGACCAGTAATAAGAAGTCGGAAAATCACATCGAGACAAGATGGCGGATACCCACCAAGCCGACATCGAGGAGATCCGGCCATTCGGCAAGGCCCGTTCCACGATAAAGGGCGAACCTCTAACCAAGGAAGAAATCGAGAAGTACACGGATTTCTTCAAGGCCAGTCTGTATCTCTGTCTTGGCATGATCTACCTCAAGGAGAATCCTCTCCTACAAGAACCGTTGAAAGTTGAACACATCAAGGGCCGGCAATTGGGTCACTTCGGATCGGCTCCCGGGCAGATCTTCACGTACATGCACTTCAACCGATTGATCAAGAAGTATGATCTCGATGCCCTTTTCGTTTCCGGCCCGGGCCACGGTGCCCCTGCTGTTATCTCACAGGCTTATCTCGAGGGTACCTATTCCGAGGTCTACCCTCAAAAGTCGGAGGACCCTGCCGGCATGCAAATCTTCTTCAAGCAGTTCAGTTTCCCCGGAGGTGTGGGATCGCACGCAACGCCCGAGACTCCCGGCAGTATCCACGAAGGTGGTGAGCTTGGTTACTCCATCTCGCATGCTTTCGGTACTGTTTTCGATCACCCCGACCTGATCACTGTGACCATGGTTGGTGACGGTGAAGCCGAGACCGGCCCGTTGGCTACAGCATGGCACAGCACCAAGTTCCTCAACCCTATCTGCGATGGTGCAGTTCTCCCCGTGCTCCATCTCAACGGTTACAAGATTAACAACCCAACCGTGCTCGCTCGTATTTCACACAAAGAGCTTGAGCAACTTTTCTACGGCTATGGTTGGCAACCGTACTTCGTCGAGGGTCAAGATATTGAGTCTATGCACCAAGCAATGGCTGCTACACTCGAACACTGTGTTCAGGAAATCCGCAAGTATCAGAAGGAAGCTCGTGAGTCTGGCAAGCCGTTCCGCCCTCGGTGGCCTATGATTGTCCTGCGTACGCCAAAGGGATGGACCGCGCCGCGTAAGGTCAACGGCCACTACCTGGAAGGTTTTTGGCGAGCTCACCAGGTGCCTATCACCGACACTACGACGAACCCCAAAGATCTCAAGGTACTTGAGGAGTGGATGCGTGGTTACGAACCCGAACGCATCTTCGGCAAAGAAGGCAGAATATCAGACGAGTTGAAGGCTCTCTGCCCCACGGGTAACAGGCGGATGAGCGCGAACCCTGTTGCTAATGGTGGATTAATATCAGTACCGCTCAAGATGCCCGACTTCAGGGATTATGCCATTGATGTGCCCAAATCCGGCGCCACCGTGGATGCCAGCATGGCAAACTTCGCCAAGTTCCTACGTGATATCATCAAGAACAACCCGCACAACTTCCGTCTGATGGGCCCCGACGAGACTGAGTCCAACAAATTGGCAGCCGTGTATGAAGCCGGCAAGAAGGTTTGGATGGGTGAGTACTTTGAAGAAGACGAGGACGGTGGCAATCTCTCTCCCTTTGGAAGGGTCATGGAGATCTTGTCTGAGCACACTTGCGAGGGTTGGCTGGAAGGTTACATTCTAAGCGGCAGACACGGTATGCTTAACAGCTACGAACCTTTCATCCACGTTATCGACTCCATGGTTAACCAGGTATGTTACATACACTATACCTTATCCGATTGAGAGTTACTAACATTTCGTATAGCACTGCAAGTGGATTGAGAAGTGCTTGGAGGTTGAGTGGCGTGTCAAGGKTCCTTCCCTTAACATTCTCTTGACTGCCGTCGTCTGGCGACAAGACCACAACGGATTTACGCACCAAGATCCTGGTTTCCTGGACGTCATCTGTAACAAGAGCCCCGAAGTCGTCCGTATCTACCTACCTCCTGATGGAAATTGTCTTCTTTCAGTTATGGACCACTGCTTCCGGTCACAGAACTATGTCAATGTTGTCGTGGCCGATAAGCAACCCCATATCCAGTATCTGACAATGGAACAAGCCATCGAGCACTGCACAAAGGGTATCGGCATCTGGCCTCAGTTCTCAACAGATGCGGGCGAAGAGCCCGATCTCATCATGGCCAGCTGTGGTGATGTCTCCACCAACGAATCTTTAGCAGCTATCGACTTGCTGCTGCAGCACTTCCCCGACATGAAGATCCGCTGCGTCAACGTCGTCGATCTCTTCAAGCTAATCCACCACACCGACCACCCACACGGTCTCACAGACAAAGAATGGGTCGCTCTATTCACCGCCGATAAGCCCATCATCTTCAACTTCCACTCATACCCATGGCTCGTCCACCGCTTGACATACAAGCGACCGGGTAGCCAGAACATCCATGTCAGAGGCTACAAGGAGAAGGGCAACATCGACACGCCGCTCGAGCTCGCCATCCGCAACCAGACCGATAGATTTAGTTTGGCCATGGATGCCATCGACCGCATGCCATCTCTAGGCAACCGCGGCGCAACGGCTCGGGACGCCCTCAAGAGCCAGCAAGTCGCCGCCGCCAACTACTCGTTCGAGAACGGCGTCGACCCGAAATTCCTCAGCGATTGGACGTGGCCCCAGGAGGGCGTCAAGGAGAAGCTGCAGAAGCTGAACCTCGTTAGCTGAGCTAGCGTAATGGTGTACGGAGAGATATAGAACGGATTCAGTTACGTGTATGTTGAAAAAGGGTAGTTTCGGGTTGCATGACTGAAAGGTGTTTTTGGTTTTGGTTCGGGTTTTCTTGGGGGCGGTGTTATTGTCATGAGGTACCTTCCCAGAGTTTTACGAGGGACATTGGGTCAACTTGATTCTGTAATGGAAATATTCCCATCGTAGCAATTCTGACACAATCAAGTAATTATTAGGAATTGTATACCAACTTGGCCTGGCCTAATGATTTAATGATGATTGAATTGACGGTTGATTAGATGTACTCGGTGGTTGAGTCTCGAGTGGCTTGGGGGTTAGTATCCGTGAGAAGGCAGCCTAGGGGTTAGTGGTCTATCCACTGGGACTTAGCGGCTAACCACTATAGTTCGGGGCCCTGATATGCTGCGGTCAAAGCCGACTTACACGGACAATTGTACTGGAAGTGCCTGAGACAAGACTTGGCCCTCCGCCGTGCCAGATATACCGCCGTCGCTTTTGCGAACAAGTACCTCCCGAAGAACGAATTGCTTCACTCATTTGTCACTTTCTAGCAACGTCAATGCCCATGGCGAAGTCAGCTCGAACATGGAAAGTCTTGACCACCTCACCAGCGAGACAAACCAAAGTGCTCAGGGGCTCGCGCTTCACATGCAAGCTCTTCCACTTCGACAGTAGCCCTAACCTAACGGTTGATTAGAATTCCCACATAAGGGGTCGAGACCAAAGATCCTGTACGGAGGACACCTTCAAAAGTTTTATCCACAGTATGGTCTACAGTAAAGTACTGTAAGCTTTACGGTGCTTATACACAACTGGCAGTAGCTGCTCACAGCTGTCAAGATGTAACTTTCAGCTGCGTGCAGCTGTGTGCAGCTGTGAGCGCGTACCGTACACATTATGGTGTTGTACGGTGAAACATACTGTGGATAAGACTTTTGAAGGTGTCCTCCGTAGTGCTAGCTGTCTCAGCCCTAGATGAGCGCCCCGTATTTAATACCGGGCGCGGCGTAGCGCTAAATTGCGAAAGGTTCCACCAGGGCTTAGTTCCCGACCGCTGCTGTTGGACCTTCTGAGGCGTGCTGATCTCGGCATTATTAGCGGAAACTCCACTGGCGACGGCGCTATTCGTTGCGCCGAAACCTTGGAACTGGGAATCCAATTCTCGTCGCTGATGCTGTCCTAGATCAAGGGATCCCAGTACCTAGGTAGCTACCAGCTATTTGTCCTTTCCGTAAAACACTTCGGGATCGGGTCACCGCGCCGAGAGCGACAGATCTTAGTTCGGAGGTGGACGCAGTCGGCGCGGTTGTCCTTGATACCTGACCGCTGGTAGATTTAGAAATGCTCCTTGTCGTGTGAGGCGCGGCATTTCTGCTATGGGAGCGTCGCACTCTCTAGCTGCTACGCACGCAGAAGACAACACCGCAGTTGCGTCTGCTGGCCCCCAAATCCGAGTTCATCCATCCAGATGGTCAACATTTTGGAGCGAGACCAAACTTGTTCCAAATGCTGCTTCATTTGTGCCGTCACCAACGCGAATATCTCGAATGGCGCTATTTCCGGATCGACGCCACCTGCATCGATCGGAGCAACTTAATGAGAAAACAGAGTAAGTCAGCAGAATGAAAGAGACGTATCGCAACGCGACTACGACAGCCGCACGGCCCGGCAAGCCCGAGGACCCCCAGAAGAAAGAGAGGACAGGAAGGGACCATACTTCTAAACTGCCATCTCCGTCGTTCGCGGACGAGATCCTAAGCAGTCCGTACTGGTCGCGCATGTGGATCGTCCAAGAGCTCATCCTCGCAAACCCATCATCCTGATATACAGCCACCTGCATCTACCCTAGAAAGGGGCCAATGGCATACTCTAAGCTTGGTCCACATTCGGGAAGTCGAAGTGGCGGCACAGCCCCGCCGCAAACCCAGTCTTCATGACCGTCGGAGCAGAGTACATACAGAAGCATGGACGCGCACTTGGCAGGTTTATGCGGTATCTCGAGCCCTCTGAAGCTACAGATCACCGGGACCGCGTATCCGCGCTCATGGGGCTTATGAAAGGGGAGGAGCGGGAGTTACTGAGCACGATATTCCCAGACTACACCATGAGCCACGAGAAGGTTGTACTCATTACTATGGCATACTTGAAGTAGATCTATGCGCCGAGACCGTTTGAATGAGTGGTTAAACCGCAGCAAGATTGGAATCACAAGGTATTCGGACTCGACAAGGAGACGCGGGAAGCGTTGTGGGCAGAGACTGAAGGCTACAAAATGCCCCACGATCTTACTAATTAGGCTAATGTGTGGAATGCGAAGTCGATAGGAAAGCTACTGCGACCCGAGCAGTCGGCGGAAACAGTCTGCGAGCAGAAGGCCGAGTTGAAGGACGATAGGGGGAACTGGTTTGAGGCGAGGGCAGATGCTCTTCGCAAACTGGCCAAGGAGTCGAAACGGTGAAAGGGGAGAGCGATAAATAATAATGAATGCCTAGAGGATGCGGTATCTGAACGACAGAGAGAAAAAAGAGGATCCCCATTCAAGATTCTATAATGGGACACACGGATCGTCTGCATATTGAAAAGTCTTACTTGGTCGACGACGGGACCGAAGACATGAGGTTTGAAGTGATGACGCCAGCAGCCGATCAAGACGTTGAATTACAGTTCCAAGTCCACGCGACACCCTTGATACCAGCCCTACGTAACTCGGAACGATGCATAAGCGAAACTCTATTACCATGGAAAAGCTCGTATTACGGCGTCGGACCCGTGGGTGGTGAGTGCCGAGCCACCGACCCGGGTCATCCCGGTGAAACCATATCAGAAAGGAGGTAAGTTACGACTTAGCGGATCGTTACCTGCATCTCGAGTCTTGGAATACAGCTCTCGAAATGCACAGAATTATGTTTCTCTATTACGGACTTTGTTGGATTGGTTCACCACTGCAGAAGCTCTGGTAGGTAGGTGAAGTCGCAGCATACTAATTTTTGCTTTATTCTTAACGAGCGTGATGTTTTATGTATATGTACATTAGACCCAAATACCCCTTAGATGCTATCCACAAGACTATATATATATACACGGGAAAGGGGGTTTTATATACAATGCGGATGATCATGGTTCATGGCGCCATGAACTTGTGTCAGGGGCTAGTATAGAGGTGTATATATATGGTATATGCCAAGATACTGCCCCTGAACACAGCGATTCTCATCGATTAAATGTGGATATCAATTAAGAGGAGAATCCACCGACGGTGAGCTGAAGGGTCTGGGGGCTCAAGCCCGAGACGACACCAGCCGCGTTGTCGCCGTTGGGGTTGACGTCGTCGTACGAGAAGGCGTATCCCTTGCCGTCAAGCTCGTGCTTGTGCACGATGCGCGAGTAGTGGCTGGTCGGGTCCGTGGAGTAGTAGGTGTCGGCACTTGGGCCGGGCTGGACGTTGCCACCGTCGATGAGTAGGGTGGTGCGGTAGAAGGCAGCGCAGAGTCTGGGGACGACAGCCCGGTGGACGTCGTTGTCATCTCCCTGGATGGAGAAGGGGCCCGAGTTGCAACCCCAGATGTCAATGACGGTGGGCTTGGGGTATCCGCGGTTGTCTCCGTCACAGGTGAGCTGGTCGCCGTTGGTGCGGCAAGCGACCTTTCCAGCGGCGGCCTGAGTGTCGATGGTCAGATCCTCGCTGGCGTACTTCTGCCAGACCTGGTCAATGTACGAGTCATAGTAGGTTGAGAAGGCAGTGGCGTCGATGGATGCATAAATGTTAGGCGAGAGGATGCGCAGCGGGTTTCCGGCAGAGTCAGTGACGCAGAGCTTGTCCCATGGCTGACTATCGGCAGTAGCCTGGTCCTTCAGTTCCTGGCAGATGGTGGCGACGGCATCCTGCTGGAGACCCTTGACGGTTTGGGTCTCACCGCTGCCGAGGGTCAAGGTCATGCCCATGACTAGACCGACGAAGTCGACGAACGAGATGTTGGCGTAGATACCGCCCTCTTCTGTGTTAGTGAGTTCGACGAAGCCCCAGTTGACGGCCGCTGAAGGATCACTTGGGTTTGCGGCCGCCGGCTCAACCAGCTGTGCCTTTCCATCGCCATCGACGACAGTGAAGAATTGAAGGTTACCTTCGGCAACCCAGATACGTCCGGAGCTGATGTAGTCAGGGAGGGTGAACTCGGTGGTCTGGCCCTGGGCGTTCATGGGAAGGGCGACGTTGCCGCTGATTGCTACCGGAGTCGAACTGCCGGCAGGGTCAGGGTAGTACCAAGAGCCATCTGCTGAAAGCATAACAACAGCACCGGAGGGATCCTGGCCGGTAACGTATACATTAAGTTGTCCTCCTCCGAAGTTGTTGACTAGAGAGATCTTGAGGGGATCGGCTTGGGTAGACTGAGCAGTGAACTCTTCAGAAGCAGGAACTGTGCTGTTAACAGTATTCTCTTTTGTGATAATCAAATCCCCTTTATCCCCCGGTGTTACAACAATCGGCCGAGCGACGGTCTGAGTGATGAGCGCCGTAGCGGCAGCCACAGCCAAGTTGAAGAAAGCACGCATGATGGATTGTACTCTGACGTCTCGGAGGGGACAGAGCTACTTTCGATAAGGAGTGAATAATAAGGAGTGTATGTACCTAAACTAAGAAGGAATGGACGCCTGCGGCCTGCGGCTTCAGAGCGAGAAGGGAGTGAACAGTTCCAAAAGAGAACCGAAAGATCCGTGTAGTACACCTAGGAGAGCATTCTGCAAAAGCATGATACGAGGAGCCGGGCCTGGAGTTATATACGTAACGATGTTCTAATGGGGCCGGTGATACTTCAACTTACAAGAAACGTTACGAACCTCCTCGTTACTTAGTTGCATCCAGTCTATAAGGTTCACACAGACCAGAATCTGCACATGGCGCTCGATGACCTTCCGCTTATAGTCAAGAGGATCTCACAACAGCCCTGAAGCTAACCTCATGGAGGGTGTTGGTGCAAATAAGGCGAGAAGCCTTGCTCTACCACGTAGTAAGGTTATTCGTCCCGTGCAACACTGGACAAGGGCTTTATTTCCGAAGGATCTGACGGTTGCAGGGGGTTTGATCTGAAGCTTGTCCCAAAGTTGGAGAAAAGTGAAGCCCCCGGAGCTAGGATCTGGACTTTAGCCCGCAGAACCTCCGTAGAAGCGCCTCTCTCTAACACTCTACCTTCCCTTAATTACCAAATCCAATTTCCAAAACCGGTATCCAGCCAATCAGAGGCCGGAATGGGCCACGACGCCACAGGTCCACGTTTGCATGAATGACCCTACCCTAAGCCAAACCAGACAAGACCATTTGATTGGAAGCATGTGATATGATCATGGGAGTCTTCATCGTAAGGCTCTACCACAGCAGTCTCGAATTAAACGTCCCAGATTTCAGTTCACCGATCATATAATAGGAAATAGAAGGAGCCTCATTGTACGATGTTGACGCCCTTGTCTATAAATGCGATGATATCGAGACGGCTATATAGATACACAGTATCCCGACTGTCCATGGCCCATTGAATTTCCAGCAAGAACTATCCAGATATCGCCTGGTTTCATATGGACATTTCATATGAAATATTTTTGCTACCTACCTCTAAAATTGCATCAACAACAAACATCTTAGCCATCTCAACTAGAGCTACATACCTTCCTCTATCGAACCTAGCTGTCGGCGAAACTAGCGTCAATCTGAGCGTGTGACAACCAATTCGGTAGGATTTCGGATGCGCCAGCAAACATCTCGAAGATTCGACTCACGAGATCGGATTCATGGAGACATAACGATGGTGGAGATGGATGCATCTGGTTGCGAAAATCGCTCTACTACCACATCTTTGGCAGCTAGTTGGTGAGGGTATACGTAGACGTGGACAGAGGGATGTAGCCTGCTACGTAGTATACAGATGGCCGAGCTAAGACCTCGGCAGGATAACCACAACAGCCGGCCTGTAAAGACTCATTAACCCCGAGAGCCGGGATGCTCGGACACCGATACTTTTCATCTGAACTATCGTCCAATGTCTTATGTGCCGCTAGGACCAAATTGCACATCTCGGCGCACTGGGGAGACCAAGGCCTTATAAACTCGAAAAGGTTACGTCTCTGCTGATCTCCCGGATTATTAGCCTTGATAGTATCCTCACTTGCAGCGTCGGCATAATTATGTATGAGAGGCCCCTGGTGGGCGAGGTTATAATACCACCCAGGCTCCGTGTGACCCTTACTATTTTTAGTCACCGAGCAACAGTAGCCCCCCGGACCCCACTCGTATATCTTCAACAGGCACCGCCATGCAGAGATGTGTATTCGATGCTCATGAAAATCATGTCGGCGCAACTTACCAGTCAAAAGCCCCTTAAGGCGCCAACAGGTCGACACAAGCGTTGATGATAAAGGTTATTCGCCAGACAAAACACGGCTTAGCACAGGGAGGGTCTCCTTAATAGAAATCAGACGTGTAGGATGGTAAGCCTTCAGAAATTTGTCTGAGGAGAGTTGAACGAGTAACAGACCCGAACCAACAACACGTGATATAGTGATCGCCGTCAATTGCCAGTGTTGGGAAGGAGAAGACATCTGAATGGGTGAAGAGGAGTTGGAACTTTGGAAGAGTGCCTTGCCATACAATCTATATGCTTGCATTTCCCCCCTGTTCCTCCGGTAGTGTTATTCTTCCGTCAGCCCCATTCCCAGTGCTACCCTGTACCTGCAGCCCCCGACTTTCGACCTACCTGATCGGGCCTATCAAAAATCATATCGGCCATGTGTCAATTCTCACATTCTGTATCGTCCGACTATGATGAGACAATCTTTAATTAAGGTTGGCGAAGCTTTCGCCCCTCAGAGTGCTCGCTGGGCGGCTTCCACTCTCCCAGGTGTGTCCGCCGTAATAGCTGGCTTCGTTAGCTGCTGCATGTATGTTAGAACCCGTGGCACGGTTAAGGGTGGGAACATGGTCCGGGGTGCCGGGGTACGGTGCTTCTACGCTATAGGCGGGTGCGCAGCGCCAATCAGTGATCTGCTCACATCCCCCAGCGGCCATCTTGAAACGGATCCGTTTCAACAGGGGTTAGCCGTCGGCATCGTCCGATTATGCAACATCAACTAGCCTCAGCTATATCAGCGCCACATTAAGGCCTATTTGATCGAAATCTAATGCCAGCAATTATTTGCATTTCTGAACCCTGAAGGAAACATGACGAGGGCCGAAGACGACGGCGTTATTGAAATGTCAGACCACGTACGATACACGTTCACGCAGCGCGTCAAGTAATCCGTTTAATAGCTAGTTAGGAACGGCGTATCCATGGTGCGTGTTAGTACAATCCAACCTTCAAAGGATGAATCCTCTCGTGCCCACCTACTCCATACAGAGCGCAGTGGTTGACTTTTGTGGAACTGGAGATGATCTCGCGTAAAGAAAGACACCAGAACTAGATCTACAAGTTGCCTAAAGGAAGCCAACAATAGGATTCACTCTGCTCAACTGGGAACTGATCACTGCCGGGCTATTATCCTTCGTCCGAATCTCCTCAATCGACATGCGGTGTAACATATCCACGCGGCAAGTATTAATAGCTACCTTAAATTGTCTTCAGACAATCTCGATAGCCACCATAATATTGTTATAAGACAGAGAATCCGAATCCTACTAGATTCTGTGAATCGCTGCGCCGCTTTGCTGTAATATCGCATTTCGTATATCCAGCTCGAAAGTTTCGCCGCTCTGAAAAAGTCCATCATTGAAGCAAACCGTGCCGCGGCCAAGTACTGTGTTTTACAAAATCCACGTAGTACAATGAGCAAATATCTGAAGCAATCCATATTATTAATACATGAGCGTGAAGCTGAGCTGAGCATGTTTCATTAATTTGGTTGGCAGTTTGATCCCGGAAGGTTTAGTTGGTTGGAAGCAGTTGTAGTTGCGGAATAATATATGTGAAAAGTGCTCTGGTTTCGAAAGGGGGTAGAATGGCCGGATCAATCAGGCCCAGATCAGATTGCTTCCAGTCGGCTGTAAGAGCCGGTTAACATAGCCTTATTATAATCTTGTTATGGTATTAAATGCCTAAGGATAGGGGCTATATGATTTTGAGATTTGTATGAAAGACCAGGACGAGTGTTTTCGTGCACTTGCAAGTATCATAATTCGAGAATCATTAAAGGCTTTGATAGAGACTTCTACGTCTAGGAGGAGCAAATATCGATATCAAAATCGAAATGTGTATTTCCTTAATTGCGGTGAGATAGTGCATGTACTGTATTGCAATGTCACG
This sequence comes from Hypoxylon sp. E7406B, assembly GCA_000931505.1. Lineage (NCBI taxonomy): Eukaryota > Fungi > Ascomycota > Sordariomycetes > Xylariales > Hypoxylaceae > Hypoxylon > Hypoxylon sp. E7406B. The sequence goes on along the minus strand of JYCQ01000123.1, from coordinate 234,010 downwards.
GGGGGATTCAACGACTTTCGTATTATATTTTATTGATGAGCGGGCGTATTGCGAAGTTTCTTATAATGGGTTTTATGATTGAAATTTTCTATATACTCGATTATCATATAATTAAAGCTGTACTCAGGGCAGTCTACAAGCCAAATATTCTTTCCTTTGCTCATCCTCGACTTCGTGTAATGGGCTGCTCCGTCTCCTTTTTTGTGGTGCTATCAACCTTTGCCTTGGAGTTGGATTCAGTCTTGGTCTTGTCGGCGCCCTTGACAGAGACTTGCTTTACGCTGTCCCCGTCAATTTCTTGAACATCATCATCATCCTCAGCAGCATCACTATCGGCGTCGTCCTCCTCTACCCCATTTACTTCTTTGCTATCAACAGAAGGTTCGTCGTCATCTTCTTCCGCTTTCCCATCAATTTCAATATCTTCACTGTCCTTGACAGTCTTTTCGTCTTGCTCCTTCTTCTGTTTCTTATTGGCCTCCTTGCCACCCTTCTTCACTTCCTTACCCTGCTTGTTCTTAGTATGAGGTCCCTCATTATCAACGTCATTGTCTAGATCATCTTTCTCCTTTTCTTCCTCGTCATCTTCGACTTCTTCAGCTTCAGGATCCTGGTCTTCTGCTTTGCGCTTTGAACCAGCTTTACCGGCCTTGTCATTATTCTTCTCTTCGACGGTCAGCTCCGACGATTTCTTGACGACGTCGTTGCCAGACCGCTCGATACGGATGGCGGGATTGCTTGGGTCTGCCTTCCTCTTGACTGTATTTCCGCGCTGAGTCTGGATCTCAATCGCGCCCTCGTCCTTTGTCTCGGCCACAGTGCCTCCCGGAGCGCCTCCACCCCAGTTCCAGGAAACTACAGGAGTATAGGAGTCAGCGGCTGGATCTGAATGTAACTAGGGKGAATGGGGATATTGTGTGACAGATATCGAGGTAGCAATGGTGCTTCGAGAGTTATCGAATAGGCTACATCACATTTTAGTAGACATACCTTTATCTCCCTGCTCTGGCTTTTCGCTTTTACCCATTTTTTTATGCCGGAGACTGAAACACTGAGCTATAGTACAGAGAAGAACGGGTCCAATACGCGCTTAGGTACTCTTCACGTTGAGGGCTCGGATTGCCTCTATGTTATAGAGTAAGTGCTTAAAATCCTTTTCCGACGGATGAGGGTGCGTCGTGATGATAGCTCTTTGTCATTGTAGCTGCTTCATTGCGTCACGTCTATGATGATTCATTACTGCTCTAGTGCGCGATTCCCGAAAGTTAGATGAATGGATGTAGATCAAGGAAACTGGAGAATTTAGGCTCGGCCGTTATGCGCCTCTAAAGCACCCTTTTAAGGCTGAGACGTGGTAGAGAAGCGATGGTGCATGTAGTATGCCGTCGTTATTTGACTATCGTAATAGGGTGTTATTATCGGATCGCCTACGTATAATATACGTTGACCATAAGGTGCATTGCAGTCGCCTAAAAAGGGGTTCACACGACAAAATATCCACAATATGCCATTGGTCTGCAGCGATAACATGGCTAGCCCGCTGAGAACACAATCTTACGCTGAAGGTTGAAACGCTCTTCAATCTCGACTATTCCCTCTAGATCGCCATGGGTCGTACGTCGGACACCGTTCTTGCGAAGACCTGATCACCTTGTGGTACCTTACGCCATCATCTTACCGACCCTTGAAATTCGGCTTCCTCTTCTCCTTAAACGCCTCTAGCGCCTCATTCCGATCTTCAGTCTTGACTACACGCTCGTACATAGAATTCTCCATCTCCTCTCTCGCCCAGTTAACAGCCTGCAAGGCAGACCTAACCGCAACGGGACCGCCCTCGCAGATCTCMCCCGCCAGCCTGACCGCCTCCGAAAGCACCGCGTTCCGCGCCCTAGCCGGCAATCCGTCTTCCGCCGCGCTATCGCCCTGCGCGACGCCGTCCCGCTCGTCCTCGGGCAAAACCTCCACCAGCCGATCCGCTATTCCCAGGAAGTAAGCCTCCGGGGCGGAGACGCGGCGTCCGGTGAGAATCAGGTCCCGCGCGCGGGAAAGCCCGATCAGCGCCGGGAGCCGGTATGTGCCGCCGGCGCCGGGGATGATGCCGAGGCGCGTCTCGGGGAGGCCGATGGTGGCTGTCGAGGCGAGGACGCGGAAGTGCGTGCAGAGGGCGAGCTCGAGGCCGCCGCCGAGCGCGAGGGAGGAGACGGCGGAGATGGTGGGGATTGGGAGGGCCGAGAGGGATGAGAATGTGCCGCGGAGGTTGGCTAGGAATTGTGCCGTTCTGTAGGGTTCAATTGGCCCGTGTTAGCCGGATTATGTAGCATCTAGATAGGTAGGTAGGTAGGTATGAAGCTGTGTACTGACTCTTCTTGCGTGAAGCCGCGTCTCTCCTTGAGATCGGCGCCCGCGCAAAAGCTCGCGTCGACTGCACTGGCGAGGATCAGTGCCCTCGTCGGCCCCTTCTGGTCCATGCCCGCAGCTCCTCCGAACCGAGGAGGCGGCGGCAATTCCTGACCATCTAATGTGTATTGCGATTGCACATCGTCTACCTCGGCTCGTAGCGCAGCTAGCAGAGCTTTCGATATGGCATTGCGCGCGGAGGGTCGGTTAAGCTCGAGGATGCGGATGTGACCGGTATTTGGGGCTGGAAGGTTGGTGACTCTAATTAACGGGCCGGCGTCGCTCGAGTATAGGCGGAGGAAGCGGATGGCTGGAGATACCAGTCTAGTATTCAATCGCGGCGGCATTATGCTAGATGATCTAGATATAATTGATGGATGGAATCCCGGTAATACTATAAGTCATATGGTGATTAATTCAAGCAAGACAACCAATCGCATATACTGTAGTCGAGGTCGCTGAACAAAAGGCAGGTATATTCATCAATGGAATGTGTGGGGGAGCTCTCGACGTCAGAGCTGGCGCTGCCCCGGCTTTGATAACGCTTTGATATCGGCACTACGAACGGCTATCAGCGGGAGAGCCGAGAGCTCGCTGGCGGGTACTTGGATATTGTCATATCCCAAGCTAACTATATTCATATAACCGGGATTATATACGAACACAAATCATAATCCTATAGAAATTGTCCGGAAAATGCTGTCTAAGTTAAATCGAAGAGAAACGGAAAGCATCTTAACTATAAGTTAGGTAGATATAATAAGCAAGGGCAAGAGGTATGTATCTGACGCGCATCAAGATGGCTGAGAGGGGTACAGCCAATCAGAGAGAACCAAAATCGCGTTACGTGATATGGCTGGAAGATTCATGGCCGGCATTCATGAAGAGTAACACCGGAGATGTCATTCGCAACCTCGATCTTACTCATGATGATGTAGGAAGAAGGCTATTGAATCTATATTCTTCTTTCTTTTCATATAAACAATACAAAAATAAGGAAACATTTTATCCATCACCGTCTTGTTTCCCCCCCTTTTCTGAATCGACCCTCTGGTTAAAGACCCGCACTCCCGACCATAATCGACTCCCCCACAATGAGCAGCGAATCGGCACCGCCGTCTATTCCCCCGGAGGCCATCGAGTTCGCGGGTCGCATGTACAATGCCGCAAGAGCAGGAAACAAGGAGATATTTGAACAAGCGTTGCCCGCCGGGCTTCCGGCGAACTTGACCAACGAGAAGGGAGATACTCTTGTATGCGCCTTTTTGATGGCCAATCTCAAATATAAAACGGCTGGCGGTTAATCTATGTGCACACATTACTGACAATGGAGCTTTTAACTGCAGCTTATGCTTGCGGCTTACCATGGACACGCCGACCTTGTCAAGCTTCTTATCCAACATGGAGCTGACCCGAATCGCGTGAATGATAGAGGCCAGAGCCCCCTGGCTGGKGCGGTTTTCAAGAAAGAGGATGCTGTGATTGAGGTAGGTATCACCAGTGATTTCATCACAATCCCGATCCCGCTAAATCCTAACAATTTGACTGTCGCGTAGGCATTGTTAGAAGGTGGTGCTGATCCGGAGCACGGGTCACCTTCTGCCCTCGCTTGCTTGGCGATGTTTAAACAGGAGGATCAGTGGGGAGCCAAGTTTGCAGCAGCTCCTGGGAAGGGCAAAGCTGGGAAACCTGCATCTGGTTAACACATGCGATATTCAAGGGATTTCAGATTTCGCGCATTCGTGAGGGAATGAATATTACTTTAAATGGAGTGGGCAAGACTCTGGCTTAGTCCGCCGTTTTGAAAATACAAGAACGAGACAATGCAGAAGACTCTCCAGATCCGATCATCTACGTGCTACCCCTATCTCTACGCCGTATTCTCATCGGAACTTTGCCGGCTGGATGCGATACGCCACTACCGAACCCCTTAAGCGTGAAATCCTCCTGCACGTCCCTACCGTCCTCCAGTATCTCACAGTCAAACAGGCTTACCATTAAGGCGGCAGTTAGTAATATCTGCCGTTTCGCAAAGTGCCGACCGGGACATTGTCGCGGCCCGCCGCCGTAGGGGATCCACGACCCTTCGAGCTCTTTCGTCGAGAATGTTGGAGATGCATTGCCGGAGACACTTTCTGATGGATATTTGAGGAATCTTCCAATCCAAAACTGGTCGACCGGGTGTTCGTTATCTAGGCCGGTGCTCCATGCTTTCGTGTCCATATGTGCTACCGTCGTTGGCGTGACAATGACCTTTCGCCTTGGTATGATCCAATCTCGGATGTTTAATTCAACCCTGTCTGGCATCCTGATGATGTAAAAGTGCATCCTAAGGCGCAGAGTCTCGGCATAGACGGCTTGGAGGATCGGCAAGCGAAGTAATTGGTCGACATCGAACCGGATACGGCCATCTGCGCCTTTGAGTGCACACGCATCAACCTCAGTCCTCACGCTAGCAAGTAACTCGGGGTCTCGATATATATCAAATATAGCCCAGGACGCAGCAGTGACGGAATTCCTTGCTCTGCATCAAATGTTAGCTTGATGTGATCCCAGCCTTAGAATGCTGACGCCGGCTTACGCCCATATCGCCCCGAAATCCTCGGAGGCAATAGCATCGTAGTCAAAGCCGTCCATCTCGAGGAACATTGCTTGCCTCTCCCGGAAGAAGCTGCTCCCCCAGAACGGGTCATCGCCGTCTGCGCCAATTGCCAAGTCGCTGTAGTGGTCTCGCGCGTGCTGCTGCCAAACTTTGACGGCATTCAGTACCCTTTCCCGGACAGCGTAGGCCCTTGGAGCGAGAAACCAAGGAATGCCTGTGAAGGATATCAGCCCAAGTCCGCTTCTGTATACTTTCCAGCACTATACCTTGAAGATAGGTCTGTAAGTTGCGGTCAAAATCCCAGAAGTCCTGCAGGAAGTGCGGATTCAGGCTCAGCAGGTATGGACCGCAAAGAGCATTGAGGATGGAGATGGTTGCCTCGTCTCCGACAACCTTCATCAAGTCGGCACGATACTCCCAACTCGACCCAATGCGATCATGTAGGTCGTGCAACTGCTGTGTGATGTTGTCTGCGAACCTATTCCAAAAGGGCAGAAGCCCTTTCCCTTCAAGAAACCGGATCAAGGACTGATATACATGGTAGTCAATACGATTTCGGGCCTCCACCGTGCTGCCCGGGTGAGGTACATGGCCACCGCCAGAATCGTCCTTGTCGTACAGGCTCAGCGCCTTGGCTGGCAAGCCGAAGGCGTATCCAAGAGCGAATTTGACGAAGGGGACCGATGTACACGCCCAAGAACCCTTAAAGAGGGCCTTGACGTTTTCTGGTCCGCGGATGACATAGAACTCCTGCGTGAGTATCTTGACTAGAACCGGAGGCGTACTCTGGAAGAAATTACTGTGCTAAGTCAGTCCCGGAACAGCAAGTCCCGGGGATTCGTCTCACTTACTTTGGGTTCAAGACAAAGGCTCTCGGATTCCACAAATATGCGATTGGTAGACTTCCCAATAATGGGAATATGTATGGGAACGTCGAAGGAACACCTTTAGCATTGCCGCGCTTATACACTATGTGACTGTCACGCCTTACGGTGTACCAACGCCAGAGTATAGCGATTAGAAACAGAGCGAGTGCCCCTAGATTTGCTCCACTGAGCGAAATAATATTGTAAAACATAACTTGAACAATATCTCTGTGACCACATCAATGAAATCCCTCGTAACCTTACCTTGTCATTCGCCGTTACAAAAGGAAGATACATTATCATAAATTGAGCCAGTCCTACTCGGCTTCTAAAGAAAGGCGGCTGGGTTGGACATATCCCTTACTTGAGCACTGTGGCCCGTGCCTTGGCCAGGCTCCCGTACAATTTGAACCAAAATCATGGCGAAGTTCCTCTATGGTTCACCCGGTCCCTCCTTCTTCTTGCGATTGAGGGGATTGGTGACTCTTCTTCTGATATTCGTCCACTTTTGCTTCAGTCGGGCTCTCTTCTCGCCGACTACATTCTCGGCTTCGCCCTCCTCATTCGGCCTACTCCTCGAGGAAACCTGCGACCCTATTCTCTTTTCCTTAGAACGGCTTCCCTGCCTCTCAGCGGACCATCTGAAAAGCCAGAGGCACAACACCACAAGGAAAAAGGTGACGGCCAATGACACAAGCTCTGCCACAGCTTCAATAAGTCAGCGAAAATGAAGTTTTCAAGGATACAAGTCGAATATATCGATACTTACCAAACCACGTCGCGATGTATCTCATAGGATACGCAGCCTTCTGGTCTGTCCCGTCTGTTCCCGCGATATCGTACTGATGTCCCAGGAGATTATCGACAGGCAATGCCAACAGACTCGTCATGAAGGCAAGAGGCGCGAATATGATCGTGATGACGGTAAATCCAACAACAGCTGCGCTGAGGATCAAACCGGTACGAGCATCACTCATACTAGCGTATGTCCGCTTCAGATTTAGCTGGTCCTGAATTACCTTCTCAACCCTCTCTGCGTCCCCATCAATCTTTTTCGCCCGTTTCTGGTACTTGCCGATCTCGGCTACTGAGAATTTCACCTTCTCCCAGTTTTCTAGTTCGGAGGTATCCCCGAAGACACGATCTGCTTCATGTTCTTCAACATCTTGAATTAGATTCTGTAGATATTCGCGTTGCTGGGCTAGAACTTCCTGTATCATAACTAGTTCCTCTCTGATGTCGGCGATTCTGTGCAAAAAGCGATGCTCGATTTCAATACCTTCGGACGGTAGTGGCTTGTTTGGATTCGTGTAATTTTCAACGTCCGAAACAATTCGGACCACGCCGGTCTCGAAGATATCAAGCGGTGATTGAAACTGGCTGTCGGCTTGTGATTCGCCGAATACTTTAATATGGTAGGCTATGAGAAGTCCAATCCGGATTAAACTGAACCCTCTAATATGTTCTATTAGCCTCGTGGTACTGTCTTCATAATCTTGAGACTCCGTTACTGGTCGGTTTTCGTATTCCCCCCTGCTCGAGCCCTCCTGCCTATCAAGCTCGCGAGGTAGTTTCTCGGCTGAGTAAGCGGTTAGAGCATTGCCACCAGTCCACCAGATCCACAGCTGAGACACCATTAGAATTGGTATCCTATTATGATTTCCTACTAGCGTCTCTCTACACTCTCTGGAAACTACTTGGTCGTCATTTCGAGTCTGAAAGACTCGGGCAGGAAGACTTGGATAGTATGTCTCATCTAGTGTACGCTCCAATTGTGCTAGATCGCTGGCGAAGCTACCAGGTTCAGTAGCCCTCAATTCATGAGCTTTCTCCCTTGCTTGGATCTGACTGTCTTTTGCCCAGAGCACGAGACAAGGAAACTGTTCAAATCAGTATTATGTATATGAGTGCTCATAAAGGAGGTAGACTATTACATACTACAATAGACACATGCGGATATTCGCTTTTAAAATCTGACTTGTAGGAAGGCTCACGGTAGCGAAGGTTCCGGTTACCAGAGAGGGTAATAGGACCACGGAAAGACGAGAAATAATCAGCAATAAATGTATCACCGTGATCAATACCTCGTGCTTTGAGTTCTAATCCAAATCGTTGGAGAGAAGCCTGCGCAATCAAACATCAATCATGGTTCCTTTCGAAATTCTTATTGACACGCACGTATGTGATGATACCCTATTGACTGTTAGAATAATTACCTAATATGCGTCATGATGGCGAGAACCTACGCTGGTCCATGGAATATGAATCCAGATTAAGTTTGAGTCTGCTAGATTGCGCAGATCGTAGAGCCACTTGAAATCTAGTAGTAGTTCACTTAGTGGTAATATAGTGCCCCCCGTCACGCCCCTAGATCCGTGGATTTTGATCTTTGGATCTAAGTGTGATCGGATGAGCTTGACGAGTGCCAAAAGTAGCTCCATTTTCGTTGACCAGTGAGGACTGAACATATCCTTCGGCGATCGACCGCTGTCATCTTCTATGTTGAAATCGGCACCGATACGGAGCAAAAATTCGATACATCCCACGTTACGGTGAAACGTCGCATAGTGTAAAGGAGTCCACTGCTTCAAGTTATCTTTGTGATTGAACTCCCGTAGAGCAGACTCGTCATCCATCCACTGGTTGTGGAGATAGTTCAACATCGTGAAAGGGCTGAGAGTCCTTGTAGCATAGAAGATGGCCGACCTTCCTCGAATGTCACGTCTCTTAACGTTCGCTTTTTGCTTATCGACTAAATACTTGACAAGTAACAAGTTTCCACGGAATACAGCAAACCGAGTAACTCGATCTATGTCCGGCTCCAAATTCAACAAGCGACAATCTTGAATCCACGACGCCACCTGCTCGGGGTCTGTTGCTCTGTTTATCTTGGCCACTTTTGTGATGTTAGATCATCACCACTGATTTCATAACTCTGGTTAGCTAATAACCTACAAAGTTCTTCCTTGTTTTTCCGAGTTATGCCATTTGCTTGTTGCTGCTCTGCAGGTGCAACCGCTACCGATGGCGGCATAATTTCTATACCACGATCGATTCTTCTTCTGAGTGGATCGTGCGTAGAATCAAAAGGCGGAAAATCGATGTGATTTTCTATTGGTTCAGTCATTTTCCTTGTCGTCGTGACGTAAGAATTAGAGGTGGCAAAACGTCGTTTTTTCTTGGTAGATGTAGTTGTAGAGAATTGAAATTGATGTTCTGATAGTAAGCGAAATGGGTATCCCAGGTGGTGTGTCAAGAGCTGAGAATCTTCAGCTGTGTCGGCATCCAATAAACACCAGAACAGCGCTGTTAGTCAGGTTAGTGATGCCGTGTCACACACCTATTTGCGCATACACAGTATCAAGTAGCGCACGTATACTGGCTATGGTCCATGCTACGGTGTCACCATTCCGGAAGGCAATAGCTACCTAATTTATTAGAAGGACTTCATGGTACCATTTGAGCGGTCCAATTGGAAGATGCCGGTTAATAAGGAAGGAAGATATCGCATAGAATAACGTGGTCGAGTTCTTGTAAGTAAAACTACGATATTTCACAACTTGATAGTTAGATCTTTAACTTTATTTGCCTCTTCACCTGACACAATGGTCACTATATCCCACGTAAAAAGATTCGTCTTCCTCCTGTTTCCCTTGATAGCATCCTCAACGCCGACCGCAACAAAAACCAGCGATTGCGGCGAAGGAATATCATGGACAGTCACGGGACTTCAGCTTTCGGATATTGCGACGCCAAATCCGTTTTCTCCGAGCCAAATCGATCGGATGCGAAAGCTGGATTTCCACGTATCGGGTCCCACACTCGCTCAGGAGCACCGGTGTAGGATCAACACGAACTACTACCAGGGCGAGACCACCTACCAGTTCAGCAACTGGACATACCGGTGCTGGGACCTGGATAAGGTGCGACTCGGCGACACGGAGCCAGTGGACCCGGCGCTCTCGTTCAAGTTCGATTCTGCGGCCGCGGACAGCGATACCGCGCACCCGGCCAAGTTTTGGTTGAGGCAGGAGGTAGAGTGTGAATCGGGGTGAGTATGACTCGCGAATTTTATGGAAAGTCTTTATTTAACGAGAATGCATCGATAGTACTATCGAGGCGGAGGCAAGTACAGGTATCACGATACACTGCGGGCTGCCGTATCTACCCAATGGATGTGGGCCGTGTCTGGAGCATCAGTGCAATGGCACGGCGTTTGTCATTCACTCGGATTGATCGCTTGAGGCTGAACCGCCCGTGGTGAACTACCTACCTAGATAGGTATAATGAGAGCTCTACGTTAATGGTTTTGAAGATGTATATTCTCTGCGGATCTTTATGGTTCAATGTGGTGATGGCGCTTCGGTGCATCCAGCTCCGTGTTCCCAAAGCCGCCGACTTCAACTTTGTGGTCATGCAACTTTCTGCATTCCATCATTCATAGGGTCCGCCTGTATTGTTGGTATTTATAAAACTATAACTATCGCCCCTTAACTTATTGGACTTGTTCATATTCATGTTGCTAGAAGTACAATAGGCCAGCGTTACGATTCCGTTCTTGGAGAGGCTTCCGCTAGTCGGAGCCGGGGTCACCAACTCGTGCTCTCCACCGACGTTAGATATCTCGGAACTCGAGGCCTTCCACTGTTTCATCCATTTTTTGGTCAAGCAGACCTGAAAGTTTACAGCTGTGCGCGGAACTATATCCCGGACGTGTCCAACGTGGGGACTCGAAGTTTTGCACCATCTTCATAATTGACATGATGCTATATCCGATGTACGGAGATTCTGGTCGCGAATCGATAATTCCTTCCTTATGCATCTGCATAGTGAGCGCACCTAGCAACATTGCCGAGCATTCAAATCGGCACCCAGCTTTCCCATCACGTAGCAGTCCAAGAAGACCGTATAAGTGGGTGAATACTCGATGCAGAAATTCCTGCCTTCGTTCTTCAATCTTATCTATGAGGATAGTTAACTAGCTTGCTACGTGAGCAAATTTCTGCTACTTACCAGCTACAGCCACAATCGGCAAGTCTAATGTTGGCAAAGATCCTCGACAGAGTGGCAAGGCCACCTTCGTTGCCTTTTTGAACATATCCTCCTGCTCGAATACGCGAGTAATGAGAATCCACAGGATGAGGTCTCTACCAAGCACCGTCGGAAGACTGTCTTTCAACTTGTTAATCCATATGTCCGACCAGAGTGTAATTGCCTCGTGGCAATTGTAATAGTCAATGAGGACGGCAATTTTCGCAAGCATCTCGAGCGTGACAGATTTGGGCACCTTGCGATTGAGACCATGTATGACTTGCATCAAAATCAGCATGGCATTTTCATCCCAATCCCGTGCTTCGATGTGGCGGCAGTTGTCCGAATGGATCTCGGTGCCTTCTTTCCAGGGGCCTTGCAGTACGGACTTGAAGTACTTGGAAGCTAGGACCAAGTGTCTCGATGAAAGTCGAAACTTGACGGGCAATGACCATGTGAATTCATATGATGTAGGTAGCCCATGTTCTTGCTTGGGGGGTGATTCTGGTGGGTTACTGTTGTCGGCATCGTCGTTAGATTCAGATTCAGATTCAGAATCAGCATCATCAGCACTAGTTGGAGCAGGCTCAGCATTGGGCAGCACTTGATGAGACGGCACTTTATCTTCACAGTCTTCATACCAAACAGCAAACGGGGCTCTCGGGTTAAGAAGGGTAAGTATAATATCGCCTTCAGAGTCAATTTCATGCATGGTCATCTTCAGGTAGTTCATAAGTCGAGGCGGAATCGTAGAAAATGTGGTGTGTTGAGCGTTATCTCACACAGTTGGGTTAAAAAGCTTCAAACGGTCTACATTATGAAGGTTTGCACCCCGGCACGTTTACGCTGTTAGGCGTTTTCTGTTGGCTTTGGGCAAATCAGCTCATGTTTCAGGCCGGGTCAGCCTATGCAGGACCTATGAATACGACGTGACATGTGATAGAATTAGGTATCAAAGAAATACTCTAGGGCTGTAGGCTTTCATGACACCAAGATATTGTGTGGTGGCCCGTGCATCACTTCTACAGAGATTCTCCCACATTCTTATCCCTAATACAATCACTCTTCCAATACCCCCTTTTCGAATTCAACTATTGAATTGAGCTATAACCAATAATTAATGACTTATCCAAAAGCTTATTCTAACCAACGGCTTTTTGGATATCAGGCTAAATTCCTTTGTCTGTTTCAAGCACTGAAGTTGGCACATAAATCATTTATCTGCTGTAGCTTAGACGAGTCAGCCTGCCAGCAGCGCATCGATAAGTGAGCACACCTCCATTCCGCCGATTTTGTTGCTGCTGTCGAATAATCTAAATGAAGACTTTGATTTGAATATCAGTTCTTCGTTCTAATAATTTGCACATGTATATCACCTTCTCATCTAAATACTGGCTTKTCCAGCCACAAACGAATCTTATCTAGCGCGGAGATATCATGACTTTTCTTGGACGTGGTGTAGTCATCTCCGTCCTCCGTCCAACCCGGGGTCCCACGACTTGCTGTCAACTTAGCTCCTATCTTGTGACAGGACCCAAAGTCGACCAGCACTGGCTCGTCGCGAGCCTCATTCACCATAATGTTCCCCGGATTGATATCATTGTGAGCTAGACCGAGCGAATGAAGATGACGGATGGCAGACTCCAAGCCAATCAAAAATCGATCCTTGTCAACGGTCTTCCCCTCCGCCAAAAACTCACGGAGGTTGTATTCGTACCCATCCAACATAAGTCCAGTGACGCGTCCCCGCCGAACGCGACAGCCGTGAAACTTAATGAGATTGGGGTGCTGTCCGTGCTGGGAAATATGTTGCAATGCGGCTGCTTCCTCCAGTAATGTCGCTGGTATAATAGAAACACAATCCTCCTCTTTATACCAATCGTAGTCCTTTATTGGTGGCCGTTTGATATACACGCCCTTCAGCTCTGTGGCAGGGGCTAGATTGAGATTGTCTGGAGCCGCGCCAAGCAACGCCTCAGATTCCGTCAGAACAGGATAGATTTCTTCATCGGGGATCAAGGTGAGTGCGGATGAAACCTCCTCGAGGGACATTTCGAGTTTGCGCTTCTGGGTCTTCCCGAAGTATGCATGATCGTCGGCGTCGAAATATGTAAAGGATGTATACAAGAAATCTTCATCATCGCCCTGGCTTCCAAGGGTAAAAGATTCAGCTAAGTAGTGAAGATCTTGAAGGGATTTGATAATTGGGTGCATGTTTAGTTATCTGATGAAGAGAGCATAGCGAAAGAGATTGAGCATTCAATCAAATAAGTGTAATAGATCGGGCTAAATCGCATGTTGTGCTAGAAATATCCAAGATGTAAAAACTAGCAACCCCGCACTATTTAGAGGCTGAGTAGCAGCAAACATAGGGGTTGTTGGGAGCCTCAGCCAGGTAAAGACCGTCAAGAAAGACTGTGGCCGCGCTACATGCAGAACATCGGGTTCATACCAGCTAAGCTAGGTCACAGCCCGTCTAAGAAGATAATACTGCACTTCCAATGGCGCGTGTTGGTTTGGTAAATATGGCGAAGATACTTTATGAAAGTTGTGGAGAATCTGATACACCACATAGATGTATAAGTGGTTTGGTGTCTTGTATGGAGCTGGATCCAGCACACTTTTATGTATTCACTTTATATGCAGTCCTACTGAAAGTCCTGCAATTAAGTCGTTCGGGCTTTGAGCTTATCAATATGCAAGAGCTATGATATATAGTCTTTGAGTAAGATGAATAAACCMCGCGAGCCTCAATATCAGACGTGGTTAACTTACAGAGCTCTCAGTATTGTCACGCCACTCTCCTAAGCCACGTTGCCACCCAAGAGACTCTAGTCCCCGCAAGCTTGGAGATCTATGTAGAAGTCAAATTACGGCAAGGGACCAGAGATTTGCCTTGTTATTAAGTATCAGCTCGATTGTCCGGCCACAAGCTCCCGTTGAGATACACCACACACAGGGCTAGGTACAAGAACAATCGCTCTAGCGACTTCACAAGAATATGGAGGGGCAATTTAGGAGGCTGGAGCACATGTACAGCTTCATATCGAATCCCCCTCTTGCATGAGACCACTAAAATCGAGAGGCGTAGCACAGCGTCTCATTAGTCACCACTGCTGGCGTTAAGAAGCTTGTGAGCGACAATTGGAAATACACAGAGGGCATCTCATAGTTCGTATCAATTGTGGCGGAAGAACTATCTCAGCTTCACTAACCCTAGAAGCTGACGCTCCAGAACGCTCTAAACTGTGTTTGAAATTGGGGTACCTAAATGAAAGCGAGCCTGAGTACTAGTGCTCTTCCTACAGGCATCATTGAAAGCTTTCAGGGCTGTCCGACAGCTACTGCTCAGTTGATAAGCCCTACGGTGAGCCCTGCTGGAGCTTACATTAGCTTGAAATCAAAACGAGTCTAAGCTGCACTCTCTTTCGCATTTGAGTGTTATAACTACGTCTAGCAACAGCCCAGTGATAAAACAGGCGACACGGGGCGCGCAAATGCACGAAAATACCGTACAGCTAGGCACCTAGAAATTACTATTTAGCGAACCAGACTGGCCAGGTTCTCCGCATACAGCGCACCGTCGTAGCGTCGTTGGGGACCAATCAGCCTATCTTCGCCAAGCATAGGGGACCTTGCCTCCTACCTAATGCAGGAGGTAGCAACGATAAGCGCCAATATCTTCTAGCTGGATCCGGCATATCTGCCCCAGCACACGACCACGGGGGTAGAACGAAGTTATATCGTTAACCGGTAAACCGGGCCACACGAGATGATATGAGGTTTCAATCAGCAAGCCAAGCTTTTTTTTACGATCGGCAGCATGGCCGATGGGAGGATTCCTTATGTTGTGCTTGGAGTCACATAAATACCTCCAACACCGGGTAGCCAGCGACTGGTCCTACCGTTCCCTCTCCCCACGTCCGTCGTGGTTGAGGGCGCGAAGCACCGGATTTACATCTCACCAAATATTGGTCCTGTGCCATTTCGAAGATGCATTTTAGAAACGCTGGCGAAAGCCACCGAGGGGTCGCGGTGACCGTCTTGGTCGGCACACTACTAGTAAATCACGCCTGGGCCGCTCCATACGTTCCGCAGAGTGACCCGTTCAAAGTGCTCGATCCGCAGAACTGGGTGAATCCGGATAACATGACCTGGGCGGACTACAAAACTCCCCCGGGCACGTCCTGGAACGATCCAAGTCGCAAGGGCTCCAATCGGAATTTCAATATCGCCCTCGTCGCCGTCGACTACCCGGACAAACCGTTCGTCATCACACAGACGCCCAACTCGACGGTCTTCGGCAATCCGTTGCCGATAATGTCCGGATTAAACCGCACGGAGGTACCAGCCTTCTATCGGGATCTCCTTAATAAGCCCAGTGACCTCAACCACAATCGCACTCTGCATGAGTACTGGATGGAAGATTCCGGGGGTCGATTTGGCGTGGATTTAACTGCTTTCGGGGCATATCGGCTGCCCAGCCGTTCGTACCAGTACGGTATAGACGACGAGCGAGGCGGGTTTAACGAGGGAGCTTGCCCCTCAGAGGGACCCTGCTCGATCGACCTGCGAACAGACGCTTTAGGGGCTTGGCGGGCCGACGTGGGCAACGAGACAGCTAGTTCTTTCGAGCTAGTCTTCATTCTTTCCGCTGGCCAGGACGAGTCTTCCACATGGCAAGAATTCGGCGAGATTAAATTCCAGACTCCGGAGGACGTCCCCGACGAGTTCGGGCCTCCGAATGATGATGAACTACCCAACTATGCGGAGACGAGATACGTGAACTGGACGTCTTGGCAAGCGGCAAGCGCCATCTGGCCAAACGCCGGAGGTGGCTCGTCTACGCAGGCGGAAAGCTCGGGGATGGCAACTTACGCGCACGAATTAACCCACTTGCTCGGCATTGGCGACAACTACAATAACCCGTACGGCGACCCGCCGCGTCGCGCGTACACCGGACCGTGGTCTATGTTGTCCAGGGGTAGCTTCAACGGTCCGGGTGGTCCGCACACGCGCTGGCAGATCCCAGCAACCCAGGGAGGCTCCCTTGGCTCGCTTCATACCATGGGCGACAAGATGCGCATCGGTTTGGTCGACAATTCGAGCGTGCTGATGGTGTCCCGCGAGGCATTACCTAGCTCCGGGCCCGTAGTAGCCGAGATCACCGCGCGATGTATTAACCCAGGCGAGAACGAACTGATGGGCCTACACGTTATCATGGGCACCGACCTCTCGCCTGCCTGCAACACCAGCACCGATCCCCTCTGCGACGGCGGCAGGTACAACAACTACGACATCGAAGTCATCGACCGGATGGGCGCTGACTCGTTCACGCCCGACTCGGGGGTAATGATCAGCAAGACGAAGGACGCGGACAACGCCCCTTTCCAGTGGACCATTGACGCAAACCCGCAGGATATCAATGTCGTCGATTTCTATCGGCCCGACGGCACACCCTCCATGCTGACGATAGGCGACTACCGCCAGCTGGCTGACGCGCTGTTCCACGCGGGGACCAACTCAGGTAGTCAATACGAGTACATTGACAAAGCCAATAGGCTGCACTTCTACATCGTCGATATCCGCCGCGACAGCACCGGCGTGCTGCACTATACCGTGGGCGTGCGCTCGCTTGATGGCAGCGGGTCGAGTAGTTACGGCATTGAGCTGGGCGAGGGCCAAGTTGCCGAAGGACCGCAGGCCAGAGCGAGCGTTAACGGCGTGACGTGCGCGTTCCGCCTGACGAACTCGGGTATCTATGCAGATGGCGGTGCTGAACACCCGCAAGACCTATCGGCGTACTTGGGTTCTGACATCTACCGGCTTAGCGCCGAGGTAGATGGCGAAGGATGGCGCGTCGAGGTGCCAAATGCGCTGGCCACGGCCAAGTTCGGTGCACAAACCGCGGTTAACGTGGCTGTTGGCGCGACGGCCGGAGCAGCGAGTACAGCCGTCGTTAAGCTGGTCGCTACGTCCGAGTCCGATCCAAGTGTTTCCATTTCTAAAGAGTGCCAGGTCAGGAAATGAGATAGTTGTTAGAATAGACTTCTTTATTTCCAATTACCAACTTCGCCGAGAAGCGAAGATCCGATGCTGTGTAACATTGAAAGCGTGATGCGCTCTGTGGCTTGTGCGCCGGCGTCGACCTGACTTCCCCAACAGGGACTCCGAATAATAACCAGACATGTTCAACGTTACCACAACCTTAAACCTACCTAGACAATAGGGCAGAACAGTCTTGAGCCCTTCATCGATAGTCAGTACATTGATCACTTAGTACTCCCGCTCAAGCTTATGCCTGGACCACGCCCATTCAAACATGGAGTATCTAAATTGGACGAACCAGGAGCAGCTCAGCTGGTCCGGAGGTGATTGTCTTGCGAAAGTCAACTTTTTCACGTAGCTTCTATCCTAATTATCAGATACGTAAGAGATAGGTATGATTTCTCCAACTTAATGGACAATCAGGCCACGATCAGACTCTCGAACTCCTTGCTAAATGGATAGTCTGCGTATCCCTGAGCAGACATGGGCGTGTAGAAGGTATTACGCTCATACGGCGTGAGCGCGATCCCCTGACGAATTCTGAATGGCAGGTCGGGATTAGAGATATAGTGCCGACCAAATGCTACAAGCATCTTCTTCTCCTTAAACTCTCCGTCCAAGAGCGCCTGAGCCGAGCCGGGCTTGTAGCCGCCGGCGAGAATAACAGGGGCCGAATCGCTGAAAGCGTCAATGAAGAGGTTGATTTTGTCGGTGTCAGTACCATCCACGTTTCCGTTCACCCGAGCTTCAATGAGGTGCAAATATGCTAGGCTAAGATTCTTCATCTCGCTAATGACGTGCGTGAATTGAGGTATGGGATCTTCCATCCGCATGCCCTGGAATCTCTGCCACGGTGACAGCCGTACACCAACCTTGTCTGGCCCAACAGCTTCAACTACAGCGCGAACAATCTCTAGAATGAAGCGTGACCGGTTTTCTATGCTTCCACCATATTCGTCGGTTCGTCGATTGCAGTTGTCTTGAGTGAATTGGTCAACCAGGTAACCACCAGCCCCGTGGATTTCCACCCCATCGAATCCAGCCTCCATCGCATTCCGTGCCGCTTGACTATAGTCATTGACAAACACCCGTATTTCCTCCTTGCTCAGTTCTTTAGGTATCGGATCCTCCGGGTTGAGAGCGGCCGGACTGGAGCTCACGATCTCGAACCCTTCCGATTGGGCTACCGCAGGGACAGCTACTCGCCCAAGAGCCCACAGCTGCAAGAAGATGTAGCTACCCTTTTTGTGAACAGCGTCTGTAATCTTTCTCCAGGCTGCAATTTGTTCCGGGCTCCATATACCGGGAACATTGGGATAGCCACCCGCGCGCTTCGAGATGAACGTCGCCTCGGCGACGATTAGCGTTCCTGGAACAGAGGCGCGCTGGGCGTAGTACTCCTGGACGATAGGAAGTGGGACATGTTGTTCATCGGCTCTGAACCTCGTAAGAGGAGCCATGACAATGCGGTGACTCAGCTGAAGGTTTCCAACCTTCAACTGCTGGAAGAGACGACTTTCAGACATGATGATGGGTGATGTAATCTGGGGCAGGAAAATTCATAAGACTGCAAAGGCATGGAAAGGGGAAAGGTGATAGAATCCAAATTGCTCTTTTTGATATGTTATATATAAGACAACCGCTCCTATGTCGGTCTCTCGCACCGAATAATAGCCTACCTCCTACCTCAGGTAATGTGTAGACGACCAGGATAAAAAAATATCGACGTCTCGAAATCGATCGTAGGCCCCCCCTGTAATCATGCCCCCCATTTAGAAATCAATTCTTACAACTTGACATGGCATTGATTAATTTGTCAGCAATACGCCGAATAGGAAGTTTCGTTGGCTCTTCTGATGATGATTTATAATAAAGAGCTGATTTCCATGGTGAGAACTAATTGTGGCTCCCTCTCTTAGGCTACACACCAGGTAAGAAGCACTACTATCAGCAACAAGGTAAGTTAGTGCAAATCACATCAGTAATGGGTTTGGTAATCTTGAAAAGAAATTTTGTTACCATTATGATGGTTTCGAACCGATTCAATCTATATTCCATGAATCGATTATATAGCATTATTATGTCAAATTCCACGTGTCGTCAAACGTATACCCCCTATATCTAGATCCCCGTAGGTTAAGGCTACTTACCATGGTGAAAATCACGGTTGCAATTGTTGGTGCTAGTGGTGAAACTGGCCAGTCCATTGTCAACGGCCTGTTGAGCTCGCCGAACCCGGAATTCGTGAGTATTCCTGCCAGAACGTAGGGTCGGCTCCTTTCGGATACTAATAAAGTAGGACGTTACGGCTTTAACGCGGCCCGAGTCCCTCAACAAACCGATCAATGCTAAGCTGCAAGAGAGAGGCGTCAAGGTTGTACCTGTAGACCTTAATGGCCCACAGGACAAGCTGGTCGATCTACTCACAGGCATTGCCGTTGTCATCTCCGCCATCTTCTTCAAGAGCCTTGCAGATGAAATACCGTTGGCCAATGCCGCAAAGGCGGCTGGTGTCAAGCGCTTTGTCCAGTCTGCATTCATGATCGTTGTTCCTCCACGAGGAGTTGTGGATTTCCGTGCACAGGTAGGGGCATAGTCCGTTCTATATTACCACAATGTCGATAAGACTACTTACAACATTACTATACAGAAAGAAGATAATTTGAATTACTTCCAGATGCTTCGACTTCCTTACACCTATATTGACGCAGGTTGGTGGTACCAACTCTCGCTTCCTCGCCTTCCCTCGGCCCGATTTAATGATATTCTTCCTCCTGGCAGCTTGTCGGACTTTCCTATCGGCCTCGATGGCAATGTACCGAGTGCATTAGCAGACATCAGAGATGTCGGGCGATATGTTGCCAGAATCATCGCCGATCCACGGACTCTAAACAGGAGAGTACACGTGTACAATGAGGTTTATACGCAGAACCAGATCTACAATACCATAGAAAGACTCACTGGGGAAACGCTCCCTCGCACCTATGTCAGTATTCCGCAGTATTTCCTCTAGTCTATTCCCGTTTCCTAGCGTATTAACTGACATCCTATTTACCCCCATCAGATATCAGCAGAAGAGGTGGTTTCTCGCATTGATAACGCTAGAAGAGATCTCAACAATGATCCTACAAATTCATCTGCATTCGGTATGCTCACGCCTAACCAGCTGTTTTGCTCTTGGGGTATCCGTGGGGATAATACCCCTGAATGTGCTAGCTATCTGGGCTATCTGAGTGGTAAAGACCTGTATCCAGATTTTCAGTTCATTAAATTCGAAGACTACGTCAAAGAGGTCCTTGATGGGAAGACTAAAGGGGTCTACCAAGACAAGAAATGATCTAGCTTCAACATTGTGTACTATATAGGTAGGTACCTAATCTTGTTGGTTATGGACTATACTAAATCTGGATCGAAATATGGTTTGGAAAACTCTCAGCTGTATCTTTTATAGAACCAAAAGTTCCTAAAAGGGATAGGCTTGAACTTCAGTGTTGTTAGGAATGCCATACAGCCTTTATATAGAGATATAACATATCAACTAGAAGGAGTTCCAGAGCGAGCATGTTATTGCCTAGAAAATGGCGACATGGTTTTTTCAGCACGCTCCGTGACCGGCCTAAGTTCTCCTATACTTGCAGCAGGCGACCAACAGGTCTTCCGCTCAAACCACAAGCTCGAATAGACATGGTTACGCGCCTCATCCAGTTGGTACCGTATCTATTGCGCGCCCTTTGATATTTCTGGTGAATTGGTAATCGACTCGGAGTCCGGATCTCAGGTTAAAGGACCGAATTCCTTTCCCGCCAAGCTATGGCTACCTAATCTTCAAGCCTGATACGCACCTATCGTACAAAATACGAACATCACTGGATCAAACTTAACACACTCGTGTGATGTATGTTTTCATCATATCTCATCTCTGGTGATATAGCTCGAAAGTCTGGCGAGGCGGCCGCCGGATCCCACGCTCATAACCGGGCCGCTTGCGTTAGCGATATTATGTACCTTTCAAGACAGGGTTAGACCCATGGTTCCAAACTCTCTTCGCCACCAAAAGCCATATTTCATTGGGTGGCTAGGATCCTGACACCATGGAAATCCACAAGGACATCAACGGCCAGATTGAGGTAGAGGAGCGAAGGCTGCACGAGAAAACGCTAGTTCTGCATTTTGAATATTTATCACACCGTATCAATGCTGTCTCTCTCCTTGCCAATCCCGCTATACACTAAGAGCATCCCCGAACCCGAAAGCGGGGTCGGTGATATCGTCGGGATCGGAGCCGACCATAGTGGAGATTCTCCTTCTCGTTTGCGGGTTCCCAGCGGCGATGTCACGCCGCTTAGTTCGAAGGATTTCCCAATTAGAAGCGCCAAACATATCCTTGATATTTATTGTCAAGCGAACATCCAAACTGACACGGCCGTGGCACGGATGCATGTTCTGACTGTGTCAATTTATATCGGACGTGGCGGTGGCGCTTTCTCTTCCCGCTCCCCTTGCGGCGATCATCCGAAATTCAGCGACCGAATTACAACGTTTGGCAAAATAACGCGGGAAGGATTTCACGAGATGAAATTGACAGAGTTAATTATATGGGATAAAAAAAACAGATAAATAAGAAAAAGGTTCAAGGAGKGAGAGAGAAAAAAAGACAAAACATACAACACTGGGGATTCGCTGGTCGTCACCGACCCAACTACTAATCCAGCAGTAGTCAGCTTATCTATGGGAGAGCGGACGGGATCCCGAGTTTTCTGACTCTTATGGTCGTATGTGCTAGTTAAGTGTGCAGAGTATATCTATATGCTAAGCCTCTGTTATGCCAAGGTGATGGGTTCAAGCAGTAGCCGATGTCGATCATGAACGACGTCACTAACCAGTATTTCCAGCATCATCCAACATGACCAACCTCTCAACTCCGAATCCATTCTCCTCATCAAACTCACCGTTAGGTCTACAGCTCCTAAATTCCTGCCTGTGGGCGTTATCTTGACGTCATGCACATCGACGTGGCGTTCGATGGGCACATTGACATCTTTGACTACCGTACGAACCCAGACGGGTAGGCGAGGTTGACTGTTAAATACTTTGATCTGTGTCACGTCAACGACGCCTCAGGAAATACCAGCAATATCGTGATACATCAGAAACCATGTTCGGCTCAACCAACAAATTCGACCCCAACACCGACATCCCGGACCTTAGCGGCAGGGTCTTCGTGGTCACGGGCGGCAGCGCGGGCATCGGGTTTGGGATCTCAGCGCATATCCTGCAGCATGGCTGCGAGAAGCTGTACTTACTCGGGAAAAAGGAAGAGCACCTGGCTGAGGCTGAGGAGGGGCTAAAGAAGTACGGCGACGTCTCGCGCGTCGAATTCATCCAAATCGAGCTCGAGGACTTAAAGCACACGGATAAGGTAGCGCGGGACTTGGCATCTAAACTCGACCGCCTCGATGCTCTCATCCTGAATGCCGGACTCGGCGTCGGCAAGTACGGCGAGACGAAGGACGGGCTGGACAGCCACATGCAAGTGAACGTAATTGCGCAGCACCACATCGCGAGGATCCTACTCCCGAAACTCATCGCGACGCGCAATAGCCGCCTCTGCTTCCAGTCCTCCGAGTTCCACCGTCTGGGCACCAGCGACGTCGAATTCAAGGACGTCGCGGAGATCAACCGCGATATCGGGCCGAGCAAGCTGTACGCTCGTACGAAGCTCGCCCAGGTTCTGCTGTGCAGGGCGTTCCACCGTCGCAAGCAGCGCGGCGAGCTGGGTCTCGTGCCTGAGATGTCGCCGTGGATCAATGCTACACATCCCGGAGGTGTGCACACGGATCAGCCGAAGCAAGCCGAGGATGCATATGGAACG
Organism: Hypoxylon sp. E7406B; assembly: GCA_000931505.1. Taxonomy (NCBI): domain Eukaryota; kingdom Fungi; phylum Ascomycota; class Sordariomycetes; order Xylariales; family Hypoxylaceae; genus Hypoxylon; species Hypoxylon sp. E7406B. The sequence continues at coordinate 211,194 of JYCQ01000123.1, read as the reverse complement.
GTCAGCAATATGCTGATTAAAGCTGTGAAACCCCTTATGAAGGATCCGATTGACGATGGATGTCGACCTATGCTGTTCGCTGCGACAAGCGATGCCGTCGCAGAGGAGAAGATCGACGGTCAATATATCGTGCCGGATCGCAAGGTATCAGATGTTAGCAACCAAGCCAAAGACGAGGAGTTGCAGGAGCGGTGCTGGAGGTTGGTCGAGGGGATCTTAAAGGAAAAATTGGGAATATTACCGTATGATACGAATTAGATAGAAGATTGACTTGATGAGGCGGAAGGACAAAGCGTCGCGATTATGTACCTGCAAGGTCACATTATTTTTAGGGTAAAGAACCGAGATAAACGAGCAAGATGTAACTCACTCTCATTGTATCTCAGCATGTACATTACGCTTCATCAGGCTAAGGGCCTATAAGCATATTTATATCTAACATGTAGTACGATGAAGTTCCTCTTTAATCATACTGGAATCCTTATTGGATTTTACCCCTACATTAGTCCACAAGGCCATCGCCATCTAATGTCGTGATAGTGTTACCTCGCATGTAGTAGGGTGATAGAAGGTATGTCGCTAAGCTTATTTCTGGGGCCGAAAGTCTCTCTTTAAAGACTTAATTGGACTTTAGATACCTTAAACCAACATCGAAAACCTTGGTCCAAGCATTAAGTCAAAGAATCAAGTCTTCTATGATGCCCGAATATATCAACCAAGCGCACGAAACCGCCTGCATGTAGTCATTTTAGCATCGTAGAAATACAGTAAGTCACTAAACATCAAAACGAGCATACTCGGGTTATCGTAAACTGAATTTTTATTTAAATGTTTGAATATGTATAAATGCCAAATGCTGCGTCATGAAATTAAAAACTATTAATAGCAAAAAAAGTCATAACCCTTTTTTATAAGCCAGTCTAACCAAATCACCAAACCAATTCCTCACCCCCGTGCATGTGTGCAAACCAAATCGCCAATCCTCCCATCCCTAAATCACCTTTCGCTTCCCAGTTGGACTCCCTTATAGAAGGGCAAGGGCAGCCATACCAGCCGCGACGGCACCGACGAGACCGCTCTCGAGACGCCCGGCAGCTGCAGTCGGGACGGTGGGGTAACCGCTGGTCGACGATGCGGGGATCGGAACGGGGGTAGCGGAGCCGGTACCGACCGGGGGAGCAGGGGCACCAGGGTAGGTGGTAGGGCTGGAGCCCTCGCTGCTGCTAGGGATGATGGTGGGGTATGGCGGGATGACGGAGGTCGTCAAGCTGCTGTAAGTGACGATGGCAGAAGTGGGGTAGACCTCCGTGGTGGTGCTACCAATGGGGCAGCTAGGCGAGCCAGGAGCGCACTGCGAGATCACGTACGAGGAGGTGACATAGTACGTCGAGGTCGAAACGCTAGGAACGCTGGTCGGGTAGACCGGGTACGAGCTCGTCCACGGGTGAGGGTGGGTGTAGGTCACAGTAGGTGTCTCAGTGGGAGTCACGGGGCAGACAGTGGTGCTCACCGAGACGGTCTCAGTGGTGACGTACGGCTTGCCAGGGCAGTTAGTGACGGAAGGCGGGCAAGAGGTGACAGTGTAGACGGTTGTGGAGTAAATAGTCGAGGTGGTGTACTCCGTGGTGGGAACAGAGACGGGGTACGACGTAGGCACAACCACGGTTGTTGACTCGGTAGGAGTTACCGGGCACACGGTAGTGCTGACAGAAATGGTTTCAGTCGTGACATAAGATGTACCCGGGCAGTTGGTGACAGTAGGAGCGCATGAGGTAACAGTGTACTCTGTCGTAGAGTAGATGGTCGACGTGGTGTACTGGGTGGTGGGGACCGAAGTAGGGTACGTGATAGTGGTGCTGTTGGGGTATCCAGTGGGGTATCCAGGGGCGCTGGAGGTGGGATAACCGGTCGGGCTGGATGTAGGATACTCGGTAGCGCTAGAGGTGGGATATTCAGTAGCGCTAGAGGTAGGGTACTCCGTGGTAGGACTGGAAGCAGGGTACGACGAGACAGGCGACGATCCAGAAACGGAGCTCACCGGGCACACGGTGGTAGTAATGGGGATAGTCTCCGTCGTAACATAGGATGTACCCGGGCAGTTAGTGACGGTGGGAGCGCATGAGGTGACCGTGTACTCAGTAGTGGTGTAGATCGTGGAAGTAGTATACTCCGTGGTAGGGACGTAAGTGGACGTAGAGATGCTGACCGGGTAGCTGGAGATACTAGTAGAGATAGAGCCAATAGGAACAGACGTCGAGTAGCTTGATACACCAGTGGGAACGGAGGCAGAGTAGCTAGACACGCCGGTTGGGACGGAGGTTGACCCGGTAGAAACACTGTAGCTAAGGGTGCTGCTAGGGTACTGAGTAGCAGAAACTGAGCTCACGGGGCACACCGTGGTAGTTAGAGGGATAGTCACGGTTGTAACATGCGGCGTGCCAGGGCAGTTAGTCACGGTCGGTGCGCACGAGGTGACAGTGATCTCCGACGTCGTGTAGATGGTAGAAGTGGTGTACTCCGTCGCAGAGCTAGACGTGGGGTACGAAGGGACCGAGGTTGTGCTGCTGCTCAAAGAGCCTCCCGGGTACGTGGGGTACGACAGGGTGGAAGTAGAACTGCTGCTCAGCGAACTACCGGGATAAGTCGGGTACGACGGAACAGACGTCGAGCTGGAAGAAACTCCATACGAAGAGCTGCTGACTTCGTAGCTTGAAGATGAGCTACCTGGGTAGGTAGGGTACGACGGCGCAGAGCTTGTGCTAGAGCTAACAGCATATGAAGACGAGGTTGCGCTGCTAGACTCGGAAGAGCTCGAAGAGCCGCCTGGGTAGGTTGGGTAAGATGGCACAGAGGTCGAGCTAGAAGTCACAGCATATGAAGAAGTTGAGCTGCTAACTGGGTAGCTCGAGGGCGAGCTGACTGGGTAAGTAGGGTAAGAAGGCACCGAGCTCGTGCTGGAGCTGACTACATAGCTCGAGGAGGATGAGCCAGCTGGGTACGTCGGGTACGATGGGATAGACTCAGTCGAGCTTGAACCGACGGCATACGAAGACGAGCTCGGAGTGCTGATCTCGTAGGTGGAGGACGAGCTCTCGGGATACGTTGGGTACCCCGGAGCAGATGAGCTTTCCGGGTACGTTGGGTATGACGGAGAGGATGAGCTCTCCGGGTATGTTGGGTACGACGGGTAGGTCGGGTATGTGACCTCCGACGTAGGATAACCACGCTTCTCCTCAGCGCTGGTTGTGCCAGCGAGAGTGAGAGCCCCCAGGCTCAGGAGTACGCCACGCATCTTAGGTATTCGATATGCTCAAGGGGATATTATATTAGTATTAGAAATACGTTTAGCGAAGGACAACAAAGAAGCGATCGAGAATCTAAAGCGAGCTGTAGTGCACAGGCAGAAACGAGTGACCTTGAGCAACTTATACGGTTGAGCTACCGAGAGACCGATGAGGAGGAGAGCATCTGGGTTGGGAAGGACCCTTTATGTATTGGACATCGGGTAGAGTGACATCGCGTTGCGGTAAGCTAGCCAGGAGAGCCATCAGCTAGGGCTTCGATACCAGTCGATCCCAAGGTTCCATCGCGAACCAGCCCCGTAAATTCCGTAAAGTTTGATTCATCACCTATCGTCTCCGCAAATACGGTGAGTGGGCTGACGTTGAGGCTGGCGCAACTTGTAGACTTTCCCAAATCCAATACGACGGGGACACGAGGAAGCGAGTGTAGATGCGTTAAAGCTCAACTCTGATTGGTGCAGATCATTTGAAAAATTGCACGCCAGTTTGTATACTGTACTGTCTGCCAATAATCCGAACCGCTGGCAAGCTGGTCGTAACGCCGCAATGTGCTGTTACCCAACTGCCCGACTTGGAATGGTGTGGATATTGATTGGCTATCACAGTCGGCCAACCAACCGACCCTGAAAACCGTTAGCGCACGCTGGACGTATGTATGAGTCCCAAAATTAGCAGCACTAATTTCCACTCGTATACGATGTACATATAATACGGACTTTCATGTGAAGTCATAAAATGATGAAGTCCAGACGGTGGTGATATCCTCCAAAAAGTGTGGAGCACAGAGGACCCAACTGTGGTCCCCCACGGGCTTCGTATGCGACCCGTACAGTAGTCCTGGTGTGATGGTCCCAAGATCTTGTTCTGCTCTTCACAACTTGGTGCCGGCTCACGAGATACTACGTAGCGGCTGAGGGAGATCCCAGTGGACCAGCCGATCCGGATGGCGCCGGATAGGCGTTGTCCCATCCTGGAATAGGAATAGGAGACCGTTAGAAAAGACTAGAAATAACCGGCTTGCGGCATTCGCTCGTGAAGTCAGGTTGCTAGGTAGCAATGCTGTCATGGTGTCTTGTCGGTCCGTAGCCCACAATGCTTGATCGAATTTCTTCGAAAAGGCCTAAGAAACCTGTATTGTTCGCTCTAGAGTGGCCATAGCGTGGTCGGTCAGGATCGCGGCGACAGTCGAGGCCGTGTTTGCTTACTTGCATTTTGCTGACCTGGACCTGACCTGCATGACATCGACGCGGGCCGTGTTGTTGGTTGCTAAGACGGAATCCTAAGATCTATGCATTTTTGAAACGAAACATCGTCGGGCCGGCGTAAGTCTCTATTCTGTATATATTCCTTTTGCTCCCTTGCCGAATCCTGATATCAACCTCCTTCCGCATTGTTCAGTTGATGCTTCGTACGTGTGCCAACGGAGTAGTTGGTCGAATGGCTCGGACATTTGGTTGGAGGGAAGCATACATCCCAACCACCATCCTAACGACGCGTGTAAACAGCTCGCCGCTTTTCGCTTGTTTTGATTCTTTCCCAGTGTACTAAGTACTGTACCTATGCAGTCAATAGGCGATTACGAGAGATTTTCCCTGTCCTGGCACTAGGGGAGACGTGCGGTCGTGGCTCAGTACGCGAATGCATAAATCCATGATGGTATTGGGTCGATGCATCAGCCACCGGGTCCGTCGGCCGGCGGAAATTAGTGGTAAGCAATTTTTTTTGAATGCCGAGAGGATGGCCAGCAGGGTTGTAGAGTCGAGAAAAAAGCGGCCATAGGGCCATAGGAGGGTTGATGCTGCGGTTGGAAGGAGAAAGAAAAATCACAGAAAGATCGAATCGCGATGAAGTCGGACTAGAACCTCCCCCGCGGCTGCTAGAACATTTTTGCTCTTTCAGCGCTACCTGATTTTGACGTCATGCCTTCTTATACCGAAGTTCGGCGTTTTCGAGTTGCATTAGTGGGTGGCATTAGTGCACTGGTCACCTAAAACTTCGTTATCGAACCTGCCTCCAACCGTCCAATTCGACCCATCTCAAAACTTATCGTCGTTATTCTAACACAGCACATAACATCACCTCCAACCTTTAGTCCGTCGTATTCTTTTTAGTTGGTCTTGTCCGGACAATAGCGCTGGAGTCATACGAGCCGCACGTCCCACTCATCATCAAAGGAGCCATGGCATCAAGCCCGCTGAATGGTACGGAACTAATGAACCTGCATAACAACTCATCTAGTCTCCCCGCAATTACGAGGCTGGTACAGTAGTGCTGACATACCTACCTCCTATGTACAATACTTTTACGTTTATGTTTACTCACACAATAACATTATGCAACCACAGTGTTCAAGCAGCCCCTGAAGCTGTTCTCTCAGCAGCCCATGACCGGGTTCTTCCGCGATGGCTACTGTCGTACCGGCGGTATGGACCCGGGCAACCATGCGGTCGCCGGCGTGGTCACCGACGAATTTCTGGACTTTTCGGCCTCTCGCGGCAACGACCTGCGTTCTGTCGGCCTAAAAGGCGGGTGCAAGTGGTGCCTCTGTACGGCCCGATGGCTAGAGGCCTACCAAGCCTACCGCAGCGGCCGGGTCACGAACCTGGGTGTCCCACGAGTAGACTTGGACGCTACCGAGGATAGCGCACTGAGGATGGTCGACATAGAAACCTTTAGGCAGTTTGCCGTTAGGCATGAGCAGCCGAATGCGGCTGGAAGCGGGAGTGGCGCTGCCTAATCGTTAGCTCGTTCGGCATACTGGGCCATGTCCCTATGTGCCGCAACGGGGGAGGGATAGCCTCGCTCGGTTGTCGGTTCTACGTGGGCTGGCGGAGAACATCGTCATAATCTCTTCTCGGATTCCTCGGGACACGCAAGCTATAGCTAGAGGCAGAACCGGTTGTTTCATCCAAACAAGTAATTTAGCTTGACTTCAAATACGATCTTCACACGAGTACGAGTTGTTCTTTGTCCTTGCGTGAAGTGTAAAGCTAGGAGAGCGAATAAATAGTCAATCGATCTACAATTCGCGATTCACAGATCGTGATCAAACATTTCCTTTGGGCAGCAAAACAACTGACAGCATTCACAGCCCTTCCTTGACTTTTCTCGGCCTAAAGTAGGACTAAAAAATCGCTTTCAAGGCCTACTTAGTAGTGTTATCGGAACTACTGTCGAGACATTGTCACACCACAGATTGCTGGCAGCCGTTCTCCAGATTAGGTACGAGGTAGGTATGTTGGCAATAAGTCCTATCCTTTCCCAATGGTCTGGAAGGATTGCCCACTGGGATGTCCCAGATGCATGGTTTTGGATAGGGCATCAGGTAATACAAGAAAGGAGCATAGGTTATTCAATTATGTCAATTGACTCGAATCTTGCAGTGCGCCATTTAAAGTGGTCGACTCTGGCTGTCTGGGTGGGGGGAAAAGGAGAAAAGGGGAAATTTTGTTGTCAGCAAAAAGGGGTATTTCAGGTACGGGTAGACTAGAACTTGTGCTTCGCGTAATACTATACTGTGTATAGTCTGCAGGCTACTGCAGCCTTGGTATGACCTGCAGAATACACATGAGATGAGACTTTTACAGTGGGCAATCAAAATTTGAATTAACTGTGCGATTACGACAAATTGAGCTCGTTTCTATACTGTCTGCTGAGATCGCTCAAATTCTTACCAGAAAAGTGTGAAAATACGCGCGAACTTCAACCCGAGCGCGCGGCAAAAGGTAGATAGCGCGGCAAAAACAAAGTGCTCAATCTGAGCGAGACTTTTATTTTTAACCAAGACCATGGTAAAGGGAACCCGGAAAGGGTAAAATGGGGGGTCGCGATTTTGCAGAACCGCAGATCGCTCGAATAGGGGTCTGCAATTGAGTTTTGCCGGTTGATCTCGGTCTAACCGCATTTCATCTCCAAAAACGGCCTCATGATGCCCGGAGTAGCTTTTGCGCCCGGTGGCTGCCCACGTCAACTTGATTTATTGTCCACTGCGTCTGTCGTAAAACGGACACGCAGGCGCCCTAAGTCGTACAACATGGAGCCGACATATCCGCCGGTCGATTGACCCTGCCAAGTTTTCTGTAGTATTCTTGTTGCGGCAGTTACTGACTTTTGGATAATACCCTTGAACTTCTCACCGTTCCTCTTCTTTAAGGAAGGCTCTGACTTAGTATTGTTTGTGAATGATGATCAAGAAGAAGCGGATTGATAGGTGACGATGATACGTTTGGCATGGTATTTTCATGATATTGGCGCTCCTGACATCTTAGTGGTGCTCAGCGATCCAAAGTTCTCTTTCACCCTTTTCAGATGCATGATGCAGGCCGAAGCGCTCAAGTTGGCAGGTGAAACGGTGCGATCGTCCAGGATTGGCCGAAAAAGAAAATTTCTGTCAATGGTTACTGGTTAGTGAATACTCGACACTCCAAGAAGGGAAATCTTTTGGTTAAGACGTGGATGTAGTAGTGAGGGAATGGAAGAGTCAGAATGTGCCGAAGCAACAACATATGCGTTGAAATGTTTCACAACAAAAGAATTGCAGGTTGAGGACTTGTGGTGGGAACTTGGGCTTGGCTCGCTTGGATGAGATGCATGGAGGTGAAGGACTTGCATCTGGCCCTGTCCACGCGGCTGCAAGGATTCAGGGGTGAACTTGAGGCTTGGCATTTTGAGTGGTAACGTGGCGCTGTGGCGTATGCATAATGGAATTGGGTGTCTTAGAGGTATGTAGAAGTTGAGTGACTCAAGTTTTCTCGCTCTAATGCTATAATGATATCTTCCATTAGGACTTGGAAGCTGTCGGACCAGGTAACCAACTGCTCTATTAGAAGCCATTCTTGGTCGAATATGGTTGGAAGGACTTACTATATAGCTTGGCATGGACAGCAATTTGCCTTTTATAAACTGCAACCATGGGTTTGCCTGCACAGCCACTTTTGAAGCCATTTGCGAATTTATGTATTTCGAACTATCCCTTAACATACCAATTTGACAGCGCTGTCAAATTGATACCAATCTTATATTGTTCCTACATAGCGCTATGAGACGGGCGACTAGACCGTCTAGAGACGCACTATCTGTTTTAGTTGCTGCTTCCAAAACATGGGCGATCATGTGGATGCGGCTTAAGGATACATGCTATCTGGAACATAAGACACTCTTTGTGTCAATAACACTTAAAAGTCGTTTTAGTAAGTTGGGAAAAAAAGGAAGATGCCAAATAATGAGACAATAGTGTCTACTAAGTAATAAAGTCCTTCCTTACTTCGAACTCTACAGCATAGCTACATGTATATATTTAATTGTATGGGACATGGATATGCGCAGTGTATAGGGGTACACTATAGCATCTCTGTTATTCGGCGCTGCTCATCTAACCTTATCTATGTACATACATGTAGAACATTGCCGAGCTTTGACAATTAAGATCTTACACGCTACTGTGGCTTATTAGCTCGTAGCTGCTTAACGTACCTGAGCACATACAGTAATTGCGTGTGGGGGACGGCGTTCCTGCACCGAACTCCAAACAGCTGGTCGAATCAGGTGCGACCGCTCACCTGTACTGCATGTATTGGTGTACCTGAGACCCCACCACTAGCACTGCTAGCACTGATAGCTCGCCCAATAATTTTTCGATCTCTGCTCTCGTTCCCCAAAACATCGTCTTGGCTCGAGGCCATGTGTGTGTTCGCCGTGTCTGCGTGTGTCTGCGTTTGTCAAGGGATTGAAGAGTCTCGGTCCCCTATCTTCAAGGTCTCATTTTTGACTTCGTACATGGCCTTTCGGACAATTCAATCTCGACTGGCTTCCCAAACCAGTTTCACCATTAACCCCATTGGTCCCTTAGTCCTGGGGTCTTGATCAATTCAGACCTTTATTTTTATTTTCGCTTTTACTTGTCTAACGATCGTTCCATCGTCCAATCTGCCCGCGAGCGGTGCCGTCAAACACGTTTTGGACCCTTTAATACTCTAATACAGCTTCTAATTACAGATACATATTTCCGATTTGTCGTGATTCACATGCGAATCTCGGTCTCCTGCGACAGCTCGCATATTTCGTTACGCAAGTCATTGTAATCATCATCTCGAGAACAAACACATCTGCAGATAACGACGAGCGCGCGCAGATCAACCCTCAACCTATACCGACCATAGTCCCGGAAGATCAGCGGGAATCAATTGGATCTTAATACAAAGAAGACAGAGTTAGGACGGCCACTTCATATGACTGTCTTGTGCTGCGTATGGCAGCCCCCGTTTCTGCTGTCGTCCGACCTCTGTTGAACCTAAGTCGACCAATCGAGCCCCTGCGATGCATTCTTCTGAGAATAGTCGACGAAGCCAGCGTCGCCGACCAGATTTAAATATCAACACCACGAGCGCTTCCAGCAGGAGCCGCGATCCAATGCCCTCTACTCCCCCAGCCAGATCCAAGACGAAGCCCCCGGTTTCTAGCCGAGCATATCGAGTCGCTCCCTCAGCCTCAACTCCTTCGCGCGATTCTGAGGAATCCTTCCTAGATAATGGTTCCGATGAAATAAGAGGAAATGAGCAGGATCTACCCGACCTACCTCGTTCAGGTAGACACCCCCGAGACTCGCATGATCTATCTTTCCCTGCCCGTCAATTTACTCGAGACTCCCTCGTTACGAATATGCTGTCGTCTCTCGACCAATTCTCCTTGGGTCAAATTCACACGCCTACAACCAACATGTTTGACGATGACGATCCTCTTAGTCCACCAAGGCGAGATGAATATTCGAGAACCATGACGAGCACCTCTCGCCCGGGACGCATGTGGAGCTCTGGTCTCAGCCACGGCCATGGGTACTCGTACAGCTCTGATATGGAGGGTACCGACGATGGCGCGAGCAAGATATCAGATCAGTATTCCAGAGGCCGACGAAGCAACAGTAGTTCTGGCTTCCAGTCGAGCTTAGGTAGAATCAACAGCTTACGGGAGCGCAGCCACCCTGGTGCAACTGGCGGACGGGTGCTTCATTCAAGGGGAGGCAAGACTAGCAAGAGCAGCAGTACTAATAGTATCGATGCCGGCGGTTACGCCCAGGTTTTGGCCACCCAACGATGGGCCCATGGTATTGGTGGGAGGTCCTCAAGTTTTGACTATGGACAGAGACCATCCTTGGGTTCTCCTAATGCCTGGAAGACCGAATTTAATAACACATTCCTTGTCGACGATTACGAAGCAGCACCAACACCGACCATCCCCGTTGGCCCCCGGCGCTTGAATATGCCGTCCACTCCTCTTCCCCCGCCTCCTGTGCCTCTCTCCGAGCCCGAACCTACCCCCGATCGCAAGAGGTCTACTGCAAGATCGAGAACTAGTACCATGAGGACAACACAGTCCAAGTACGCCCCGTCGTCGCGCGAGGTTCCTCCTCCTCTCCCTTCAGCTGATATAGATTCTGCTCCCGCGCCTCACGTTGGGTATGAGAAAACTAAAGAGGCCTTGAATGTCGCTCCGGCCCCAGCACCGCAAGCAAAACAGGGCTTCTTCAGCAGGATATTCGGTTATCGGGCTAGCTCACAACCGTCGGAACCTAAACCAGCGCAGGTCGCACCGACAGCAGATGCTTCTGAACATCCTGGCAACAAGCTGCAGAATGTAGCATCGCAGACGAAGGCTCAATCTACTCCGCCATCGCGGGATTCGCAACGTTCTTCTCATCAACCTCATGTTGTTCAAAAGAAGTCGTCATTTTTCAGGAGAAGAAAGAAGTCGATAGCAGAGCCACCAATGCCGCCTCCCCCGGTGCCTCTGCCAATGGAAATAACCAAAATTAAGGAGCAGTCAGTAACCGTACGCGACTCCAGTCCTGTTAGCAGCTTGCGTGAGATCATGAGTCCCTACCTGCAAGACAGCACACCAAACCTTCCCCCGGGACTCTTATCCCCGACGCACGAGAACTCGCCACGGGCACGTGGTTACGAGTCGCAAGATGAGGATAATTCCCGAAAGGTTCGGGGCTTTTCTCCGGACTATGAACCCAGTCCCAATGCTACTATCCGCACCGTGAAATCTACGTCGGCCTTGAGGAACCAAGAATCCGCTCGAAGACGAACACAGAGGGAGAGTGCAATGAGAGATCTGCCCGAGTTGCCCAAGAAGGTAGTCGAGGGCCGAGACGCCACCTTTTTCAACGATAGTAGTGATGAGGGTGAGAAACCTTGGGTAAACGGAAAGCAAAAGCAACAGCAACAGCGGAGCAGCAAATCTTCTCCAATGATTGATAATCCCAGGGATGAGTTTGATAATGTTGGAATTCGGGACCAACAGGTGATAGAGGGTGAGGAGTCGTCCAAMCCCCAACCGTCMCCCAAGCTGCCACTCCAACGAAACGCAGCGACCCAAGAGGACCACAGCAATGATGTCGAAGGACTTCGAAGTCCTAAGAGAATGTCGACGTTCCCAGGTTCCCTCAATAAGTCCGCCAACGCTTTACCTAGTGTAACGGTGGACAATGCAGAAGGTAGCCCGAAGGTTATGGGTTCACCTTTAGACGAACCTGAAGTTACCGTAGGCGAACCGACGGAGGACGACCGTCAGAAGGCGCAAAAGATTTTCGATGGAAACGAAGACTTTATCCAGAAAGAAAAGGCAGCTTCATGGATGGGAGAGGAGGGKCTTGTAAGACAACGGACTTTGAAGGCGTACATGGAACTCTACGACTTCACAAACCAGAGCGTTCTCACCGCTTTGCGGCAGATATGCGGCCGTCTCATTCTGAGGGCTGAGACGCAGCAGGTTGACCGGATCTTAGTCGCATTCTCGAATCGGTGGTGTGATTGCAACCCGAATCACGGTTTCAAGACTATCGGTAAGAAAATCGAATTGTAGTTTGCTCAGATCGTTACTAACATATCGCAGATGTAATCCATACGATGTGTTACTCGATAATGCTTTTGAACACCGATCTCCATCTAGCAGATATTGATCAGAAAATGACGAAGAGCCAATTCGTCAAGAACACCATGACGACAATCAATCACGCGCTTGCTGATTCTGCTCCCGAAGCTTTTGACCGAGCCAGTATTCTCCCCGGGAAGAACTCTCTGCTTAGTCCCAGTGATTCAGAAACCGTCATGTCTTATGAGCCGGAGCCAGAGAGGCCTAGTTGGAGAGCTTCCTTCAAACCACTACCGCGATCTGAGTCGTCGATGGGTAACTACTCCGACGGCCCAGTTGACACCTGCGGACCCCTTGTCAAGGCGCCGTTTGAGGGCTCTATGAAGGCATGGACGCAACAGATGGAGCTTGTGTTAAAGGATATTTACTCGTCAATTCGTGACGAAAAACTTCCTCTCTTTGGAGCTGAGCCGGGTCAATCACAGAGCCAATCACAAGGTGGCCTGTCAGTCATGGGTATGCTGAAGCGTAGCCCCAGTGTCTTATCGAAGGCACCCTCAGAGGGTCACATCTCTGTCCGTGGAAGAATGAACGATCCAGCCCGTGCTCCTGGGAATAGATGGAGTTCAAAGAGTCGATCAAGACCGAGATTTCCCGGCAACGGACTTTCCTCAAGCCGTACCAGTTTCGATGATGGTAACTCGATATGGAGCCCTACTACATCGTCTGCTACGTGGAGCCGTTACTCGCTGGGTAGGACTCAGACTTCGATGTCCATGGACTCTTTCGGCTCCTACCCACATGGCGACTATCAACAATCTATTGGGTTTGCTAATGCGTTGAGTCAAGCTATAATTCGCGAAGACATTCCACCTGGTACCAGTGGACAATCCATCATAAGTGATGACTTTTCAAATAATCAACTGCTCGAGGACGAGTCGCTCGAGCTTGCTGGTCCACCCTGGATCAAAGAGGGCATCGTTATCCACAAGCATCACCTCGATGGTATGGATAAGAAGGCTAAGGAGCGGAACTGGACCGAGGTGTTTGCTGTCGTTCAAAAGGGAACCATGAGTCTTTTCTCGTTCTCAACTAAATCCATGCGCCAGAAATCCCGTGTTGGGCGTAAGCTTGCTCCTGGTGCCGTTGTTGGTGGTGGGAACTGGCAGGATAACGCTACTAGTGTTGGAACATTCTCGCTTCGGCAAACCCTCGCGTCAGCACTTCCTTCCCCTGGCTATTCTCGTAGCCGACCGCACGTTTGGGCTCTCAGCCTCCCCACCGGTGCTGTGCACCTGTTCCAAGTTGGCACCCCGGAGATCAGTAAGGAGTTCGTTCTCGCTGTCAACTACTGGAGCGCTCGATTGAGCACGCATCCATTAGTTGGTGGCGTTAGTAATATAGAATACGGTTGGAGTGATGCTATCATCAACAGTGCATTAATAACAGCTATCAATGATCCGCCGCCGCCTCCACGCCCAGGTAGCGCGGCAGCGGGCCGCACAAGTATGCACAGCCGCCAGGGTAGTCTTCAAAACAGCATTCGTTCGTCGTTCGAAGTCGGTGGCAGCTCGCGCACCAAACTCCCGGGCGATCGGATCCACATTGCTGAATGGACGCCCCCAGCTCAGTCCCTGCGCCCCAGCAATTCTCCGGAAGCTGAGCAGCTAGAAACCCTCGAGGCCTACGTCAAATCCATCGAGGAAGACTTACAGAAACACAACCAGCTTCGGTCACCTATGCTCTTAGCCTTTACGCCCCGTGGCCATAACGCGGCCAAGGCTATGGCGAACTGGGAGCGAAAGAGTAGTTATCTGTTGCGCGAGATCGTCAAATTTAGAACATATGTCGACTGTTTGCAGCACGCTAAGTCTAGACGGGCCGAAATCTACGCCGAGCGCGAGAATGCTAGACGCGCCGCTGCGGGTGAAGACGTGAGTGACGACGAGAGTGTACAGGGAATGCACCCAGATGTAAGGATACAGGCCGCTAGCCCTTGAGCGAGAAGTAAAGGGTAGACCTGAGCCGTGTTATTCCATGTTACCATTTCTATTTTAGAGTTCAGTATCGGCGAGTCGAGGTTGCGAAAACTACCATGGCATGAATGAGTGGATTTGCTTTGTTTTATACATACTAGAAGATCAGGGGATACATCGATACCCACGACTTGGCGCGCGCTCGGCTCTCTCTTTACGCTGTAAATATCATCACTGTTCCATAGCTACTTCGGAGAGAGAGCTAGCTTTTGCTCCTTGTGTCGATATTGTTATTGAACGAGTACATGTATGTACGTTATTGCAAATACGATGGGATACTTTAATATGGGAATAATTGCATCACTGATAAGATTTGTTCCTCCATTTCCCAGCCTTGAATCCGTGCTAGACCTAGAATCAAGACCATGGTGACCCTATGTCGCCTTCTACTTGTTAGGTTCTGACCTGGTTTCCTTCCTCAATATGTTTACATCTTAGCTATCCACCTACCCAAAGTTGCCTTATCACGAACCTACCTCTACCGCTTTAGCTGCTGAATAATGTACCCCTATCGTGGTTATCGATGCCTTTCTACCTACCTAAGGTAGATCACGACATCTATCTCACCCAGCCGAACACGATGATCTGTAGGGGGTATAGTAGCATATCAATTACGTTGTCTGAAGTGTAGGCACCTGGTACTACGGCTTCGTGCGAGACTGCCAAAACGCCGTCCATCCCATATGTCCAGCCGCTGTGTCAGCGATTCAGCGCGCTATGCATTAGGTACCTAGATGCACTCCCATCTGCATCTCAATCCGCCTGACTGTAGGCCATTAGACTTAACACAAGGTATTACAAGGTATCCATTATCTCCTCAACCCCAACTCCTCACCGCAGCCTCACATTTCGGTCCCATTACCGCGTAGGAACAGCCCGATTGTGTCGCTCCCGCCTCATCTTATCCATCTCACCCCAAACCACCATCTCGTCAACAAACGAAGGATCCTCCTGCATCAGCATTCTAGAAGTGATATTCTTCGCTAGAGTTTGCACGTCTCGAGCGTTGCCCCAGTTGGGGAGTGCAGCGAGATTCGTAAATTCCTCTTCAATACCTTCGCGTGCTGCCTCGGGGTAACTGAAGACGATGTCTAGCTTGATGGATTTGAGGAGAAGCTCGCGGCACTGGGCCGGGGTCAGGTTCTCGAAATCGATGGTCTCGGGGAAGCGGCTGCTCAGGCCGGGGTTCGTCGCTATCAGGTTGTTGATGTCTTCCTCGTAGCCTGCGAGAATGACGACGAGCTTGCTCCGGAAGGTTTCCTGCGTGAGGATATCGACCATCTCGCCTACTGCTTCTGAGGCGAACGAACGATGATCATCGATAGATGAAAGCCGGTATGCTTCGTCGATGAACAGGACCTTTCCAAGTGCCTTCTCGAAGACTTTTCGCGTCTTTAGCGCCGTCTGACCTGTGTACCCGGCGATTAGATCCGACGCTGAGCACTCGACGAGTTCCGTCGTTGCGAGGAATCCAAGGTCGTAGAACGCCTTTCCCATTTTCCTTGCCGTGGTCGTTTTGCCTGTGCCTGGTGGACCGCGGAAGAGGAAGTTGAATGGGATGTTTTCTCTCGGGTCTCCGAGATCTAGTCTTCTCACGTTCTTGACAATCCGTTGCCATCCCTCTAGTCTCTGTACTAAATCCTCTGTACCAACCATGCCACTGAAGAGTTCCCGAACATCGGTCGCAGCCCGATCAACACGGTCGAAATCTTCGTCCATATCTTGAGCTTCGAGCATTCGCATACATCGAAGGTCAGGCGTTTCGACATCGAGAAGTCTCTTATGGTGTCGTTCTTTGGCCTGATCTAAGAGATTATCAACCTCACCGGCGTTGCCGAAGGTCGTGGAGTTCCTTGCTCGCTCGAGAACTTCCATGGCCACTTCTTTCGCCTCATCAGTAGCTTTCAGACCCTGCTGGGCAAGCTTGAGCTCCAGAATTTCGCGAAGTTCTTCCTTTGTGTAGTCTTCGAACTCGAAAGCCGATGATATGGGGAACCTGCGAGCCAGACCTGGATTTGTGTTTAGGAACATCTCTTCCATTTTCTGACGGTATCCAAGCAGTAGAACACATCTATCTTCGTTGTGGCCACTCTGTATCTCGCTCACGAGAGTATCAACCACGGCAGCTCTGAAGCTGTCGACCTTGTCATGATTGCCACCATTGCCCAGCATGTAGGCTTCGTCTATGACGAGGACTTTGCCCCTGGCTTGTTCCAGAATATCCTGTGTATTTTTCTCTGAATGACCGATATATTGACCGATAAAATCGGCCGGAGTCTTCACCATGACCTCTGAGCTACTGAGCAATCCCGCATCGGCCAAGATCTGACCATAGAGTTTGGCAACAGTCGTTTTGCCTGTGCCCGGGTTACCTAAGAATAACCTGTTTAAGGAGGTATGAACAGGTGGTAGCTCTTGGAGTTCTCTATTGTAGTTCCACTGAAGCTGGAGGATTAGTGACCGGACTGTGGTCTTGACGGATTTTAGGCCGATCATAGCTTGGAGTTTCCGCCAAGCTTCGAAGTGTTCTAAAGCCCTCGACGGAGGCGGTCCGATTAAATCCTCTTGTGTCATGAGGAAAAAGTCAACATTGTCATGAACCTTGCTTTCTTCCAAGAGCCTGGTAATTTGTCGGCCGTGGGCTCCTTTGAGAGTTTTCTGTACTAGCTGGATGTTGCCATAGTTCTCAGTCCCTCTCTCTCTGGAGATCCGCTTAATGAGAACCTTCGTAGGAAGGCCATTGACCCAGAATCCTTTGAATCGAACTTTGTTCTGAAACGCGCTGAATATTTCTCGCACGAAAAAGTGATATAAATGGTCCTCGGTAAAATCTGGAAAGTTGATCGCGGGTATGCTGTTTCTGAGATCCGGTTTCGTAGCAAATAATGTGTCTATCTCTCTTTCAGTTCCGGCAATGACGAAGACAGTCGAATCTTGTCGATCCTTTGACACATGGAGGGCAGAACTATTTCTTATATTATCTTTAAACACAAGTGTTTTTGGTTGATTATGAGAATGGGTACTATTCCTCTGAGATTCTAGCGGTGGCATCGATAAGTAGTTGGCGTGCTCGTAGTCGTAATCGTAGTAGTAGGGATCCGGTGGATGATACTCATATGATGAATCCGACAACACGCTGAACTCTCGAAGAAATTGAATATAATGTTTGGCGACCGTAGTCTTCCCTGTCCCTGGGTTTCCAGTGAAAATCACGCTTAGCTCCTGGGCTGTGGGTTTGACTCCTTGCTTATCTGCTACGACAGCAACCCTGAAAGCAATCTCAACAAGGCGAAGCTTCACATCTTCGAGTCCTAGCATCTCTATGATCGAGTCCATAGACTTGCTTTTAGTAGAGTACGTTGCTTTGAGATGCTCCCAGTTCTCCTTGGCCGTTGAAGACTCAGTAGCCCAGGGCGATGGAAAGTTCCGGATATCGACGGGCTTCTCTTCGAATAGTTTTGGTATTGTGAGTTCGTAATTATGGCCATCTTCGTAAAGATACTCTATTAGGCCAGGGACAGGTTGAGGCGGTTCTTCGAAAAGCGTTGCCAATGTAACTTCGTATCCATCTTCGTTATCATCTGGGGGCAGGAACTCCACTTCCTGTTTCTTGTTGACACGGGCCTGAAAGAGCAATATAAGCTCCATGGTGAAGATTATTCTCTCATTTGACGGCGCATATGGAAACTTGCCACCTCCCATCCGATTCATAAAGTCGGTAGGCTCTACATCAGTCGCGCGTGTGAGCAAATCAAAGGTAGCGGTACTCGTTGGGGGGTCATGGTCCGGTATGGTCGTCGTAAAAAAGAGTGAATTGCGGAAACTCTCTAGATTCTGCGACTCGGAATTCAGCCTTGATAACATTTCGCCCAGTTGTTCTAATAATTCCAGATTGCCATTTATCATGGTTAGTACGTCGTTTAAGTGACATGTTAACTTTGACAACTTTGACCAGAGGTATCTAGCCGAAGCATGCTTAGTCGACATCGGATTCATCCTTGCACGCAGAACAGATTAACCGTTCACAGATGGATTCGGGTGTCGAAGGTGGTCTCTGATTCACTGAATCAGGCTAGGTAATATACTGAGAGTAGACAAAACACGGCCATGGGGGTCTGGGGCCTTCAAGGTGCGATCCCTTTAGACAGAGTACTACTCTGCTATAGACAATGTACCTCTAACAAAGCATCGAATAGCAGCGGACTGGACCTTTTTGCCGAGGTCTAGCTATAATAGCCAAAAGAAGAATATAGAATTATGAGAGGAACTGGAATATTCGTTTGCTTTTATCTCTAAGAGGCAGCGAATTATAAAAATCAGGAATTGTGGTTAATGGGTGGAGCTTCCAAAATCTTTATCCGTCGATGAGAACAGCCAGGGGTATCTTGAAAATTACACCTCGAAATGACAATGAAACAGTGGAACCAATAACGAACCGTACATGACCTTCTCTTCCTTAAACGCCATCGTATGCGCGTCTTAGGTAGGTACGCAGAGACAATAAATATAGCCCAAGCTTTATTCCTGGGTCTCAACCTCGATGTATTCCATACACATCTTTAGAAAGCGATCTCGATAATCTTTGCTGTCGGCGGTGATACTCATAGGACCTCGGTTGTCGATGAGATTATAGCCCCTTACCAGCCCGGTCATAGCCTTTGCATGAACAGTGTGTTTGGCCCAAAAGAAATCGAGGATGGCCGCCCTGTATACTTCCTTGCCATCGCTCGACGTAACTCCCGTGCGCCAGTTTGGTGGATTAGGAGGGGCGAAGGGTGGCTGGGCTGGTGGAATGGGCTCGGTACTGGTCTGCTCTGACTGAAGCGCTGGCTGGGTTTCGGCCGCCGGTGCGTCTGCGGCTGAGATGCGAACAAGAAATAGTGAATAATCGACGGCGTTGCAATTCGCCAGAAGCATGGTATCGTTCTCCAGCTGTCGTTTGAACTCTGTAGCTCGAGCCTCTGAAAGTCGGATTTTGTCGTTGAATTCGTCGGCAAGCTTGGACTTGGTAGCCTCGGAGGCTAAAGCGCCTCCAGCAATGTCTCTCTCGGGGTAGAAGTAGGAGGTAGGCTTAAGATCCCATGATTCCCACCTCGGCTTCGAGCTTCCTTGAGGCTCCTGGTCCTGACCATACATGATGTTTTCCATGACGATATGATGGCTCGGCGTAATGCCTAATATGACTCCAAGGCTCTTATGTGTACTCTCAAGTACGTCAGTAATACGCACTAGTAAGCTTGCTCGATTGGCGCGCATGTGATCAGCGTAGGGTAATAGCAGCTCATTCTTGAAGAAGCTATGTTCGAAATGCCTCGGAATTGACTTGACGAGATAGGCACTATCGTTGGTGCGGAAGAAAGTAGAGCCACTGTATCCCATGTCGCCCATAGGTATCAGCGTGCTTTTAGCACCTTTCTTCTTGTGTTTCTGCTTCTTGATGTCGAAGCTAGCCCTATAGTCATCCTCCTTGATCTGCCACACGCCGCGCAGAGCTCTAAATAGGTCGGCTCGTATTAATCGAAAGCTCAGCCAGTAGATGTAGAACAGGCGAAGAAGTCGCTGCAAGAGCGAGGGTTTCCGGGCAGGTCTGCCATCTTCTCTGCTGGTGAGAATGGCGTAGACTACGGAGCGAGCGATCAAGGTCTCGCGTCGTGTCATTCTGAGGTGATTCTCATTTTTGGTTGATATATGAGGTGAGATGAGATGACGAGAAGAAGAATGAGTTTTAAAGTGGTGAAGTGAGTTTATGTTGAGTTGTCAAATTGGGTAGGCACATGAGGGATGTACCTTCTGGACTGTTTGGCTGGAAGAAATGCTCCGGGTACAACAAGACTGGTCATGACGTCAGTGTGACAGGGAACATGTCACTAGCCACACGTACCTAAATTCATGTTGGGCAGGCACCGAAACAACTGAAAAACCTTAAGAAGCTTCTCTTCAGTGCCACATGATTGGATATCGTAGAAATCGCCTTATCCTCACATCTTATCCATACACTAAGGTGCCTCGTCTTTTTAAAGGGCCGAGTGGAGAGTTGGCTCGCATTCAATGCTACAAAATGTAAGTGATACATGACGGCTTTTAGAGACTCACATCTCGGGGATCACCAACTTTATCACCGACTCTACCGCGTCAATCTCCGTGCTCCACTGTCGACCATTGCTCGGGCGTAGTACCTGTGAAGTAATTCCGCAACAAAGGGCACTGGCCTCTTCCCGTCACGGATCGGCTCCTGGCTATTGAAGAATGTAGACTTCAGACCGACTTCAACTATACCTGCCTCCCTGTCCACTTTGGCACTTACGACGAACAATCCATCCATCTCGCGGGGTCCAGGCTCTAGTGGTGACCCGCCTGCTCTCACCATGATGGTATTTTTTGTCCTTTCTACCACCTCAAAGTGGTCCGAGAACCGTGTCCCAAGCTCATATCTGGAAGATGCCAATTGCTCCCGATCGAAGAGTTGACTCTCTGTTTTGGGCCCCTTATTCGCGAGTTTCATGAGAATGCGCTGGGGCGTGTACGCTAATGGCCTATGTTAGCCACCTTGCGCGCCTCACTGTCTACCAGGTACTCTATGTCAAGTACTCACCATACCCAGCCCATGCGCCGCGGCAGAATTCAATTGCTAAAGCTTCTTCATTGTCTCGTAGCTCAGGCCGGACTTGAGATAAAGGTAATGTCTTCCAGCAGTAATCTTGTAATGACGGATTGCGATACCGGTTGAATCGATTGAAACTCTTCGTGGTCCATAACTCGTCGTCTGCTGGCAGTGGGGTTCTCAGGTTGGTCGTTGCTGTCAGATAGGCGGCACCTCCGCCAACAACCGCCAGGGTCGTTCCTAGAGTCTTCCGAATCACCCCCATGGCAATTAACGAAAGTGATATAGGTCTGCTCAGCACATAAATGCGAAATACACAAAGATACTGACAACTACTTAGCAAATTGTGTATTCTCGCTTAGGAAAGTTGCTCGGAGTTTTGACAACACGATTTGAGCCGAGAGGGCGAGAGGCCCATATTCGGCGAATCATGCAATAGAACGCCACAGAACAGGGTTGCTTATGCCGCTGCTGATCCGGTCGCGTTGTCTCAAAGCGCGAAGACTCACTAAGTTGAAATATCTTCACCGATCTATTGCATCCCTTTTATTCTAGGTAATTGAAAACCAGAGAAATCCCAACAAGATAACCTGCAACGAATAGCTCCATGAAATCCCTTAATCATTACACTACCTCAAACGCCTATATACCCTGTCCAGCCTGCTAATAGTATCCCGCTACATCACGATTCCAAGGGACCACAACGACTACTAACCCATTAGCGACATCCACGTATCAGACACTACAGAAGAGACCACTCACATTGTGAATTGAGGTCAGGATCTTGCCAGCTTGTCTGACATAACAATTCCAGATAGATGTTGATCTCCCGAAGGAGACGCTCCGTTCTTAAGAGTCGGCGCCGCCTGTGATGATTCCGCTGCCATTCGCCCCGCGTATATTCCCTTGTCGACATTAGTCAATGCACGGGACGTGGGTCGCCAATGCTTATATCCAGTCTTTCCCTATGCTAATGCCTCGCTCATGGTCGAAGTGACCATATAAACAGTAAGCTTGATGTTCGATCTCATTGCTCGTCAAGATGATTCTATGCTTGAATTCGGTACATATAGAGGGCAAGAGAATGGGGGATTACGAATACATGGGGACTTTAAAACCCCAACCGAGAGCTGTGGTCTTTGTCTAGTCTTCTTTGTGGAGGCAATTCGTTTCGCCGTCGGCCACCCCTACTTTGTCCCCCGAAAGTACGAGTCACGAACTAAGGTAAAAGGAAGTTCGATCATCCATCCGATTAGCAAGCTTATTGTCGTTGACGATCTTATGCTATCTACCTCCTAGGTATTATTTCTCCATGCATCTGTTGAGGTACTTAGGTACATCCCATTTTCTCCCAAAATGAGACACTTACATCGCCCGGCACGCAACCTATGGGTGAGAAGAATCGTTACGATGGATCATAAGTATGTACAAGCCCTACAGCATATCTGCATTGGATCTAACTTACGACCCACCATCGCTCCAAGTCTATTAGCTGGACAATGACCTCAACTGGATTACTTTTTCGGGAGAGTGTCTCGGATGATGCCGAGGACACGAGCGTTACTACACGCAGTGTATAGGCTCTCTGCGCGGCATCGGTCAGGCGCCCCAGTCATCATTTCATGGATGTGTATCCATACAGCAGCGCATATAGGCCAAACTTGGAGGAAGCGGCCTGGCACTGCTATATATCTCTACTCGTATTCGTGCCGGCTCCGCAGTTGTCGGCCTCAACTCCTCAACTGAGATCGACTTTCAGCGACTTTCAGCTCTTGTCGATGCTTCCGTGCCGGATTTGATCGAAACCGGCGTAGGCCTCTACCATACCTAGTTGCCTTACAGGGTCTCTATTGCCAACGCCGATATTTTGAAGTCCTGGTACTCGTCCGTACTTCTCTCGGAAGTTGACGGAGTTAGGTAACATCTCAGATGTAGAGTGAACGCCTCTCAGAATCGCTATGATATTTGGTTAAAGAGTAGTGGAGATCTATAGGCCTGCTCTTAGTACTCCTGTTTTGTTTCTTCCTGATTCTCAGTAACACTCTATCCAGTTACTGCGGAGAAGGCCTCTGAGGGATGGGGACCGGGGGGCCAGGAATGAAGCCACTACCAAGCCACCGATTTGATAATCTCGGCGGGAAGCTCTGCACCCCCATACGCCATCGCCCGCGGGCTTGCACACGGGGTGACAGGGATGATACTGGTATCGCAGGCACGCATGTTCGAGCAGCGGACTTCCAGGTCGACAGGTGAGGTACTTGGTGTCAATGATAGGGGTGACGAAGCGAACGGAGACGATCTGTGGGTTGAATCTCTTGATAAAAAGTGAGAAATAGGGAACGAGAAGTAATAAACAATGGCCTCGGTACACCGTCGAAGGACTTAGTCAAACGCTTGGCGAACAATCTCCAAGCTTTAGTCAGCGCTCGAATTCGGTAACACCGTCCACATAGCTGGTATCTTTATTTCGGGATCATTTCCCCTTTCCTTGACCGGCGCATGGCAAGCACAAGGCCGGATAGGTAAGCTTACCCCCACCCTAAGATGATGAAGTGAGAAGTGATGATCTGATCATGATGTGCACACGAGGAATAGCTAGGAAAAAGACTTCTGTTGTCTCTCGGCGGAGTCTAGAAGGGCCTTTTCATACCTGCAAAACTCCGAGGAAGGAAAAGACGGGACAACGTCGATTCAAGCCGAGTTTAGCGATTCAGCGATTTCCGTGTAACACATCCATACCCGCTGCAGATAACCGGTACCCCGCAAGGTGGCTGACCGTGATTCACGCCTCCTGCTCATGCACTGTAACCCGCCATGAAATAAGGAGTGTCCATTGGCTCGAAGCTGCGATGCCGAGAAGCTATGATTCAAACCCACAAAGCTGATGTCTTGGAAGGCGGCGATGATGGAGACCAGGGAAACATGGACCGTGGCTGTTCATATTAATAGATAGACCCTGAGTATCCGGACCATGTATCGCTGTGCTTACAGACGCAAGTTCCTATTGTCATTCTTCTAACGAATATTTCAGTCGGTCTCAAAATGCCGTTGCCTCATCTGCTTCTTCCCTGTGGAATTGGAGCCTTCTTGGGCGTCCTTGCTCACAGGACTCTGTTCATACATGGTGAATGGCATGTTAGAGCCCCTGGAATTTTCTTACTACATACCGCGCTATTGGTGTTCTTATTCACCGGAAGCTTTTCGTATCACACGACGAATGTTGGTCTATTGTCCAACGTGTTACTTTGGATGTACGGCTGCTTCATTGCTTCATTATTTACCAGCATCACTCTCTATCGAGCCTTCTTCCACCCACTCACCAAAGCTGGCTTCCCTGGACCTTGGTACTTGCGCCTTAGCAAACTACCGCATGTTTGGGCTGCAAGGAAATCGAAAAATCACTTGTTTCTGGAGGATCTCCATCAGAAATATGGCGATTTCGTACGGACCGGTAAGTGGCAAGACCTCGCTGATCTGATGGCGGAGGCGTAATTGGCTCACATGTTGGTGAAGGCCCGGCTGAGATCACTGTCTTCCATCCCGAAGTCCATAACGTACTCGATGGTTCTCGATCAGAGTGCATCAAGTCGGAATGGTACGATATTATCTATCCGTTCCTTTCGCTGGTGTCGGCAAGGGATAAAGAGATACACGCAGCACGGCGTCGGGAATGGGTTCGTGGGTTCACATCTAAAGGTGCGTAGAGTACCTAGTCGACCTAATTATACCCACCGTTCTAATTAAGATCTCGCTCAAGCTCTTGCTCAACATGAAGAGAAAATTCTCAAGCATCTTGATGAGCTCGAGCGACGCATCGAGGACGATGCTCTGTCACGGAAACCCTCGGAAGTAAGAGATCTTTTCTACTGGTTCGGCTTCGATGTAATGGGTGATTTCGTATTCAACAAGTCGTTCAACATGCTATCTAATCAACAATGGCACTACATTATCCTCCGCCTTCAAAGGGCTCTCTCTTTTCTCGGGCCTTTGAGTCCTGCACCATGGCTCATCCAGCTTGGATTACGTCTTGGCCCAAGAGTGTGGATATTTGGCGACTGGCACGATTCAGTTGACTGGGCCAGAAGCACGATGCGGACAAGACTAGAAGAGGGGCAGTCGAAGCAAGCTGCCCCTGATCTGACATACTATGTGATGGAAGCAGGCCAGGAGACCGTCACCGAGGAGAGGTTATTTTGGATGCACGGAGACAGCCTATTTGCCATTGTAGCCGGGAGTGAACCTACAGCATCCGTGCTAATTGCGATATTTTGCGAACTGGCAAAACATCCCTCTCACGTAGAGAAGATCTACCAAGAGGTGCGAGACGTTGACGTGACTGATCAAAAGTCATTGAATCGCCTACCACATCTCAATGCCGTTATAAACGAGACCTTACGCCTTTATCCAGTGCTGCCCACTGCTGGGGCAAGAAAGACCATGGAGGAGGGTATCGTCGTCGGGGGCGTTCGGATTCCCCCCTATACTACGGTTGTAGCCCCTAGGTTCTCCATAACTAGGAGTAAGTATTGGATATAAGGGTTCTCGAGCTCTCATAGCATTATGCTGACAGTATTTTACTCCTTAGGGGAGGATTGCTTCGAGCAACCCACCACCTTCATTCCTGAACGATGGACTACACGTCCCGAGATGATTCGTAATGTGGCCGCGTTCAATCCATTTGGCATTGGTAGGTTCTCTCCCGGCCATATATAGCCTCAAAATCCGGTCTGACATAAAATTCAATCTCTAGGGTCCACCAGCTGTCTTGGCCGCCTCTTATCATTGGACACCATGAGATATGTGACAGCCAGGCTTGTGAAGAAATACCGGTTCCACCTCGCTCCTGGGGAGACTGGATTGCGCGTGTTCGACGACATGGCGGACCAATTCACAGCGAACCCGGGGAAGTTGACATTATGTTTTGAACAGCGAGGAGAACAGGCGGACGGACTTCAAGGAAATGAGTGATCAGGAGGTTCTTCTTTCCGCTATGGACTTTTTGGTCGGCTCGTGAAAGTATATAAGTCTTGCGGACACGTAACCAAGCCGCTTATAAGCCATCCCACGAAGCCTTCTATATCTAAGAAATGATATAGATTGAATTCTATGAGCCACTTGGGCACCCGAATTGGAACTGTTTCCACCTTCTTGGTAAGGTTGACAGCGGAGACCTTATCAACATTAACTTACCCAAGTAGAAAGATCATGTAGCAGCTCAGGATTGATCATATATTCAGAAGAGTGAGGTTTTCTCATATTACGATATGTTGGTTCAATATATCAAACCGTCTATCCCAAGTAAGCACACACAAGTGTGCTCAGGCCCTTGTATGCAGAGAATACCGCCCATTCCATGCAAAACGCCGTCAAATGCCATCACTAGTCCTTTGGGATATCAACTTCCTATAATGTCCTAGATTATCAGAAACGACTTTTAAGACGCCGTCTATTTTCCCCATCTTATAAAGCCACACMCCCTCCCTTTCCATCCTATCTATCCCATTACATCGTCTTCTAGATCTTGACGATCTTAAACCCAACCTGTATAGTCCGCGAAACCACGAAGCAAACCATGGACATGGTCATCACGATGCCGCAGAACAGCTGCAGGCCCAAGAACCTGCCATCCTGAGCGCTCACGATGGCGCCGCCGATGGGGCTGCCTGTTAGTGCGCCGAGCGCGGAGGTGAAGAAGGCGATGCCCGTGCGCGTGCCGATCTCGCGGATGTCGCTGATCTGTGCGACGACGGCCGGAAGAAGAGAGATGAAGCCGCCGGATGCGAAACCGAACACGGCTCCGTATACGACTGTCGTGGCTGTCGATCGGCCCGGTACCCACAGAGCGAGGGKGATTACGCCTGAGAGTCCGGAGATAAAGACCATGGTGTTGAAGCGGCCGACGCGGTCGCCGAGGAAACCTGGGACGATACGGCCCGGGATACTTGATGGCGGTTAGCTCGAATGTCCACTCATGATATTGGCGTAACAGCCACCAACAGGGGTAACTTACCTGACGGCGTTGATGATAGGCAATAAATATGGGATGATAGCTGGGCTGATACCCTGCTCTCTCGCCTGCAGCTCAATGTAGTTGAAGGGCAGGAACATGCCCCAGAAGAAGAAAAAGCCAGCCAAGGCGATGCACAGGAAGGCGGGCTCGCTCAGAGGCCGCAGATAGTCCATGATGTTGAAGGGCTTCTTGCGCGGTGGCAGGCGCGACTTAACGGTCACACATGCGAAGCTGCAAAGAGCAAAGAACATGAAGCCGAGAGTGCGCATGGTCCAGGGGAAGCCGATCTGCGGGATCAGATGGTTCATCATGATGGGCAATACGACGCCGCCGAGCGAGGACCCGGATACCATGAGACCAAGCGCCGCGGCTCGCTTCTTGAAAAACCAGCCCATGACGGAGTTCGTTGCTGAGTTGAACACGGCACTCATGCCTACGGCGCTCACGATGCCTTGCGATAGGATGATCTGGTAGTACTGAGTCGAGAGGGAGAGCATCATCATGCCGAAAGCGTAGACTAGCGTTCCAATGATTAGAAGCCATCGGGGTCCATATCTGTCAAAGAGTCGTCCCATCTATATGTATTTTATAAACCGTCAGCTCGTTTCTCACCTTAGGTAAATAACCGCTAATCTAATAGAGAAAAAAATATATTGGGATGAAAATAGGCAAAGTAGGGACTTACGACAGCGTTCAACCCCGACATCATGAAGACCTGGGTCGAAGTGATCCAGCTCACGGTCGAGGCGCTGTAGTTCGACAGCGGACCGTCCACATAGTAGTTAACGAACACACCGACACAATTGACGAGGCCGAATGTGCTGAACAGGGCGCAGAAGCCGCCAGCGACGACGAGCCAGGCCTCGAGGCCGCCGTCCGGGAAGTCGGCCGGGTTGAAGCCGGGCGGACCCGTGGGCTGAGGAGGCGCGACGCCGCCCTTCTCCACTATGAGCACATTCAGTCAGCCTCAAACATTTTTTTATAGAAAGACTCCCCCTTATTTAGAGGACACTGGTTTCTCAGGATAAGAAATGCGTAATTATGTATGTAGTGAAGATTAGAAATACGTACTATCAGCCTCGATGACATTCTCAGGCTCGGGGAAGATGTTCGCGTTCGTCGATCCTGTCTGCGACGGGATGCGATCAAGGGAATGCCGTTTCGACTCGTACGGACTGGAGTCCTGTGGTAGTTCAGACGCGGCGCCCCCCATTGTCGAGGCCTCTGATTCGTATTCGGGTATTCTGCTTTGAGAAGTTTTGTGAGAGATCGAGGTCGACGTCTCTTGATTTTGATGGGCAGTAGAAATACCCATGATGGGCGGTTGGCGCGAGCGCCGAAGCAGTCAATGCAGAGCAGAGATTTTTTTTTTGTTTGCCCTGCAATATAGGTAGGCTAGGAGGTAGCTATTGCACACGGGTAGAGTGCCCAGTGCAGAGATATAGTACGGGGATGTCGAATCCGGTATATCGAGGAGAGCTCTTTTCCAGAGCACTGGAACTCCGTGGCGAGAAAAAAAAGTTTTCCCTGCTTTCTGGTGTGACCTAAGAATATGAAGTGAGAAAACGGGTTTCGAGCTTCCTTTGAGCTCGACCCAAAGTATTAAGTATGGAATAATGCCCGATTAGTCGCGGTTGAGACCGAGAAAGTCGGAGACTGACTAGGATTCTCGGGGTTAAAGCTGACGATTCAGGGTCCAGTCTCGTTGCTGGGGACAAAATGGTACATGCTATTGGATATCTTCACAGCACACATGCGGTTCGGGCACGACGTGGGGTAGTGCACGGTGATAGACAAAGAAAGAAAATTCGTTATTGGTAAATTGCTGCTTCTATGCTCCGAGGCGATGGTTTACAAAGGGATTACCATATCATATAGGCTATAATAGGAGTGATGTTGCGCGCTCCCGGCCCCCCGAACTATAAAATCACAAGAGAAGCGTATAATAATACACCATTACCTCCTCATTCGTAACTGATCTATTGTCTTACTCAACGGTCGTGGTGGATGTGTAGGGCTGATTTAGAACTCATGTGCCGCGGAGTACGGGCTATCGAACCCGGATATTGGCTGATGATGCATTATAAGTTACACAGAACTCAACGCTTAGTTGCGTCCGGTCATACAGCGAACAGGTATTTCAAGTGAGCAATGTGCCCGAGGCAATTCGTGAATGGATGTTGTAGCTCTTCATTGAACAAAGCTTTGTTGGTCGTACGGAATAGTATGACACGATAGACACTAGCCAATTAGCTGGTTTCGGCGTCAAAATAAAAGCGCGAAGAAGCGAGAAAGCCTTATTCATTACAAAGCGCCACTGGTTTCTCAGGATTCCCAGAACGAGGAACCCTGGCGCAAAGATAGCGCGCTGGTAGGACAGCTGAGAGGCTGAATCGGTACCCCTATTCTGCATTCACAGCGGCGTGGTTTGCGCGTTTCTGAGTTACGCTAAGCCAACTGGGGTTTTAAATTGATCTTATCTGGCAATCAGATCTCGCTGATGGCATTTAGCCTCGGAGATATGACGCAACTCGGAATTATCTACGATTTCCGAGCATGGATGACCCACATCGTCATAAGTGGTTCCACACTCTCGGTGTTCGTCCACATGTGATGCACGCACCTGCCGGCCGAGAAAGTTGCAGAACCAGAATTCTGGGACTGTCTATTTATATGAGGTATGCACGAAGCATTAAGGTTTGATGTCGCTCTTGGCCTTAGTGATATTCAATCTCGCTCATGATTGAGATAAAGGGCTGAGGATCTTAGCCAAAAATTACCAATACTAGAGAGGGTGCACGGCTCACTTGCATGCTGTGCCCATCGCGTCGGACGTCCATTGCGGTGAGAAGGGATCTACAAGTGGACAACGAAAATCTTAAGATTATCGGCCGATATTTGCATGACTCAGGTACATACAGCCGAAGCCACGCGAGTTTCCCGAATTCTGAGACTGCCGTTTTACTTGTGCCGATGTATCAGATAAAAAAAAAATGCTGAGGCGACCAGGCAGATTTAGCTCTTCAGAGCCTCATGTCATAGGTTGCACGGGGCGTCTATTTCTCGGTTGTAGGAAGGGTATTTCTCCAATCAATAGTTGGCACTTGTAAGGGTACTCGTATAATACAACTCGTTACGCTTCTAGTTGGATATCTACTTCGACTTCTCGAAATCCTTGAGATTCTTGGCATCTGCGAACGAGACCTTTCCATCCGGTCCAACACTAGCGACATTTATCTTAACTTCAGCTGCATCTTCCGTCTTGGGTGTGATTTCAGGCTTTGGCTTTGTAGCTAGCTCCACAGCCTCGGGAGCCACTCCCATAGGAGCATCAGCGAGCTCGTTGACATCATCACGGGTCAGCACGTCGCTTATCCGCGTTCCCCTGCTCGACATGAGGATCGTCATCGGCCCACGGAATTGCAAAAATAGCCTATCGCCCCATATCGTGCGTCTAGCCGTCGTGCGCAGGCTGAAGAGGACTCTTGACAGGAATTTGTACGTTTCAGTTTTGCGCATGTTTCGTAAGAACTCGGTCTCGCCGAGCCATGTTGTGAGCGCAGGCACTTGGAATCTGATCCCGGAGCTCTTGAATCTGAAGGGTAGCGGCGGTTGCTTCGTTATTGTGTAAGCTACCACATGCGAGGGATGCGCTACAAACTCCTCGCCCTCGGCTAAGGTGAGTTGGTATATGTGTCCCGGCGCAGATAGTGCTGCCAGCCCTCTGCCGGTTAATTCGGACGAGCCCCAGTGTGCGAATGGTAGTTGGTGTTGGATTCGAGGGGTTATAGTCAGCGTGTGCCCGGTCCATGCCAGGAGCGCTGTCCTTTGCGCCACCATCCAATCTGTCGTTCCATCGAGGTGTAGTACGGAAAATGTGGTCGTAGATGACTTCGTGGATATTAATGCAGTAAGTGGCGTTGTGGAAGTGATGCGTTGGTAGAGGAACGGCACGCCGGTGACAGCTCGGGTGAAAGGAAAGAGTAAAGAAAGGGTCGATTGCGCCTATATAGATCAGCTTCTATCTTCTACGGCGCTATTTGTCGTGTCATCTCACATTTTGCGCTTTGCCCGATACCGCAACCAGCGTCCCGCGGCGCGTGTATAGTCTCTGCGAGGCTGATAGAGATACGGAGAGGAGGGAGTATGGTGCCCCTAGCMCCTCGAATCGGGCATCTAACGACCAGTAAGCTATTAAAGTTCGATAGCTCGAGCGCCCATATAATCTAGTGTACCTGCTACATCTCTAGACACAGCAATAGACGTGCCAAAGGCATCTCCTCCAAGCCGAGGTGACTCTGTCGCAGGAGCCGAACTGATCTGAATAGTTCTACATTGGCGGCAGATATAGCTTGTCTGACGAGCCAATCGATCTGCACGACATCTTCTAGCCAGAAGAGGAACGCCGCGCATGGTGGCAGTCTCGGTGGGAGGCGGCTTTATGACCGTCGTTGTCGAGAGCTTTTGGTTATGACGACTGAGCAAAAAATAGCTGGAGCTTCTCCAAACTTTCTAGGTTCTGTTTAGGTACCCAATTCMCCCGGACCAGTCGATAGCCGAGCCTCGAACGATGGGTGGGGTACCTTACTAACTGGATAGGGAGCCAATTAGCGGGGCATCGGCGTTTTGGAAGTGGCTTGTGCGTTCTGTCCCTGCGTAAGCTTAACTTCCAGCAAACATCATGAAGGTTAATTCGACAACTCGATTAATTACATCGAATCATTTAGTACGAGCGGGATAGGCATCGAGTTGCTTGACTGCCTATTGACCTAGCCTAACATCTTTTGAAAATGCAGTATAGACCAATCACTCTTGTCGTTTTGACCATGAGTTACTACACAGCAGACGTCGCAAGTTAGACTGGAACTCACACATAATGAGTCTATTCAAAATAACAACTTTTATATAAACTTCTCCATAATCTAGAAGAAGCGATGCAAACTAACCCCGAGGAACTACAATCGAACGAGTATTTCATAAACCTAAGCAAATCCATGCTCTCCTCCCCCCTTAAAAACGCCACGCCAATGCAATTTCGGTTCAGTCCCCATCATCCAAGCCTGGATGACTAAGAAAAAMCCCGCCAGCCGATGCATGCTATGCAGCCATAGGTGACCGAAAGAGAGAAAGAAAGAAATAAACAAATGCAAGCAAAGCCAAACTCTATGCGGTTGAAAGACCGGAGGCAAGCAAGCCCTCATAAGCGCGATCTACCGTCCGTCCGCCCATCCCGGGGATCGTTCTAAGCTGCTCCAGCGAATGGATGTGGCCGTCGCCGTCTTCCGCGATCTCATCCAAATATTCAACCAGATCCCGAGCCTTTTTGGGACCAAAGCCCTGTAGACCCACGATGCGAGACACATCCCGCGAGTTGACGATGTGTAGCAAGGTTCGTGACACGGAGCCCTCCTCTATCGCCGCACTCTCGGCCGCGAATGCCTTCGGAGCCTTGGACTTCTTGCCCTTCTTACGACTCTTGCCCATATAAGCCTCATCGTCATCATCCGCCTCCGCACCATTATAATCATCGTCCTCGTTATCTACCTGTCGACTGGGCTTCTTATGCTTCTTCTCGAGAGGGCGATCATCAAGCTCAGCTTCCATTTCACCGGGAGCCGAGTCCTGATCTTCGCGCTTCGCAGCCAGCTTCGCCTTCAGCTTCTCGATCTTCCCGAGAAGCTTGGCTTGGCCCGGAAAGTAGGGCAGCGCCATCTCGTACATCTTCAGTGCACTAGCATCCTCGCCACGCTCCTTGTGCTGTCGCGCCATAAGCAAGAAACGCAAGCCATCGGAGCGCGAATTATCGTGGCGCCCGTCCTCGATGCGTTTCTCGAGAGCTTCTAAGCGTCTCTGAACAGCTTCGTTGATCTCGGGCGGTGCCGGGGCAGCTTGCGTTCGGGATGCGAGAATCTCGCTCACCTTCTTCTCTACCATAGCTTCGATCTGGTCGGCGGATATCGACTGTTGAATTGGCTGTAAGGGTTTGGCCGCGCGAGGCACGAGTGCAGGACGGGTGATCTTGCTCGGTCGGCTACCACCATCAGAGTCCGAAGGACGCTTCGGAGCAGGCGATGTTCGCTTCATCGTAGTATTCGCCTGGGGTCGCGATGTAGGTTGAGGCTTCAGCTTGTTGTCAGTGTAGACACTGAATGCCTTGACAGGGCGGTCTGCAGGCTTGTCTGCGGCCTTTGCTGCAGTCCCTGAATGAATGTTATGCGCGTTCGCTAGAGGCCGCAGTGGCTGGCGAGTTATACCCGAACTCGAGCTCGAGTTGGTGCGCGGAGGCTGTTTAAAGACAACCTCGTTCTCGATCTCGCGGACTTCAATCCGCTTGGCCCTTGAACTGACATTCAAACTGCTGAGGGTATCGAGATGGTAGCTTCGAATTGGCGCAAGATTCAAAATCATGATGGTGATGCCGTTGTTCTGGCCGAGCGAAAGGATTCGAGTCATCTTCGACTCCCGGAAAGGTATCCGACGATCCCCTCTTGAGATAGCGTCGATACACTGACTCAAGACGAACAAACTCTTGTTTATGGCGGCGGATTCGATCAATCGCTCCTTTCCATTGTCCGTTCGTCTGTTGTCCTCGGAACCAGCCAAGTCAATGGCAGACGCCGTGCTCTCTCGGACCATTTCCCCCGTGGCTTGGGTAAGCTTGACACGCAGGATAGCGTGACTTCTACTGCTGTGAGCATTGAGCTTCGTGGCAGCAGTGACGCGGTTGTTGTTGGCCTCGATGTACAATCGCTCGAAGTCCTTCAGGTCTTGACAAGGCCGCTCGGACAGGCCAGCAACGACAGTCTTGCCATTCCCTTCTGTACGTATAGGTAAACCCGAAGGTGTCCGTTTCTCCGGAGGTTCGAGAAGATCGAAGACCTTGTCGTTGTAGATCTCGTAGTATGAAAGGGCCACGGTTACGGTTGTTTCGCCGTCGGAGTCCTTCATAATCTTCTTGGCCCTGCGGAAGACACCACTGAGCAATCTCGGGATAACACCACGCTCAGCCAGCCTCAATCCACCACGCATTGTATGCGTCTTGCCAGTTCCAGTGACACCGTAGGCGAATATCGTAACGTCGAGGCCATTGAAGAGGGATTTAAGATGAGGAGCAACTGCAAAAGCCGAGGTTAAGCTACGGTTGTTTTCTACGAAGGTGAGGAAAGGGAGGAGGGTAAACGCGTACCTTCTGCCGTGAACAGTTCCTCCTGCGTCGTTGGTTGATCGTATACGCTGTTGAAGGTAAAAGAGAACTCCTCTGATTCATTCTTCGGGTTAGGTATCTTAACGACGTTACTGGTCTTGCCATCGTCGTTGCTAGCCGCGTGTACGATCACGTCCTTATCCAGTTCCTTTTCCAGGAGCGGACGTATCCGCGCGACCACTCTCACAGACATGACTGTTTCTCAAGTCAACTGACCAGCAAGAATGACAGGATGACAAGCAACGACGGAAAGCAACTAGGAGAAGTTGAAACTAGTAAAATGATGCAATTAAGAATTGGAGTAAAGCTGGAGTGGTGCAGCCTGTTCAATAATACTCGTGTTATTAGGAGGCTGAAGGCTTTGTTTAGAGGATGGCTCAAGCTTCAGCAATTGAGCAATGGGGAAGCTCGCCCTGAATTTCTACGTGGGGCCGGTGGGMCCTGCCGTTGTAAGGGAGCAACCGGCGCGTGTCGCGCTAACGATTACAGTGCCAAAGGTTAGGTACATGCGTGCCTGAATTCCAGGTGTGCTGCACATCGTACCTGCATACATCAATGTATTCAATTGTACATAATTGAATGCTTCGGATCCTTTTCTAGCCAATAATTCCATTAATTGGATTCTCTCATTCTTTCGATCCATAGATGTCTACATCTTAAGTATATGTCCTCATAAATTTGAGACTGGCTGCCTTCCAAGACATTACTGGGTACGCGGTGGCCGAAGTTCACAGCGCGTTTTGTACCCATGCCCGCCACGTTCCCCAGCTAGAGACAATTCACCACCGCTCTTTGGGATCCAATTTTCAATATCTACACCTGGCTCGTCAAGGGCACTTATATATTTACGGCGTTCCTGACGTGGTCATAAACCCACCGATAGAGGCGCAAATTTGCTTGCATTCGCTGTCCTCCCACTGTTGACCGCAGTTCCATTCGACCACGATTTAGCGCTAGTGAGACCCCCTGAACAATAKCCTCCCAGGCTGCCAGTGCAATCCGAAAATGTCGAGTAATATTGACAGCGAACGCTTCGGTCAGGTCAAAGAACGAGTGCTACTTCAACTATAGAATGATTATCGCATCCTTATCGTTCAACGGTTTTTATCCTCGGTCAAATATTTCCCCATTCCTCGGTATTTGGGTGCTCTCGGTTCCGTTCCGGAATCCCGGCGTCCGATACGGCAAAGCCAGCTTCAGTCGGGCCAAGACCCCGAGTGGTGGCACATAGTCCGGAGCTTCCATGCCGCTTTTGATCTATCTCTCCCAAAGTAGGCAGGTATCTATGTTCTCTCCCCGCTTTACCTGTAAATATGGACCGCTTCGATGACATTACCGTTTCTTCCAATAGCCCGGAGATAATGCTGCCAAAAAAAAAAAAAAATTCAAGCTACATCTACCGCGATTGCCTACAGACATTCTTGCGTCTCCGGCTTACAGGCTTCGTATACTTAGATGCATGCATATTCCACGAAAGTTGACAACTCTTGGCGTAGACAGCTTCTGCCTTTGATAGCTGCGCAGGATATCAGCCTAGTAACAACTAGTTCCGTTGTTCCGTAGACGACTGTGATAGAGAGCAAGATCATATTCATGAAGTTCTTCATAACAATCATACTGCCATAGGAGCTCATCGTACATCCTCAAATGTGGAATCCAGCTCGTTCATGATGATGAATGGCTGCTTCTATTTCTTGACACAAAGGAGGTAGAATAAAATAAAATCAAAAGAGAAAAAAAACGAAGTAAAAAAGAAAAAAGAAAAAAAGAAGGAAAATTGCCCTAATAGGCAGCCCTGGTGGGGCAAGTGGGCAGCGGGGTCCTTAAACTAGAAAATGGACTAACTTGATTGGTTCGTCGGCACTCCTCCGTACCTTGTACCTGGACCGCAAGCAGTTGTCAATTTGGAACTCTTCATTGCACTATGACAACAAAAGAAGGACAACATGTGTAAAGACAGCATGCAAGCTGTTGAAATATGTCCTTTGATACAGCTGTCAATGGTATGTAAGTAGGGAGAGGCGGTAGACGGTAAGCGTTAGAAAGAGTCTCGTTGTACCCCGAAGTTCTATTCTAGAAAATTTTTCTTTTTTCTCCATAGTCTTTTTTTTTTTTTTTTCGAATTTTTTTTTTTTTTTCATCTTTTCTTTCTCACTCCACCAAATAGGTCTTTCACATCTCTACTTCATTTTTTACTTCATGTCTTCCAGAAGTCCATTCTTTACTTTTACATAATTACAAGTAACAGGCCGTGTGAAAGATGAATGAGTTATAGTGTTTTATATCTTCGCATTCATCCAATAGACGGCACCCCCTGAGACCCAGGCAATCGTCACTGCTTCTTGCCTAGCAACCCAACTTTCACGCACCTGCTAAACATCGCAGTTGCCGCCCGGCTGCTCATGTAACTGCTTGATTGTATCATAGATCCCCGATCTCAGCCCACCTGCTAACCCTAATCTCAACCAGTAAAAGGGCAACAACCACCTTGTCACACGTCCCAAGTGACACTAAGCCCTCTTGCCCCAGGTCCCTGCCTTCTACTTCCTTCCTGTTCCTCTTCTCACACGGTCTTCGAAATCTTCATATATTTCTATCTTCCACCGCCTTGTCTTCCTCTCCTCCCTTTCCCACGATGTCCAGATCGCACCTCAACTATACACAACGGTTCATCCCTGACATCAGTCGGCTCTTTGAGGTAAGCTAGCCGGCCACCAACATCTAACCATCTCTTTATTCGGAGCCCAATAATTCGACAACAGCCTCTTTCCTTTCTTCTTCATTCAATGAACCAGCTCGTTGACACGTGATATCAGTTCTCCAACGGCGCAATGGCGTCTACCCACCCCGCCAACGGATCTCTGGATCCTCGTTCTCTGAACTACGAGAGTAGTGATCTTAACGATATCACTCGGCGTCAGATGAACGAGGACATCAGTGCTTACCGGTATGATCTCGACTTCTGTCGAAATCAACTAACAAGTCCGGACCTCACTCCGCAGGAGACGAGAACCCTGCAGATCCGCGTCTTAGACTGCGGCCACAATATCCGGCATTGCCAGCACCGGATTCAACAGCTTGATGCGCAGGCACAGGCGAGCAAGGCACAGAAGGCTGCTAATGCCGCCGCTGCCGCCGCGAGCGCCAGCTACAAGTCGCATTCATACCGAGCATTCACAGCCGCTCCAGTACCCACGTCAAGTGTCAAGCGAAAGCGCTCCTCTCCCGATAGTGATGACGATGGGGACATTGATGTCGAACCGGCTAAGGCTCCAGACGGCTTAGGAACGACTAGTATTCAGCGCCTCGGCTTCTGGAAGTGCCGTCTCTGCACTTCGCAGAAGTTCCTTGATGCAGGAACAAACCGCGTGCCTAGTGCGCCGTGCAAGTGGCCTCTCAAGGACGTGTCCAAGATCCTCAACCACTACCTCGATATGCACACCGAGCATTCGCCTCGAGAGCGTCTGCAAGAGCTCGGCGCCGCGCTCGCGCATAACCGTAAGTTGTTGATCGTCACAGTTCATTCTTTATCTGTACGGACGCTGATTATTCACCACAGGAGGACCGTTCGAGTACTGGTTAACCCGTACCCGAGCACAGGACTTGGATAGCGGTTCAGTTATCGATGAGTTCGTCACTGCTCTTCAGTCCGGCATTCTGCCTGAGACCTTGCGTGGCCTCAATCGAGCGGCAAGCGCATTCCCCAACACCGTTTCGGGAATCAAGCGATGAGCAAGACGGCGATGACACGAGACGATACCTTGAGGGATGGAACTCAGTAGTGACAAAAAAGAGAGATGAATCATGCGGTTGAGATTTGGAGTTCGAGCATAGGTATCCCAGTGGAGGTCACATCGTCTGTTTCTGTCCAATGCATCATCGACTTTGATTTTGCCGTTGACTTTTCATGCTATGCACGGCGTTTGGAGTTGTCTACAGATAGGCATGCTTGTAGTGGGGATTTCGACCCGCGCGCAATCTGAAGAGTGCCTTCATCATTCCACGAAGGCGTTGCATTATCATGTCATCTTAAATGGCAGTCGCGAGAAATAGACTATCCATCTCATGAATTAAGTCCAAGATGACATTAGTGCAATTGCAAACTAATAACTTGAAACTCGATACTGTTGTTTGTCCACGTTACGTAAGAAGTCAGTCCTTGAGTCACGTTGATCTAGTCATTAGGAAGGAAAGAGCAAGAGACATCAGATGAAAGTTAAGGGGGGGAGGGCAGGAAGCCGAGAGAGAAAAGAAGTTACGAAGTTTCAGATACTCGGCCGGGTGAAGATGGGCGAATGAAAGAGCGGAGAGCAGATAGCTCTGGAGGATGATATTTGTCCGTTACAGCGGTGTTCAACCTGCAATTCACGATATGACAGGTAGGTGGCAGGGCTCTCTGGTGACGTTTCTCTACATTGTGTAACCGATTGAGATAGACACCTATCATACAGGATTATTTTATGTAAATTATCATTTGATATTTCCTGCGGTAATTTAGCAACCTGATAGATGTGTATTGTCACAAGGCGTTCCTCCCGGCTGTATGCTTCCCTTTGGGTTCCCCTAATTAGCCTTCTTCATGCCATTCGACCGATATTCACCGAGACGCCAACACTTTCTAGCCGGTGGATGGCAGCTCACCGCTAAGTTGCAAATAGGCAGGTAGTAGATGCTGATGACTGCATATCATTACTTGTCATCTCCAAAGTGCCAGAACCCACAGCGCCCCCTATACGAGTGCCTCAAATCCGCTCCACTTTTACCCTGAGAGATGTTGAGGTTATAAGGCTGAGATAGGAAGGGAATAAGTGCCAATGTAGGATGAAGCACCGTAGGGCGACCTCAGCCAATTCAGCATGTCCTGGGCGCAAAAAATGCCGGGGGTGATCCGGTCAGCTAGCCACGGCCTTATATACTGACATCTGCCGACTCAGCACCGCGGCTTTTTATGGGGTAGGATTTAGGAAGGTTACATTCCTTACATGGGACGATACGATATGATGGTAGCTTTGAGGAGTATGTGACGTGTAGATCAACAATGTTAAGTTACGATCTTGTCTAGCTCTAAGGGGGAGGGGACTCCTCTTTTGGACGTAAGAGGTAGATAGATACCCATTTACACATATTTCTAAGACGAGGTCCTAATATTTCTGACATCGACTCTATGACAGAGCTGATGGACGTAGCTTATAAAGGCAAGTTTTACGGCGAGCCCTATATATCTCAATGGATCGGTCTCTGAATTGTGAGCAGTCACATTAGTTCTGCATAGGATTTCGACAACAAATATGAACTACTAGGTCATATCTACGAAGCATACGCTACGGAATACAACCGAGTCAACTGTTATGAAACATTCTACCGTGCGAATCCAAGGCAGTGGATTAGGCTGTTTATATTGGTCGCAGTCAGCATAGAATCTCCCTACTGGGATGCAATCAGACTGACGCCCAGCAGGAGTCTGCTGGCCCGCCTCCCTGCTGGGTTAATTAAGACTCTACAGGTATTTCTGGAGTCCCGTTCGGGGCTCGAACAAGACTCTCATCTCAGCATCCATCTGGGTAACCAGGCAATTTCAAACAAGAATGAGAAGGAATTGGATTCCTTTATGCAGATCACTAAACTACAGCTTGAAAAAGTGGAGCATCTGAAAATGATTACGGCGATGACATACCATTGGGATTGCCCACGATATTTTGAAAGCGAAGTCGTACAACAGCCCCTATACAAGCTCTTCCGTGATACTCGCTTTATTGCATGTTTGCACTCACGCATGGCCGTGGTCCATAGATTTGGATCAGACAAGGCGCAAATAGATTCCATTATGTATATGCTAAAAGCGATGCGCTGCTTAAGGGGTGCCCCTTCAACCAACCAGTTCGCCGGTACGCTCCTTGACCAACAGGGCGTGATCAGCGGATTTCTGACCGAGTTCCTACTCCAGGGTGGTTTGTCGCCTTTGCTGATTAGTTCGACTCAATCCGGCAAGCCAGTTGAGTGGGAGAGGCGCGAAAAGTGGTGCAAACAGATTATTGAAGCCGTCACAACGGCTCATTCTCACGATTTTCTCATAGGAGGACTTCTCGACGCATTTAATAATGCCATATATATCGACGGACAGGATAACGCTATGCTCTGTTATTTCCAAACGAAATTCGCGTATAATGTCGCGAGGGTAGGTGTGATACCACCTGAACAACGGCGTCTAGCTTCGACCAGTGGCTTCATGGATGCGTTCTTCCAAAGCGACATCTATCAGCTGGGCTTGTTACTATGGATGATAGTTACGAACTCCTTCTATCTCAGCAGATTGAAGTTCTGTAGTGTTGCTGGATGCGCCAGAACTAACTGTACTGATCCTCATGCAGACCCAATACAGCTTCCATTATCTGGGCAATATTGTCCGGAGTACATCCAACAAATCATTTCCCGCTGTCGCACAGAAGATCCGAACGACAGAGTATCAGGGTGGAAGCTCTTGGAGATGCTACATTCTCCTGAAGAAATGCCGCCACTGGTTACGAATATGCGGGACGATGATGCAATAGTCCAATGTTTCCCTACGGAGTCACCTACATGCCCCAAAGCACAGGAGATGGGAACAAATATAGGCCCATCGGGTAAACTATCAAACAGGTTAGAAGATTACGATGGGATGGAAGTCCAGTGCGATGGATGCGGAGTGTCAACCCGTGACCACTTTTTCCACTGCCATGTTTACGTCTCAGGGACCTATGATATATGTCCAGAGTGTTTCAACCAGGGTGCGCATTGTTTTGATAACGAGCATTACGTATGCGAGTTCTTCTATAACAATGGAGGAGGGGATGCATATTTTAGTGGTGTGAAGAGTTCTGGCCGTCGGGATGTGGTCAAATTCTAAGGGGCAAGACATCATAGAGACTTCGTAAACTTTTATTAAAAAAACTTCCACCATTTCTGTCCATGAGATTCAACCACGTCTTGCATGTATTTGTGAAGGTGCTTAGGCAGCTCGTATAATTTAAGAATGTAATGTGACAAGGGCTCATAGAGCTTGGAACAGAGGTTCAAATTCAGCTAATAATTTCTCTTGGGTCTTAAGGTCCTTGCTTCCTTCTTCTTCTTCGATGATCTAGGATGGCCTATTGATCTTCATTCGGGATATTACATTCTGGCTCCAAGGCGTTCCTAACAACCTCGCGTCGGTGCGTGTGCGTATGCCTATTAGGTATCAAGCGCCTGACTCCTTCGCCTCCAATCACCTACATCCAGCAGTACGTTGGTTGCTCATCCTGTAACCCACTGCTACCAACAGCCTCTCGGCATCCGGTCCCGTATGACATGTAAACGGCGTAGAATTTGCAAAGGTCAGACTAATGATACATCCATTGACGTGAACAATGCCCTCAAGGTTGGCTGACAAACGAGATCAGACATGGTTATTGGACTCAGGCGCTCAAACAAAGTAGGTACCTAAGGTATCCTCCGTTTTCCGAGTTAGTAAAGTTCAGGCAGAAGCGCACCGTGCCTCTTTTCTCTATCAGTCCAGAACCTTCCCACACATCTGCGACATCCCGTCGATATCCTGCTGCAACCCGTTAATGCAAACGGGGAGAAATTATGGTGCCCTATCTAATCTCCAGGCTAGCCCAATTCTCCGGGAGTGCGGTAGGTAAGGTAGGTATATAATGAGTGGCCTATGATGTAACTCTACAGATTGTGCCACCACACAAAAACATAAGGTGTATTGGTAACCTCGATTTAGGGGCTCACTGCTCACTATTTTATTTATGTTCCTCTCTGTTGGTTGATCTCCCCTCACGAATCTAAGCAGTTCACAGAAATCGAACCGAACCTTGCCATTGCTGCGCTTCTTAACTCCGATAATGGAGAAGCGGCTCGACGCTGACTTCTACGCCGAGTCCGATTTCAATAGTACTTGTGGTGGCGAGGGCAGTTTCACCCCGACGGGGAGCAGCACGATGGGAAACAACTTCGAAAATGMCCCCGACATAAGCGACTTGGCCGCTACGGTTAGGAAGTACACGGCGCCGTGGCCCGGAAATATATACATCATCCGCGACCCAAAATCGCACCGGCAGATCACACTCGCGGACGGAGAACTTCGTCTAGAGCCCGATTTAGGCAACCAGGGGGGCTACCATTGGAAATGCATCGAGAAGGCTGGGTATCTTGGATTCCGCAATCCCAGCGACAACTTGCACATCGGTCATGACAACAGAGGGAACTTCATCGCGCAGAAGACGCACCACAAAGAGTGGGAGTGTTTCAACACCAGAGCACATCCTGACGGGGGACACCTACTATTGATGGCACACTGGGATGGACAGCGGAAGATGACTATTGGGCCTGATGGACAGAGACTAGTCGAAACAAATGACGCTGGAACTGCGTGGGAGTTCGAGAAGGTATTAGATAGGCGAAAGGGTGAGGAACCAGGTTGCCAACCGTCGTGAATGTCTTGGCAAAAATGCAGGTATATCGTCTTGTTGACTCACTGCTAAGTTAATATGATCAGAATGTATATTCTGTAGACTATATGATCAATAAGCAAGCCATATCAAGGGAAATGGGACGACGTCAGCTTGAGCAGTCCAGCCGATATATCGCGGGGGCCTTTCATTCTAACGAAAATATGCTAGTGTAGTAATACGTCGTAGGTAGCTCGTAGATTTTCCTTGCATACCTAACTTATGTATTTCCTGACTCGTAGGTACCTAATGCATTTTTTGCCGTTCTGAAGACCTTTGACCGTCTTCTGAAATGTTAAATAGATCGAATACTCATCTGGATTGATCCGACCTGACCGAAACTGAACTGTGCGGATTCGCTTTATTGACCGGACAGACCAACTCGAATCATGTCTTTCCAAATTTATCATACATGCGGATAAAATGAAGATATTCGGATTTAGATATAGACGCATCTTAGTAGTTGCTCCCTAATATGAGGCCCCTGGGGATCAACTTTACTGCTTCTAGTATATCGACGCGTTCAGTATAAATCACGAGACTATAGTGAAGGGGGCACCAGCCCATCAAGAAATGAGCCCAATTCAGATGATTATCATTGTCTACACCCAACTGATCCGGTAAAGAGAAAGACCAGATCTGCAACCTACGTTGCGCTGAACATAATACCTAATACACTACACGATTTGATAGACCGCCGTCGCTCTCAGGAAATCTAGGCCAATCGTAAACAACAACCTGGCCACTTCTGACTCCGGATTGTCGCACAGCTCCGAGTTCCGATGAAGGAATTTGACAACGGAGCATACCCAGCACTACTTCAAGATCGGCGCGATCCCGGCAGAATGCCGTTCGACGCTGTCCGGTGCCAGCGCTGCAACTTCGCCTGATCGACAGGCACAGGCGCTGCAACGCGGCCAAACAGGCAAAATCGGACATACGAGCTCCGCTCCGAACAATTAGGGGATTCGAGAGGGAGAAACCTCGTCACCGGTTTATTGCCCGTGACGTCGATCTCCTGTCAAAAAGCTACCCCACATCCTACCGGTGACGCTCTCGGTTCGCTCGTTCGTTCCCCCTTCCGGAATGTCCAACACCGAACGAACGAACCAGATTATGTCATCTACTCGACTTGCCGTCACGATGGCGTCAAGAGGTGTTTCGTAACACACTAACACATAAGCATATCTTAAGATCAGGCTCCCGCTTCGACGAAATGATAGGCCTCGCGCTAGCCACGATCCACTATCTCAAAGAAAAGCGCACCATTAGGGCCAAGAGCGATCTCGCCACATGTCGAGCGGGTCCTCCCGTCGCCCAACCTATCTTAGGGTGACTATCGCGTTCGGATATAGAGCGGCATCGCATGTACCAAATTCGGTCTGTCATTCCATCCTTGCGGGATGGGAAAGCCGAAGAGGGCGGGGGGCCAGAATAGACCAGTGAGGGGCTCGCTAGGTCGTAGCTTGGGTTTTCCCGGGAAGGCCTTTTCAGGAAATTTTCTGTCTTCTGTCCCGGACAGCAGTTTGTTGGGAGGGGGGCACAGTTTGCTATATCGAACAATAGATCGCGTGTCTTCACATGCGCGCGTCCGTATCTCGTGACGGACTGGATGGGATAGATTGACGATTCAGCGAAACTAGTCCCATCTATAATACCACAGAGCACGATTTGGCAATATAGCGTTACATAGATATCTTGGGATTGTAGCAGCGACTGGTAATACGAAAGGAGTGCCCGTTTAGCGAGGGTAAATCACACACTTACTGACATATAATAACCCTAATTCGGAAATGAACACTTCCTATTACTCCCCATATACCCTCTACATATGCGAACCTAAAGGGCCAAGGGCTAAATAAAATCGGAGCCTTTCACATCTGATCCTATGGGAGCATCTCGTCGGCAGGCAAAGTAAGGATCATGCAATGCGATAGTAGCATCGACGTCTTTGCGTCTCCCCGTGCCAAAGAGGGCGCAGAACGCAGCTGTGGAGACGAGCCTGACAGGCGGAATATGCGGGTAGAGGGGGAGGCGAATCGAACGCTCCCTTTGGGTAGTTTTAAGGTGGTCTGGACTGTCTCCGCATACTAGCAGATCGATAACTAGAGCAGGGGATTAATTAGCAGGCCTCCAACGGGGTATGGTTTCCCCACATTGGCCTATATCACGCTTACGCAGTGGTAAGTCTTGGGAGTGCCCCATAGACGATGTCGCCGCCGGATGTCCTAATCGGGAAAGCCGGTCCTTCTTCAACTGAAGCTATCCAGG
The DNA here is from genome assembly GCA_000931505.1 of Hypoxylon sp. E7406B. NCBI lineage: Eukaryota > Fungi > Ascomycota > Sordariomycetes > Xylariales > Hypoxylaceae > Hypoxylon > Hypoxylon sp. E7406B. The sequence goes on along the minus strand of JYCQ01000123.1, from coordinate 166,425 downwards.
AATCGACGGAGCGCTGTGGAAGTTTAAAAATCGCAATAGCCCTTCGAGGTATGGAACTGCAGCTGTCATACCCTAACTGAAGGTTGCGAAATTCCCTCATTTAAAGAATTTGATTGTGGCCCGATCTGTGGAACGAATCACAGCATTTTTGAAACATCCTACTTATTAAACATGCCGAGCGCAGACGTCAATGGCGCTCATGCGAACGGCCACACCAACGGTCACACTAACGGAAGTGCCAAGGGCTTCAAGAACCCGTCGCTGCAAGTCACCGAAGACCACAAACTGAAGCTCGTGGATGCTCCAATCCAAGAACCTGGTCCAGGTGAGGTGACTCTGCAGATCAAATGTTCAGGAATATGCGGGTGAGTCTCAGCAATATATCTGAATTATAGTCGCGCGTCATATGAAGCGATACCTGACCTCCGATTTAGGTCGGATATGCACCTGTGGAAATCGGGACGCATAGGATCTCTGGAGGTCAAGGGCGATTGCATTCTAGGGCACGAAGCTGCTGGTGTTGTGCTCAAATGCGGAGAGGGTGTGACTAGTCTCAAACCAGGTGAGTTCATGTAGTGTGGACCACGCACTTTCTCGGGATTGTACTGTCCCTGTCTGGATGTTTGTCGGGGTTGTAGTTTGCTGACTTAGCCATTCAGGAGACAGAGTAGGCATCGAGCCTCAGGAGCCTTGCGAAAAGKGTTTCCTATGCAGGGAGGGGAGGTACAATCTTTGTGAAGACGTCAAATTCTCCGGAATATGGCCTTACAATGGTACGATCCAGAGATTCAAGGTCCATCCTGCGAAGTGGCTATACAAGTAAGAATCAACATCGAGCAGCCCCGACGCCGGTCGGGGTGGCTGCCCCCTATTCACATGAGTCTAACACGGACTTAGGATTCCGGATGACCTGACCTACACCGAGGGTGCGCTCCTGGAACCATTGAGTGTGATTCTTCACGGCATCAATGGCGCAAATGTAAAACTGGGTCGCCCAGCACTCATCTGCGGCGCAGGCCCAATTGGTCTCGTCGCCTTAGCAGCTGCCAGAGCTTCTGGTGCTCATCCTTTGGTTATTACGGACATTGACCAGGGGCGTCTTGACTTCGCAAAGGACTTTGTACCACAGTGCCAAACATACCGGGTCAATTCAAAGTTGAGCGCGGAGGAGAATGCGAGGGAAATACGAAAGCTATACGGCGAGGACGAGTACTCAGCCCCAGCGTCGGTAATGGAATGTACCGGTGTTGAGAGCAGCGTCTGCACGGCGGCCTTCTCCGTTCGCAGAGGAGGCACGCTTATGGTTATCGGTGTGGGGAGGCCGGTGATGAATAACATCCCATTCATGCACTTGTCCCTTGCTGAGGTCAGTTATTTTTGTTTCGGACGAACTCCACCATAAAACATGAGGATTCCCTGGCTAACATGGCATGATTAATTAAGATCGATCTCAAGTTCATTAACCGGTACAGAGACACGTGGCCAGCCGCTATCCAGTGTATGAGCGGCGGCATACTTGACCTCAACAAACTGGTAACGCACAAGTTCCCTCTTGAGAAGGCTCTCGATGCGTTTGAGCTATGTGCCGATGTTAGAAACGGCAGCATAAAGGTCCACATCGTTGATGAAGTTAACGCTTCACTGTAGGAAGAGAGCAAATACGATGCAATCGTTTTATGTATAAAATTATTCGACCTGGCTGTCATAATAAGGAGGKGGCGTTGAGTTGGTAAAAGCGTCGGACGTGCCACAGCGATTAACTCAAATTTCATGTGTTATAGCGTGCGAAGGTCGAAAGGCGAGCTATGGTTATGCAAAAGCAGAGGCTGATGAGGAGTAATGAGTCCTGTGCTGAGACGAAATTTCTGTTGGTGAGGTTTAGTGGCATGCTTGCATGCTCGGGCGTAGAGCTCCGTACCGGGATAAAACAATAGTAGTAAAGCCACCTCTCGTATCGGCCGTGCAAGTGGTCGTGTGACGTTGGACTACATCGGAACGACTCCGGAACATATAGTCTAATGCGGCCTTCGGGCCTTAGGTCGCGGGACTTTGGATTTCTTCGACGTGTCACGCTGTCTCACGTTGGACGGCCTTCACTGTGTGGGAGAATCATGTATCTCAATTGTTTTCGTCATGGCAGCCATTTCTCAAGCGGTGAATCGGGATGGCGAGACGGCGAAGGCGGCGTTTTCAAAGAGCCGCTCCCCGAAGTTTAGTTTCTGCTTCCACGAAGCTTGTCATGACCGCAAGCTAAGATCAAATATTCGTGAATAGTCCGGTTGGACGGCATATCTTTGGCTGGTCATTTGATAAGAGGCATTTCTGTCAGACCGTACATAGGGCCTGGCGGGAACTATGCAGGTAATAGATTCGACGCCTGTCATCCTTACGGAAATTAACACGATAATCTCGCCACGCAACTAGTGTTTGGAAGGTTACGTAGTTGATCAAAGATGGTGTATATGCGACATTATGTATGTAGCAAGGAGGTAAGTTCGGGATGCGGCTGATATCTGGGGACGGGAAATGGATTGCCGGAAATTGGAAATTGGGGAGGATTAGTGGCTGAGTGTGGCGGCAAACTATTACCTCCCACGGGTCGATTGTACCTGCGTTGGAAGCCAGATTAGGTAATTATCTCGAGCATTAGAGTTATCTCGTTCGACTTACTAGCCCAAAACAGTAGGAGCTAAATCTTATCTCTTACGAGAAAGGGGACGAAAGCACGGTTCGACTCGAATCCCACATGAACCCTGAGCCGTCCCTGCCTCGCCCACGGCCATGGGAGACGCTCAATGAAACTTGAAACGCTATTCTAGGAAAGTGCCCTGGACCCTCAAGTTGATTAAAGTTTGTCAACTTCATCCTCATCCTCATCCTCACCCCCACCCTTAACCTCGACCTCCCTTCCGTTTATCCCTCCATTTGTAAGCGAAGCATCTTACTTTACACTCACCACTGGCCACATCAAGCAGGTTTCTAGTGGGACTTATTGTCCTAAAAAGGAAAAGACGGGATGAATTCTCTTCCCCATTTGCCGACACGGGCATGAGAAGCTCTCTTAGTTTTCGACATCGGACCCTTGGCATCTCTTCCTAGCGTTACTCAATGAGCGTATGTGCCATCGTCGGCTTCGTCTTATCAGTGGCGCAAGTCATGCGGCCGATACCTCCGCCTCATTGAGCATCCATCTTTGAACTTCAGGGCATTGAAGAAAAGGAAAAAGAAAGGCTGTCTCAAAATGTCGGGATTCGACTACTATGCCGTCTGCGAAGCTGCAGCACGCGTAGACTCCCCACGGCTGGAACCGCCACCTCATTTCTGAGTCCGACCCTCCGATAGCGAGTCTCATGCTCTTTAGCATGGTAGTATTCTCTTGTGGTCCCTCCCGCTCGACAGTCCCCGACGCAAGGTGGCGCATCGTACGGTGAAATACTTATCGTGATAGATCCACATAAGCTCTCAGCTGCCTGACTATTTTCAGAACCTACCCATTGCCAGGGGTACGGGTAGACTCCATTTTAGGTCTTACTCTGTTCGCCTAACCAACTAGCCCGTGGATGATCTCACACATACGGGAGATTCTCGTGTGGTTACTCCCTGGCCGGAGAGTTACACGCCGTCCGACTACTGCAAGGGTTGTGGGAACAGTGCCGTAGTAGTAAAGATGGAGATCATTCCTTTGATGCTGACGCCTGCGGAACAGACCACCGATCCACTCTTGGCCGGGGTTTGCTCACATGCCCCGGCGCGTGAAGTTGTATAAAATAAATTCTAACGCCTGCCAATGTCATATCATTAAGTTTACTGGCTTKTGTCCGTTGCGAGCCACCAGTTCGTTCCTTCAACATGTGGTGGCATCTGAGCTTGTTCCTGTCGCTAATTTTACAAGTAGGACTGTTGCAAACAAGCGTTGTCGCTACGACAGCGTCCATTCATGACGAGTCATGGCAGCCCGAATATGTGCTCCGTGTGACGTTCGAAACCATCACCATGAACTGCGAACAACGCGAGTCGGTCATATTCAATGGTACTGTGCCCGGGCCTCCACTGTACCTGAAGGAGGGGCAAACAACTTGGGTCAGAGTGTACAATGACATGTCTGACTTAAACGTCACAGTGGTACGTGGGAGCCGTTCGATCAAAGCACTGGTGCATACCCGCCTCTGACTACTCATTTGCTTAGCATTGGCATGGACTCACCATGCGAACAGCGCCGTTCTCGGACGGGACGCCTATAGTTGCTCAGTGGCCAATAGCTCCTGGCAGGTTCTTTGACTATGAAATGCACCCCGAAGTAGGCGATGCTGGCACATACTTCTACCATTCTCACGTTGGGTTCCAAGCGGTCACGGCGCACGGGCTATTGATAGTAGAGGATCAAGATTCGCCGCCCTACGAATATGACGGAGACATTCCGGTTGTGTTCGCGGACTGGTACATGAAAACGGACAAGGAGGTAGAAACAGGACTTACATCCATACCTTTCAAGTGGTCAGGGGAGCCAAATGCATTGATCTTCAACGACCGTACGGGAAACAAATCGTTCGAGGACGCACCTGATGAAACCTGCATGCCATACATTGTGGACGTGGAGCCCGCGACAACCTATCGATTTCGTTTTGTTGGGGGCACTGCTATATCATTTGTCCAATTCGCCATTGAAGACCACCCTAATTTGACAATTATTGCGGCCGATGGATTGTACTCGAAGCCCGCTACGACAGACCACATTCAGATTGGGAGTGGCCAGCGGTTCGATGTTCTGCTCACAACTAAGACCCAGGAGGAGCTAGATGCGGATGGGAAAGATGGGCAGTACTGGTTCCGCTTTGAAAGTCGCGGGCGGCCGGAAGATATGGGAGGATATGCATTATTACGATACGACACCACCACTACCAGCTCAAGCAACTCGACACTAAAGACAAAGAGGGGGAAGTCGCATGGATCATCTAAGGGTGATCAGGGAGACGACTTACCACAGTTTCCTGATGAGCCTCCTGTTTCGCTACCACCCGACGGCGATGAGATAGCTCAGTGGCTAGAATACACCCTTACGCCGCTCACCACGACATCTTCATTCCCTACGCTCTCTGAAGTTACACGTACCCTGTACATCACAGTCAACCAAGATATTATCAATGGCTCGTATAACGGGGGKACGGKAACGGGAAAATTAATATGGGAGTGAGTATTGAACTTATCTGTCCACAAATAGCGAGAAGTTGAAGGACTGACCAGTATTGTAGGCAGAATAATCTAACCTGGACTGAGGATGAGGCCCAAGAGTTGCATTTTGAGCCGTATCTGATTCAAGCATACATGGAAGGAAAGACCCCAGACTACGAGGCAGCACTTAAGAATAATGGATGGGATCCAAGGACAAGAGCTTTCCCGGCGCTGGTCGGCGAAGTGCTCGACATCGTATGGCAGAGCAACTCAGGCCCTACCGGCGGCTTCGAGTATCATCCCATGCACGCCCATGGCGAGCATTACTGGGACCTCGGCGGAGGAAACGGTACCTATGATGCGGCGGCCAATGAGGAGCACTTCAAGAACTATACGCCTATGAAGCGCGACACAACGATGTTACACCGGTATGAAGTCCAGGGCGCGGACGACACCACATGTGGCTGGCGAGCGTGGCGGATCCGAGTCACAAAAGACAATGTGGGTGCCTGGATGATGCATTGCCACATCCTGCAGCATATGATTATGGGTAAGTTGGATTGATTGATATTTCGACATGCCCATGGCGTTTCTTGCATCCTGGCCATATTTTGCTCGTTCTTTGTTATCGTCTGTCTAGGTCACACTAACGTTATTGCGTAATGACAGGCATGCAGACCGTCTGGGTCTTTGGCGACGCCCTAACGATCCTTCGTGAAATCCCCCCACCGTACATCAGTGGATACCTAGAGTACGGCGGAAATGCGTACGGTAACGAAACATACGACCCCCTAGTTCTGGAATACTATACGGAATAGAATAGAAAGGACTCAGCATTTGATCATTGGTTGAAGATATCATTATGAGCGATCAGCAAGAGCGTTTAGAAGGCATTTGGGGAGCATGGATAGGGCGTATATTATATTTAATGACTGCATATATGATAGCAGTTCGGATTTATTGATATCCATATTTCATCAGATCTCCTCTGTCCCTCGCATTCGCGTCGTGGTTGGCCTTGGCGCTGGAGCTGTCAGATAGCTACCATCCTTTCAGGAAGCGTGGGTCAAAGCCCCGTGGAATATCGGTCTAATCCGAACCGAAGGATTTAAGTTATGGCTCTGAACCTTCCTACCGCATCTTCAAGAAACCTTATGAGGCCAGACACATTAGTCAAAATCGGTTGACCGCCATGCTGGGTAGATCTGGAGGCTTTAGGGTAAACCGAAAATATGATAGGGGGTAAGAATGTTGTTTCTCCCAATTGGAAGAGAAATGCAACTGTTGAAAAAATGACTGCAGAAGCAAGGTGTGCACGGGCCAATCCAACCCGTCAGTACTGTAGCATCGTAGGATCCGGTGGTCGCGACTCTCCAGCTTGGCCACCGTTGATGGAGAATTCAATTCGGAGTGGGCGAAAGTAGTGGGAACTCAATCAAACTGTTCTTGTCGGATTGGAATGAGATGGGATGATCAGCACAGCTGTTTGACTCCCGGGAGTACGTGAGTAGTAATCTAGAAGGAACGGACGGAGTTAGCATTTCAGTGGTGAACAATGCGTAAGCAAATGTTTCATGAAATATAATCGGTATATAGTAATAATTTCCATCAAAAAGGTATTATGTGCTTACTCATGCATCATGGCTCTTCACGTGAGAAAATCGTCGACATCGTATCATCTCCTATTGAGACCCCGAGGCTATCATTGCCGCGGGAAAACGCACACGCCGATTCTGAATGTAGATTATTAAACTCATCAGCCTGCCTCCAATTTGCGCATCATGGACGAGCATTCGAAACCTGATGTCGTGCGGCTTTAGCCGGTCGGACTGAATCTTGATGGTCGCGCCGAATTTCGACACCCGCTCCAGGTTTTGCGGATGCAGCTCAGGTTCAAATGTTGCGGGGTCGTCTTGCCATTCCCATTTCCTGGTCTCGTCGGTTATCGCGAAGTCCCCCGTCCGGCACAGGTACTTGACGAGCCATGGGATGACGGCGAGGAGCGTGTTGTCGGTGCCGATGTAGAACGACTGGAAGGCGTGAGACCCTGAGAACGTATCCGTCTTCCAGAGTGCTTGGACCTGGTTCTGGGAGTATACGTTGGACCCGTCGTTCAGAGATCGCGTGGCTCGAATGAGATTCCGGATGTTTTCGCAGACGGAATACGGGACCGGCTTCGAGATCAGTTTCAGCCCGTCGACTCTTGTGCCGTTGGGCGTTTGCTCGAAGAAGGACCAGTTGAACATGAAGGTGTCGAACTTCGGACTGACGTAGACACATCCAAGGTCTCTTGGGTCGCGGTCATAGTGCGTGTTCGTGGTACAAACTGCATCGCGCGTGACGCAGGAGATCTGTTCCCCGATGCCCCTGGGTAACGATCGCATCGTCTTATATTGAGCATACGTCCAGACCGATGCAGCAGGCCAGCCTTCTACGCGTTCTACGGTGAGCCGAACGTTGTAGAACTTCAGGGCGTAGTATCGGCACAGGTAGCTCACGGACAGAAACGGGCTGCAGAGATACTTCATCGGCACCACCCTTCGCGCCCGGAGAAGGACAAGGCGGTGGTAGGCTTCATGATGGAAAGCGAACTCCCAAATCATGATTCGCAGCTCTGGGGGAAGCTCGACGAACTTGTGAAATACGTCCATTTCTTCTGCGGGCTTTTGACTGATGTGTAGTAGAATGGGGGTGTATTTGCTACTTCTGAGTGTGAAACAGGGATCGAAGAGCCATTATGGAATGGAATATGGACCCTTCCCAGCACCTATTTCTGAAGGGTCAAAGCCTTGCGCTTTTCCTTAGCCGACGCCATCCTAGACCATCATGAGCCTTGACGCCTCGGGAGACGCAACAAACATGGGGATACGACTTTTACAAAAGTAAGACGCCACAGCCCACAGCTAAGCTTTCGGTTATCCATGGTTGTTGAACGCATCAACTTAGACCACCCATGCAATATTAGCATGAGGCCCTGGGCAGCTGGGCTTGTGTGTAGCAACAAGTTCGATTGTGTCCTGTGAACCTACCAGTCTATACCAGCGACCTATTCTCGATTACCTACCAATAGATCTCTTATCCACATTAGGCCGAGACCATCCGAATACCCGGATACGGCATATGTCAAGTTGGACCAGTATTAAACTTCGTATAGTGATGGCGTCACCGTGAGCCCTGGGGTGAGGAATAGGCGCGTATAAGCGCGGCGACCGTGGAGCCGATGTGCAGTAGCCAATGACACTCTGTCCTCACAACAACCAATACTCCCTTGGATGATCATCGGCCCTCAAAACTAAGTTAAGATTCACCATAGGCAAACACGACAGGCCCAAAGGGGAGTCTTCCATGATCCAGTCTCCATACGTTTGAGTTTCACAAGGTACAAGGATCCACGCCATTCTAATGGCAATGCCTCTAGATAAGGAGCGGCGGGACGTCGTCGTCGGAAGCTTTGCCTCTCTGACCCAATCCGCTGGGATCGCGACGAGGCCGTCATGTCTGCTGCAAGCCGGCAGAATATGGGGATGGGCTCTGGCGTCTAGTCTGGAAACCTTGGAGGGAGTAGTGACAGGGGTGTTGCGGGAAAGTATCGCGATCGAAGCTGCCATTGTGAAACTGGAGAAGCTATTGTAGTTTGTGGTGGTAGAGGCTGTAGTTAACCTTACTTACAACCTGGTCCTTGAGGCGCCATTTTGGAAATGATGGTGGATATTCGCTTTGACACAATGGATTTGAGACTGTTGCTTGATGACTAAATCGTCGGTATATGGTATTGAAGTTGAAATCATTGATTCTATCTGAGTAATTTTATTTTCCCATTCTCATTAGCATGAACATGATAGAAATCGTTAAACACGGTTTGAAGGCATTTTAAGCACCGAGGGATAGTCCTGCCATCCTTTCCTTTTCCTGGCCCACTGGCCTACGCCGTATTCCTCCATTCTAGATTCACCAAGCGTATGTGTCCTTGACAAGCTTCTCCACCTCTTCACCGAAATCAAAGGGCTCGCCACCAGCTAGCAGCCGAGCCTTGGGGTCGGTGCTGTTCTCAAGGATGATCTTCCGCGTCATGAAGCCTCTGCTCAGGATATCGCTCTGCTTCTGAAAAGCGTCTTTATCCGACAGCTTCGGGAACTCCTTGACATTGCCATCGGCATCCTTCAGCGTGGAGGTCTCAGCGTCCCACTCCCACTCATACTTGTAGTTGGGGTCGCTCCAGGCCCAGGGGTTGGCGATGTCTTTGCATTTGCGGGTCGCGCCGGCGGGCAGGAAGGGGATCACGTATTCGATGTAAGTTTTCTGGACGAAGTCTGCGAGGAAGAATAGCGCCATGGGGGTTTGGCGGGCGTCGGGCTTTATGAAATCAGCCGTGGGGGGCTGAGCATACTTGTACTGGGGGTGCAGGAACAGGCCCCGCAGGAGGGCAGCATGCTTAGCGGCCTGGTTGAAAGCTTCGGCTGGCGTGGGGTGTCTGATCTGGTCGTCTCCCGGCATTTTGGGTTGGTACCTAAAGATCGCGTTGATGAAAGAAGGCTAAGCTGAAGATGAGTGACAAAGAGAGAGAGAGAACGAGCTAAAGCTAAAGCTGAAAGGTCGTGCGGTGCTCCCCGCTATGACCCTGTAGGTTGTGGGGTACTTAACGCGTTGGGGAGGGGGAATAATATGGGGCTTGTCGTATTCTGTGGGGACCCGGCACCCTGCATGCCCCGTATGTAGGTATGTAGCTGCTCTCACCTTAATTAGAGTTTATTAGATCGTACCTATTAAAGTGCTGAACCTGTCAGTCTGTACAAGTTGGATCTGTTGGATATCACATAGATGGCGGCAGGTACGCCAGAAGGAAAGTACGAAGCACTGGAGGGGGTGTCTAATCCCACTTGTTTCAAGGCTTCATAGATTCATAACCTTTCTTAATACAACATCTCCTCTACACCAACACTAGATATTACTGAAGAAACCGCCGTATACGAGGGCATCAAGCTCGACAGTGCAAAATGAACAACACATCTTGGACGGGCTACGGCTTTGGCTCGTCCACGTCGACTGAATCAGGCACGGTAATTTTCACACCTCCTACATCAAGAGCAAGCAGCATCAGTCAGCCTAGATCTACAAGCATCCCGTCTGGCTCATTGGATCTTACATCGTTGAGTACTACTTCGTGGAGAGAGTCGTATCCCTCTGTTGGGCAGTTTGCTATGACGGAATCAGAAGAGGTCGTTGCCGCCGGCCCCGACGGCCTTTTCTACTTCAAACGCGTACGAGACCMCCCCGCCAAACCGTGGTCCGAGTCCCGCCCATTCCCCAGTGTACAAGTGACGCTTAATAAATCAACCGTGTCTGGCCTGGCGCTGTACTCGGAGCTTAATTCCCAGCGGATTTACCTATATTGCGTTTCGGGCGGTGTCCTGTATAGTTTCTATCTCACCGACAAGAAGAATAATTCTTCGTTTCTACCGGACACTTCGCCTCCTCTAGCAAGATACAAGGTTACGGGCAAGCCGACGGTCGTCCGAAGCAACATAATGGACGGGGGCGGCAGTGGCGATCGATGGAGCCTAGTCGTCCCATGCCAGTCTGGTGGCCTGCTTCATACGTCGGCAATAGATCGTACGTCTTATGATAAGTCTGTGTCGACACAATGGGAGGCTGTAGATCATCTCGCCCCTGATTTGGGTATAATTTCAGCCGTCTCCGTTACAGCGGCACACACCTACATCGACTACGCCATCAATCACAAGGCGGAACTCGTGGCAGTCTGCATTTCAAGAGGCCAACTCAACGTCGTTCAGGGTCCTTTCCATCGTGAAGGTTACCCTGTTTGCTGGAGGTGGGACGGCAAGACTTCTACTAGGATCCTACATCCGGGCGAGGTGACGGGAAACCCCGTGCTTATTGCCGGCGGCATCCATTATGGCGATAAAACCCAGCTTGACCTGATAGTGCCCTCGATGGAGGGGGGCATCTTTCACTTCGTTCGCACGAACTCTGCACCCGACGACTGGCACATGATCGGGCGCATTGCATTTCCTCATAATACTCCATCGGCCTCCTGTCTATCTTGTCACTCTCGGCGCGATACCTACGGGGATCGCGAGCTGTATGCCCTGGTCCAAACTCGCGGTCGCCTTTACCATGTCAAAACAACCAACAAAGAGCGCCCATGGTATAACGCCCGTTTGAATCCGATCGTGCAGCCAGGTCCTTTCTTTGAATGAAGGCATTCCCTTCACTATATCCTGTATCCCTCATCGTCATCATGTATTATTGTTGCACGTCACGTCATCTATGCCTCTTAGCTAGGTTGATAGAACTTCCTTGACCCACGGTATAGAGAGTAGTAGATAGCCGTATAGAAAGTAGGCACTTAATATTTAATACAACCTTCTAAGGGTCAAATAAAAGGTGCCTGGAGGAATAAGCTCCTTATATACAAGAGGTGCTCCATGGGGTGGCCCCTGGCCACTTCATGAAACAGTCAAGGTGAACATTGGCGCTACACACCACTCTAGGTTACGTTACTTCTTCCGAATGACCGGCAATTATAGAAAACCAGCACCCGTACCGTTGTCAGTCATTTTGCAAGATGTTATAATTTTAGTCGGCGAAGCTATTGACCAATTTACTTACCTTAGGTAATCTGTTAGAGGAATAATCATGTTTGATATTCCAGCCACTGGTGGGCTGAAGCAATCGGCCTATGGTTGTGCTACCGGGGTCCTTTGAGCTTCCGAATTGTAATCACCCTGTTTATGACCTCGACATGTTTTAAATCTTCAAGATATTGAAATCTCATTCAGACTACGGATGGTGTCACGAGCATATCTGACTGGGATTGCTCCCAACGTGGGACCATGAAATATCTATGAGCCGAATCTCACATAATTCCGCAGAATGAACGTTCATATGAGACTTCCATCTGTAAATTTGCCACCTTGCTGTCGAGTGGGTGTCAATCCGCGGTTAGACGACAACGTGCAGCAGTCTAAATTACCACGCGCTTGACACGTGCGTGCACATTAAACACCGAAGAAACAACGTTTATCTAGATGGTCTAGAATTTCTGCCGCTCCTGGGCCACGCGGTGTTGGCGGAGTTCTGATGCTCCTTTCCACGCCGGCGATCGGCATAATGCAGGGTCAAAATTCGGCAGATAGATTGACGAGGTTAGCTACCTGCGGGGTAGCAACACTGCATACGACGGCCTTGACTACACGACTTGTGAGCAGTAGATATAGGTAGTGGTAGTGCGCCATAATGGCTTTTGAATTATACGAAATCACGATAGAGCTCTTACGCCGGTTGATTTTATGAACCATGTCGTTCTTAGATGAAGTTCAGTCGGATGTGCCGCTCCTTTCGGAGAAGCACTCGGGTATCCCCCAGTTCCTCCTGGAGAAGGCCAGGGCGGCCAAAGCTAGCGTCTTTGAAGGAAGGACTAAACCCAAGAATACGAGGAATAGGCTGCCTGTCATTCCACCTGGTATTGAAGAGCAGACGTTCTTCGCCGCGCTCAATGAGCTCGGCAAGCAGTTGGGCCTGGAGAATGTTGAGCGCAACGATAAACCTCTAACGGATGGGTGGTAAGTCTGGCTGTTATACTCGGTGTACATCCGTGTTCTTACATTGGTGTATTGGTATAGGTACATGGAACGTAAGCCGGATCTGAAGTCACTATGGACGATTGTCTTGGCTAAATCAGTCAGATCCGAATACCCATGACTTGATGACAGTCGTTGATGAGGAAGAATTCGTCCCGTCCGCGATGGTATATCCTGCCAGCACTGAAGAAGTTCAGCAAATTGTGTTATGGGCAAACAAGTACCAAATACCCATTAACCCTATCTCAATGGGTCGCAACCGTAGGTTACTTTCGGCGAGGAATATATCAGATTCAGCTCGGGGGCTAATGGATGGTATTAGTGGGATATGGCGGTGCGGCGCCTAGAGTGCGCGGGGCTGTTCTCGTTGACCTCGGCAGGCGCATGAACAAGATACTTGATATCAGTCCTGACGATTACACGTGCCTCCTAGAGCCGGGCGTCTCATTCTTCGCACTTTACGAAGCAGTTAAGGCGAAAGGATACGACCATCTTTGGATTGATGTGCCAGACGTCGGTGGCGGTTCCGTTATAGGAAACACCGTGGACCGAGGTGTGGGTTACACACCCTACGGCGACCATTGGGCTTGCCATGCCGGCTTGGAAGTCGTCCTTCCAACTGGAGAGGTTATCCGAACTGGTATGGGAGCTCTCCCGGGTAATAATACATGGCAGACGTTCCCCTATGGGTTTGGTCCCTATTCCGAGTCAGTGATTTCTCATCCGGCATTTGGATCTGACAATCTGTGGCTGATCATCTTCGGCTTTAGTGGAATTTTCTCACAGTCTAACTTCGGCATCGTGACGAAGATGGGCATGACGTTAATGCCAAATCCCGGTGGATATGAGAGCTATGTAAGGCTTGAGTTATGCTGTTCCGGTTGGTCCTCGAAGGGCTAATGTTGTATCTAACAGGCATATACCTTTCAAAGCGAGGAAGATCTTGATCAGCTGGTAAATAGAAACAGCCAAGTTGAGCTCATTGCAGGATACTAAAAGATGCGCTTTTAGATCGAAATCATTCGGCCGCTTCGGATCGGCAATATTCTCGAGAATGTCGCCCAACTACGTCATGTCACCCAATCCATCGCTGCGCGCGGCAAACCGCGGACTGATTACTACAAGGGCGAAGGCACCATTCCGAATGATGTGGTTCACAAGGTTGCCGCCACTCTTCCCATGGGCGATCACACATGGGTTTACTACGGCATGGCGTACGGACCAAACCATATCCGCCAATACAAGCTCGATATCATCGACGCCGAGTTCAAGAAGGTTGCCGGTGCGCGCCGTATTGACCCGTCAACCTTACCTCCCGATGAGTACTTTTGGGCGCGAGACCGCGTTGCCGCGGGTATTCCCGAGCTCCAGGAGCTGCGCTGGGTAAACTGGATGCCTAATGGTGCACACATTGCGTTTTCGCCGGTCAGCCCAATCCGTGGCGCTGACGCGAAGAAGCTGTACGACCTAGCTAAGAGGAGGCACGAGGAATTCGGAATCGACCTGTTCCCTGCCTTCTGCGTCGGCCTGCGGGAGATGCATCTCATCGTGGAGCTCGTGTACGACCGCGCGGACCCAAAGCGCCGTAAAGATGTGTTAGATTGCTTACGGCGCCTGGTGGATGACGCGGCGGCTTGCGGCTACGGCGAATACCGGACGCACTTGGTCTTGATGGACCAGGTTGCCGGGACATACAATTGGAATGACAACGCGTTGATGAAGTTCCACGAGAAATTGAAGGATGCGCTAGATCCGAACGGGATCATGGCGCCCGGGCGCTGCGGTATCTGGCCGAAGAAGTACAGGAATCGTGGATGGGAAATGACGAAAGACAGCGGTGAGAATAGTCAAGGTGATGGTGTTGCGCCGTCTTCGTGAAGGGTCGGGTGTACACACTCATTTCTTCAGCAAGTACCTATCTTCATGAGAAACACTCATACAAGGTACACTCCTTTGCTTACTGGAAATTAATACACGGAATCAAGGAGGTGGAATTTTATTGGCGTCTTATGATCCAGCTAATGTCTCGTGTCACTGCATACTTATTGAGGTGAGCCGTTAAGACAAGCATTTCTGCGAATGAGCTTGCATGTGCACTATACGTCAGTGATACTCATGTCTCAGTACTAAAGAGATAAGGCTGAAACATATGGGTAGCATCGGATCTGCTATGTAGTAGAGGTGTAGTTGTTGAGTGCGTGTCCGATCTGCTTGTAGAACTTCCTGAAAACTCGGAGGGGTTTTAAGACCTAAGTCGCGATCCGGACCCTGACCGAGCGCCCTGCTTCGCAAAGGATTGCCGTGGTCTCAAGTCGAAGGCTGGAACACCGCCAATAATATTCCACGGGTGAAACTCCGAGAGCCCTACTAAACTTATCGTAACATGGATTAGTAGGGCGGTCGGATTCGCTTTGCGATTCTGCAATGACGCATATTTACTCCAAGATGTGTGGCTTGAAATCATCGTAAACTCCTCGAAAGCGTTAAGCGCCTATCCTGGGTTGCATGAGCGCTAAACTTTTCAGGACAGCGGCAGATGTTGGCTGCGTCGCTTGTTTTGAGGTACCCAAATGAGCGACTCAGGGATCAAACCCAGTGGATGATCATGGAACATTGCGAAGGAGCATGCTTAAAATACACGTATCAGAGGCCTGTAACAATTAAAAATACCACAGCCTAGTGCAGCTAACTGGTGGAGGGGTTCATTCCAGCTGCTCGGGAAAGGGCTTGGGTGCAAGATATGATTCGTAGGCACAGCTCAACTATCATCTCATCGCACACAGAAGAATCAATATTGTCCAAAAAGTATGTACGCCTATTGGCCACCGTCTAATAGCGGCGTGTAMAAGCCACAGTAGCACATCTTGAAGCGGAAAGTGATCTAACTCCGGCAGCTAACATACGTCTAAGACAAGGCAGAGCGTCTCCTCGCTACGACATTTGCATTCCCCGAAATCCCGTCAAATCTGTCCTGTCAAAAAATGCCCGGGCTTCTATAGATTCCATAATGAGTATAATATAGCGTTCTGAACCGATTTAATGTCCCCCTACTAGCGGAGACTGCAATTGCGTCTACGGAAAGGTCGCTGGCAATTCACTATGACGCATATTTGGCTATGGTCCATTCTAACAGTGGTGGTCATCTACATCTATCGAGTAGGTTATTTGCCTGGTATTTCGACCCAAATACCGGGTTCGCATGTCTAAAATACGTTACGCATAGTCTAACGTCGCGCAGACCCGACCATCTCATACAAAGGGAGATGCATGCACCCCCGACTCACTTGCGTCCGCTAGCAGATGGCCTCTGGGTCTCGACTACTTGCTGCTGACTTTGAAAGCGTCCGATGAACTCCGCTTGATGGAGTTCTTCCTGGACAACTTTCGCAGACTTGGCAACACCTTTCGGCAGGTCGTCGGAACGAATACGTCCATATTCACCATTGAACCCGCTAACATAGAGACCCTGCTGTCATCTAATGTTAAAGGTGGGTTAGGTAGTAATGAGAGCACGAACGGGCCAGGGTGTTAACAGGTTCTAGATTGGGGCCTGGGTTTCCGACGCACCATCTTCTTTCCGCTCCTTGGCGATGGTATCTTCCTCCAGGACGGCGATGCCTGGAAACATTCACGTGATACCCTACGCCCGCACTTCTACCATCGGCATTATGAGAATCTAGACATTTACAGACCCCACTTGCAGAATCTACTGGATGCGATTGCTAGCGATGCGACGAGTGTGGTCGACCTGGAACCACTGTTCTTCCGCCTGACTCTCGATGTGACTACGGAGTTCCTCTTCGGCGAATCCGTATGGAGCCAGCGTCCGACTTCCAGCGTGACGAGCCACGACTTCGAAGGGGCCTTCGACTCGGCTCAAAACATCTCGGCCAAGAGGCTTAAGTTCCAGAAACTGTACTGGCTTGTAGACGGKAAGAAATTACGGAAGGCGTGCAACATTATCCATCGGTTTGCGGACCGCGTTATAGATAAGACGCTGAGTAGCAGCACCGACGATGTGGGTCGCTCGAGTAGACCCCCTTTCTTGAAGACTATCGCACAATACTATCCCGAGCGGGATTCATTGAGAGGCCAAGCCATCAACATTCTCACAGCCGGAAGAGATTCCACAGCGACGTTCCTATCATGGACCTTGTAAGCAACCACCCAGCCAAGCTTCATGGGACTGAATTGGCCTGACATCCTACCAGCTTTCACCTTGTGAGGTATCCTGCGATCATGGAGAAGCTCCGAGCAGAAGTCTCCCAGGTAGACGAGACGGACGCGCCTCTGACACGAGCAGATCTGCTTCGAATGACGTACCTGCAAAACATAATAAAAGAAGGTGCGTTCAGCCTGTAAAGAAGATGTTGTGCTATGCTCCGTTACTAACAAGTGGATGACAGTTCTGCGACTTCACCCCCCGGTGCCGATGATATCGCGCACTGCGCTCAGGGACACAATGCTTCCCACGGGCGGCGGACCCGACGGGAAGTCTCCCATCCACGTCCCGAAAGGGATGAGCGTGCTGTACAGCGCATACTGTATCCAGAGGCGGCCCGACCTCTACGGGATGGATGCCGAGATGTTCCGGCCCGAGAGGTGGGATGAGGAGCCCCTCTGCTCCCGTGATGCGACTCATCGCGGGTGGATATTCCTGCCGTTCGGCGGCGGGCCTCGGACTTGTCTAGGGAGTATGATAACACGCGCATTATGTTAAGACCGGGGACCCTTTATGCTGACATGGTGTGCTAGTGGACTTCTCGCTGACCGAAGGCGCGTATGCTATCGTGCGCATCTTGCAGCGCTTCCCATCCATTCAACTCCCGGCCGGCGAGCGGGTGCAGGTGACCGGCCAGGAGAGGCAGACGGTCACGATCGCGCTCAGACCTACTGATGGGTGTCGGGTCGACTTGGGTAAGAAGTGAAAGCCTTTTGGAGATCTGGTGGCATTCGGGAAAGACAAAATCATGGGTACTGAGCGGCAAGATGATTAATGAATTGATGACCAGCATCTTTTCTTTCTAAGTGAGTTCTGGGTACCAGGTATCTTATGATTGGGAAAATAACTGGGCAGAGGGTCTTCGCGATACGATAATCCATGCACGATTTCCAATGATTTACGCGATTCGCACTTGGCGCAGCGACTTTCGCTCCAGTGCCAGCTTGACAGGACGACATCATGGTTCACAGCCCGCCTGCTTCGACCACAGAATACCACAGAAAATGCAACTTGTTTACGCACATTTTGCATTTCCTGAGCATCGCTTCAAATGTGCTATGAATATAATATATGCGGTACCTGCATCCGGATCGCGTGGAATGCCTGGCACGGCAGATTCCGCAGCGCGACGAAGCTAAAATATGACAGCATCGTGGCACCACAGATCCCTGAATCGACCGTCTAATTGATCCATAAAACGTCCAATTTCCCCAGGGGCCTTTGCTTTAGGCAGCGTCTCATTTCTTCAGCTCAGCACAGTGATCGTCGTGCTTTAACTGTTCGCAGAATTTTGAGGTTTGACTCCCATCTAATCTCAATGTGACTTGGACTGTAGATTAGCGTAAGCCTTCGTGTTGATGAGGTCCCTGTAACCTTTACTGCGCTTGTTTCCTCTCATTTCACATGAGGTTCGCAGCCATCTTGCTCTCAAAATTTCAAGTTTAACATGACGTGAGTGCGTTATCAAAATGGGCCGGGTTGACTCTATGCCATTGAGCCTGTCAACTCATCCGTCGCTTGATCCTCTCGTTCTCGAACCAGCCCCCAGTCCGACGGGGTGGACGAGCCTACGCAATGTGGGTCAATGGATATCGCGACAGTGGAAAGAGACGACGCGTGAGGTGCACAGAGACTTACGTTCTAAGGAATCATGGAAGCCTATCCTCCTTTTTCTTTATGGGTGCTGGCTCAGCTTCCTGTTGCTGGCAATTGGCATGCTCGCTAGCACGCCAAATATTACTTCACTTCTTCAGGGCTTCGTTACAACGGCTTKTCAGCCAGATGGGAATTTCAGTCCGTATGAGAACAGCTATAATGCCTGGGATTGGGCTTCATCCGGCTTTTTTGAGATTACTTTGGCCTTTGGACCAATTAACTTCTCCTTAGCTAAGGTGATTGATATCATCTGGGACGTCGTAGGTCATCGCACCACGGTCGGATGCAGTCTGAGTGCTAACCTCCTTTTCTAGATCATCGGCCGCCTGGGGCAAGTTGCCCTTACAATGGTTTCGTGGCACGTTTTCTCACAATATACCACGACCTCAATGGACGACTCTCCCGTCACTTATCGGACATTCTGGATAATTTTCCTCCATAAGGAGGCCTCGTTACTTTCCATCACGCACCTAATTAAGGACTTTTTCTCTCACCGACGCTTGAATTCCATGGTCGCAATGGTCTTCATGATTGCAACTGTAGCCTTTACGCTTGGATTTCCTATGCTTTCTGGCGCTATGACAGGTTACACACCTATTGCTAAAGCTTTCGTCCAAAACGAGGACGGCAACTTGATTCCGTTTTCGGATTTCCGTGTTTTGGCGTACGTTATCCACGACGGTTATAGAATTAATCTCACTACCAATGCCTACGTCACGATGCCGCTCGGGCAATACTATGTTGATCCGATTGTCTGGAAAGCCAACGACGGCATGGCATACTATCCCTGCTTCGGAACAGAAGCATGTAAAGTAGTCAATGCTGCATCCCAATGTACGTAACCTACTTCTACTTTTATACTACTTGGTGTCCCTGGAGTTTAACTGGCGAATAAGATGTTTCCACTTATGGATTTTACGGAAATAATAACACGAACTCGATATGGGAGAATACTACAATTCCAGCTCCAGCGCTCAACATCTCGGCGCACTACATTCCGCCAGAGAGCCTCTTTGGAAACAATTGGATTGATCCCAACACACAGCAGAAACCCTTTCATGATCAGGCAGGCTTGACATACACGGCGTCAAATCGGACATACTCTCTTGATTACATAATGACTTACGGCAGCTGCCAGCCAGTGTTGAATGTACGGGAAGATCTCTAATCCCTGACCTATTGAGATTTACTAATGGAACATTACTCACTAGGAATACCAATGGGGATTCTCCTTTGCCCAAGTATTCATCCTGTCCGTTCTCTTATTCATCTGGACCGTCGGAATTTCCATCATGTGGGTTAGGGTCCGTTCCAAACTCCCTCATCAAGGCCACCCTGAAGTTCCAAAGGGATGGAAAGCAGTCATCTTGTTAGCAGAGGCGATGAGCATGGAGCTTCCCGAGGCTCACATCGATGCTCACGCACTAAAAGACCAGGAGGTAAAAGAGAAGATCCAGGAACGTTTAGGGGGTGGCAGTGTCAGATTCGACGCGCCTCTCCGCCGCAAGGAATACAGCCTTAGGGCGGACCTTTATATGTGGTTCAGGACCAACGATCTTGGGAAGCGGACTTGGAGAAACAAGTGGTGGTGGGCGGTCCTTCTCATCGCGATCGCGCCATTTCCGCCGGTGATGATGCTTGGGGAGTATGTTTTGCCCCCTGGGGTTTTCCTGATAGCCATGTGTAGTTGCACCATCCTCGGAATACTGTCTGCGCTGTCGCTTGGGAGCACAATAAGGAGTAGACTCTTTGTGACGTGGGTTTGGGTCATGGTGGGCTTGGTCGTGTTTATCAGTGTTTGCGCATCGGGTGTATTAACAAAATACGAGAGATGAACTCGGAACGATTATTCTCTAGACAGAGATGAAAGGTATCTAATGATGTTGCTTCGGCGGGACAAAAGAGGTTCAGTCTTAGTACAGCGAGCCAACCTCGGTCTACTTCCTCAATGAGGAGCTCGATAGCATGTAAAACTCGGCCTTGGTCAAACCCTTAGGTCCTCGACCTGAATCGTGATAGGCATAGACTAGAGCGGCCGACAGTTACGATGTCCCATTTGCTAATAAACTCAGCCAATGAAATAAATGCGGCTATGAAAATGATAAGCTCCCGCCCCTATTTTCTTATCTGGGCCATGCTGTACGTATCGGCCGTTTTTCTTGCGTCTAGTCTCGTCCTGTAGCATTATCGATACTTGTGTTAACATGTCTCGCAACTTTATGTCGCGAGAGATTGCGTGTCGGAATCTTCTAGGTTATGGTACAGGTATCTAGGTCTAAGGGGCTGCTTGATCACAAAACGCATTCTGTCGATGGTTTTAGATGGAAGACCAAACGAGACCACAGAAATGGCCTCGGCCTCCGGTACAGCCACTACATGTTATAAGCCGGCGTATCACATCGACTGTGACAGCCTAACTTGGCGCCTTGGCTGCCCTAAAAGAGCGCCTTCGCCCGGGAGAACTCATCTTGTCCGGAGGCCTAGGGCTCCGAAAGCCCCACAGTGGCGGTGCAAGATACGCGGCGATGGGAGACACGGGAGAAAGGCATCGAGTCCTAGGGCCGAATACATGCAAATAAATAAAAAGCACTCTGTGAAGAAGAATATGATAATGGGACGATATTCGGAGTGGATAGTCATTCCTTTTACTTTAGACATCTAATCTTCTGCGCGGCTGTTTAGAGCGATTTCAGTCCCGATCCACATTACGATAGCTATCAAGCCGACACGAAAGAACGCAACTTCAAGGACAGCGTATTGGTATTTAATTTTCCCAATTTTTTATATTCCGTATCAGTATGGCCAATCCTTACGGTATGTTACATAATCTTAGCGAAGGGTCTCTTTCGTCATCATACTCTTAAACCTAACTAACACCCCCTTTCCCGATCCAGCGGGATATAACTTCTGGATATACGTCCCGAACAAAGGCGCAGCCATATTCTTCCTCGTTGCCTTCTTCATTTCAGCAGCAATACACTTCTGGCAATGCTAGTAAGTATTTTCTGATCTTTTCTCTTTTATCCATGATTCCAGAGTACCTGATGTTTATCCACTATCCCTAGTCGATATAAGTCCGCCAGAGTAACCGGCCTATTCGTCGCCAGCGGTTTCCTCTATGTCGTCGGATTTGCGTTTCGGATCAATGGCGCGTTCGGGAACTACGATGAGCTAGGTCCCTACGTTGTGAGCGTCGCTCTCATATATGTTAGCCCGTACGTGCAATCTMCCTCCCATATTTTATGAAATAACGAGCCATGTTAACGGGAGCCTCCCACTCCAGGCCCCTTTTATCACTAGCCAACTACGATATCCTTGGCCGCATCTTCTACTATGTGCCTTACCTGTCGCCGATGGCGCCGGGTAGGGTTCTTTCCACCTTCGGCCTGCTTTCCCTGATTATCGAAGGAATAAATGGCGTCGCCGCCTCTTTTATGGCGAACCCGAAAAGCAACCCGACGATAGGGACCGCTTTGACGTGGGCCGCTCTCGCCCTTCAAATCGCGATCATCATATCCTTCTTGGTTATAGCTGGGTATTTCCACAGACGGTGTGTGCAAGCTGGCATTGCGGGGGCGCCAGGCATACAGAAAAATCTCACCACGCTGTACGTGAGCGTGGCCCTCATCCTAGTACGAACGATATACCGTGGCGTGGAACACTCTGTCAAGGTCGTGCTTAGCACCGAGTGGCCTTTCTACGTCTTCGAGGCGACTCTGATGCTCATCAATATGTACATGTGGAATGCCCGACACCCGGCCCCTTACCTACCGGCCGATACCTCGACGTACCTTGCCCGCGACGGCGTGACGGAGGTGAAAGGTCCAGAGCAGCCGAAGGACACACGACCTTTGGTTCTTAAGATATTCGACCCGTGGCGTATAGCGGACTTATGCCGAAGGCAAGACAAGTCGGAGCAAAAGGCATATCAAGAGCTCGGACAAGGCAGGAATGAGGTACGCTCTACAGGGTTGGTGTAATGGTCAGCCACCCTTCCCCTTTTCTCATTCTGCCCTCTGCATTCGTCGTTCTCCGCTGTCTTTGGTGTGTTCTTAAAAGAAGGAAATATATCAATCCATGGTAGCCTCATTGCCGCGGCAGGGGATTGCGTGTCGTATGATTTCTACGTCTCCATCATCGCCGAAACCGTTTCTGTCTGATAAGTCGATTTCGATCTTGGCACTCGTGCTAATCCTCTTCCCTTGCAGTTCGCGCCGTCATCTCCTGTTAGCTTACACCCATTATACTCACGGGGCGCAGAATCTCAGCAACAAGAACCAGAGAGACGACCGAGGGAGTTAGTCTGAAGCCACTTTAGGCTGAAGATGTGAAGATGAAGTCATGTCGTCTCATCGGCGTCTGGCTTGGCCCATGCGGGATTAACTAGAGGATGCGTTTTCAGAGTAATATCAGGTCAGGTGTCTGGAAATAGAGGGCTGGGGTGTAATAGTTGCTATAGACCCGCTACTATAGGTGTTAGAAGACATGCATGTTTACTATAGATTTCTGCACATGCTGATATGATGTGTAGAGCATGGTGTGTTTCCTGGGGAAGGGGGGTTGATCAATGTACCCTATTTACCTGTATTATGGCGCATGTGGGCGGGCGTAGGATAGGACGAGAAGGAGCGCAAAATCAGCTTAGGGGACAAATACAGCTAAAGCCACTTTTTCGCTCTATCTTCCGCGGTTGCAGGAATACACAAATTAGACATTATTAGAAGGATATTAATACGAGCCATTGTCTGTCCCTGTTAAAACTTATAGATAATTCTGATTGCGTGTTCAGTTAAATCATCTTTAAGCCAACATGGTAACATACTGGTTTCGCGTGGCACCTAGGTAAGATGATGAGATTTAAATCCCTTCAGCTCGGACGCTCTGTTGAAAAGTAGAAATAAAACTGGAAAGTTCTCGGAGATTTAATCATGTGTACCTAATCAAAACCAAAAGTCCGGGTTGTAGGGTCTTCCTAGACCAATTCATGAACGTGTTTAACATGGCTTGGGCACTCTCTTCTCAGGAATGGTAAGGGATGGTACTTTGTACGGCATGGTAGGTGGAAGTGATGAATGTAACTGGCGTAGTTTGACGTTTCCACTTGTATCCATCCAATTATATATAAATCTTAGGTATCAATGGACCGCTTCGCTTATCTAAATTTAGGTATCTTAGGAGGTCTAGGTACCTATGGAAACAGGCGAACGGCACTGAAGAGTAAAAAAAAAGAAAAAGATCGGGGGATACAGTGATTACCTAAGAGGTAGTGAAGGCATCCTGTATCCAGAATCAAATGTATGAGAATATCAGCATCAGAGCTTACTACGTGCAGCATGTTGCTCAAGGTAGGATACTGGTCAAGTAAAGTAAAGCTCTGTTGAGTTGTTGATGCCACCTTGGATGTTTTACTCTTACCGTCTGGCCGACAGACTCTGATTTTATATCGCGCCTCTAGCTGACGTATGCACTCTTACTAGTCAAGCTTTTCGACATTGTCTGGAATGCTGCCTTCATGGAAAGTTGTGTTACAATGAGTAACCTGGAGAATATCATACGCTTTCCGAGTCATGGTGAGGATGAAGGTGATTGATTGGCAAGATGTCTGCAGTTCCGTCGACCCATCCAATAGGCAAATATGCAAACGTCGGTAGTTGTGCTGGCAATTGCAGGTGCCGGCAGCAATTGCGACTGTGACAACGAGTAGTATCGTTTCCCCGGCTTCTGACGTCGCTTCGCATGAGTAACTCCTCTCTTCAGTAGAATTAGTAGGGTAGGTAGTTTTTTTGTAGTCAAATTCTTCAGCGATCGAGTCAGCTGCACACCATTAAGTTTCCCACGGTCGGAACAAAATGGGGATAGTTAACACCTAGATCACACACCCGGAGACATCAACCGGACCCTAAACAGTAGTGGCATTATCGGGTGAGACCAGTAGCCGAAGTGCCTATTTTCTTCCTAGATCCGATTATGCTGGTCTCGTGACACCCATAGGCACACAGCACTCGACCTTGTCGACGTATGGTGGCTTGCTTTAGCTTGTTTGAAGTTTTATTTCTGGAGGCATATGCTAGCCTTTTAATGTTGTAAGGCTAGGGTGGAAATGAATAGTTCTTCCATCGCGGCTTGAGCCTTCTGAAGATCGCTCTGTATTCGTGCGGGAGAAGCCTGAATGAGACCGCCAAGACGAGCTGACGAAGTCTTTGTCCCCGCTATGGGAGATCAAAGCGCGAACCATCCCCGGAACCACTCATTCATAATCCGTGGTTCGAGATTCAAACTCGGACTGGGCAGGTAGATTGCCAAATAAGATATCATCATGCAAGAGATCCGTCCTTTCGCACGTGGAGGGCCAGATTAACAAGGTCCAAAGCTTGACATCAACGTTGATGTGCCCCCAGCCCCCTTGTTTGTACATTGTAAATTCCAAGGAAACGGTTCCAACGCCCGTTGCCCCTTATTACTGCATCTTCCGCTGCCCGTTCTAGAATCGTTTCCGCTCCCTGGTAGTGTATCCTCCAAGGGTCAATAGGCAAATTACGACGCAGACTGCTGCGCGCGTGACAATTATTGTTTCGTGCCATATGTCAAAGCATATTACCTATCACACGCTCTCAATAAACACGGCCCGGAAATCGCACACGATTTCGTAAATGTACGTCGTAGTCTAGCAAAGGTTGGATTGTGGAGTGTCGCGCGCACACGCACCCTATCTGCGCTGCACTACGGATACGATGGATACCATGTACCGGAGTGGCCGTTGAGTGCAGGTAAGGTACAGGATCACCCTGTAATTATTTCAATGTCCTGACCCTGCATCCTGATCGTTCTAGAGCTGAAGAAGGGTCGTAACAGGGTCGTGACGGGTTAGTCTGAGCGAATTGAGAGCTCGCTCCCAGGTTCGAAACTGTTATGGATGAAGCTAGACCTTTATACGGATGGCTTCCATCATAGCGTTGAGAAGATCAGTCGGTACCACCCTGCAAACGGCCAAGCTTACTCTGTCACTGCACCACTGCACCACTGCACCCCAGCTGCAGACGTGCCAAGGTAAACTCCGCGCCAAGTATCGACTTTAACCGCCTGTCGTAGTACTGTCCCCAACGCGGCAACCAGCGCATCGGGGCTCCGGTCGCATGGGTTACTTTCGAAGTCGGGGTCAGGGTTTTATCATGCCGTTTCTTATAATTCCCCTCCAATCGCTGCCCTGACGAGACCGTCACTAGCTTCGGGGATCACCCTATGGTTATACTGTGGAGAGATAATATTACTAGGCATGGTAGTAAGAGATCCGACTCAGACGGGCAGGACTCCACAGCGAAAGAAAACTCGGGGTGCTGCGTGAATGGAACGAACTTTGGTTACCTTCTTCCTCGTTTCCCTCACTCGCCGTTCCCGTTCGACAATTGCCATCGTAAAATGCTTTAAAGGTCAAACCTCCTGTAATGGAACCCCAGTCGATTGAATTTTTCGATCGTTTAGCTGGGCTCTGAACTGGCCCGGGGGGACCAGACGGCAAGAATGAGCTCCCTCCAACCGGGCATGGACACGACAGCGTTCGAGAATCTCCCCCACGATAACCGCACTGCGAACACGATAGCGGCCGTGGTGCTATGCATGATCTTCGCGACGTCGGCAGTATGTCTGCGATTATACACAAGACATTTCGTCTTAAACAAGTTCTGGATCGATGATTATTTCGCAATTGCTGGCATGGTAAGCCCACCTACTTGTTCCCGAGGGTGGCGCAAACCCGGAGTGTCTGATAGCTAACTGTTTATATCAGTTGGGAATGATCACGAACGGCATAGTACAGATCGTGCATACGAAATACGGACTTGGTGCTCATTACTACGACATCAAAGATGGCGATGAACTCACCCAATTCTGGAAAGTAAGAATCCTGACGCCCTCGACGCCCTTTGCCTGTGAAGTGCTCATTCGTCTATCCTAGATGTTTTACGCCCTGACCGTCACCTATGCCAGTACCTTAATGTTTGTAAAATTCAGTTTATTCTTCCAGTATTACCGGTTGATCCAGGACGTTCCCCATTATCGCTTATTCTATCTTGCTGTAATGGCCCTGGTTGGCGGTTGGGTTATTGCCCAGGAATTCATCCTTATATTTTCCTGTACTCCTATTCACACTTATTGGACCCACGACGCAAACGGCAAATGTCTGGATAGTAATCTCACCGGGTGGATGAACGCAATTGGCAACATCGTAACCGATATAATCGTGCTCATACTGCCGATCCCCGTCGTGTGGAGGTTGAACTTGGCAAAGGGGCGGAAGTGGGCAGTCATTGGCATCTTTGCATTAGGCTTCTTGTGAGACTTTCTAATCTGTCCCTTCATCTAAGGTATCGGCCTCTAATTGTTACAGCACTTGCATTATATCGATATGCCGTATGGTATTCTTCGCAAAGCTTACCGCCGACTTTTCATACGACCTGGTGTCAGTTGCAGCATGGGGAGAGGCTGAAGGGGCCTCAGGCCTCATTTGTTCATCTCTCATTGCCCTAGGACCGTTAATTCGTCGGTTCTCACGTCGCTTCCGGCCTTCAAAGAAGTCATCGGGTACTCCACAGAAGTATACTTTCGGCGGTACTAACCCGTTTTCACGTCACACTTCTACAAATCGGGATAAGAGTTTGTTAAAAACCAACGGTTCGAGGAGGCCATTTGAAGACGGTAGTGAAACTGAACTCAACCGCTTAGACGGCAAAGGCGACATACATGAGGACGGGAGATCGATACGCAGCACCAAATCCTCGGGGATGGAGCAAAGTGCCGACGGTGATTTCTCGGACGCGATGCCCGATCTTCGATTGGGCCTTGAAACGGGGATACGAACAATCATTAGCACAGGGAATCGGGACAGCATGCACTCACAGTCATTACCGGAAGCGCCTAATGGCATAGTAGTGAAGCAAGTCTGGTCTGTCCGTAATAGAGAGCCCGGTGAAAGGGACGAATGATTTTTTATAAATTTAGGTACTGATACCCATAGAGCGTTGAATCACATGGATTGAAAGTGGCCTCAAGGCTTAGGTGAATGGGTAGAAATATGTGCCATCGACGTCGGTGCTCAACATGCCCAGGCTCCTCGGGGCAATTCGGACTACAAGCTTAAACTGTCTTCACCAATCTTCAGCCTTGCTTCAGCAGAAATTTTAGGCGACATAACCGTCGATCTAGATCAGCCCCCAGAATCTAGGTAGGTACTTGAAGGGAAGTCAATGTCAGTCAGGCGGATCTGAACTTAACTGTTCGATACCTCGATAGACTACATTGGGTTCCGAGTCACCCTATTCGGTTGCACGTTTTGCTCTCTGATTTCACTTCAGGGACTCTTTGAGTGCTTCCCTTGCATGCCGGGGACGCTAGTTAAAAGTAGGTACCTACCTAGGGTACTACCTACGACGTTAGGGCCCGTCTTTAGCCCATTTTTGCAGCCATAGGTGCGGTAATGAGATGACCCGCCAACATTATTGCAGATATGATATCCCCACTTAGTCATGTTTCTTTAGCCAGTCCAAAGCCAAGTCACCGGGTATTGGAAAATAAGCCTCGTATTTTGGCGTGGACTCTAGAATTTGAGCAAGGATTTGGAATTCCTTGCCTGTTAATAGTGAGGTAGACATCCATATAAAGCCCAGAGGCCTGTTCATGTCCATCAACGGTTCACTGATAGCATCGCTCCCCTTACAAGTGACATAAAACGGCTTTCAAGCGTATCAAAATATTTTCATGTAATATCTATGCCGCGAAGCTGAAGCAAGCTGAAACTTAAGTTTACAACTCTAGTTTACCTATACGCCGCAATAGATAGGCCGTCAAGACCTATGATGCTCTATAATGAGTAGAGGGGACAGTAGTGAAAAGGCTTAGCCTTACTTGGGACCTTATGCGGACAACGATCTTGTCTTCCTAGTCGCTTTGTCTCGTGAGTACATGGACAGTAGTGGTCGATAAGTTCAGTGAGATCGTGGGGGCAGTGGCAGAAGTGATCACCATGGGCTTCAGCCATCCAACGTGTTCGAAAGCAGAAATGATCTAATAGTCCCTCAGTGCCGTGCCAAGGACACAATCTAGCTTGTGCGGATTTGCAGGCATCAATAAGGACTCGATGGTCCTCATGGCAGTAGGGAACGCAGAATTGTTGGTCTGCTTCGTATGGGAAAAGTTCAAATATCCTATCATCACCATCGACAACGTGGTCAGGATTCCGGGATGTTGCAAAATCGGTTGGCTTGCCGTTTTCGTCAACGGCGACATTGATGAAGCCATGGAGAACTAGATTTTCTGCGCTCGTGCCAAAAGCTAGAGACATATGAGGATCTGCTGCCGTAGTTTCACGGTGGAAGTATATGGAGTCAGGGTTCCATATAGATATCCTCTTGCCATCCCTGTCGACAAACTTGGAAGTCTGCACTGCACACCTGATATAGATATGGGTTATTGTCATGAGACTCCTAGCCGCTCGCCGAGCAATGTCTTCGTTGGCTTGTTTGGTTTCTGCATCGATAGGAATCTTTCCTAGCCACATAATCGTAGGATTTTCAACTGTGCCGCCCCCAGATATACGATGCTCTTCAAGTTCTCCTACGAATTTAGGGCGGGGCTTGCCTTGCGGTATTTCCATATCGATGTTCCAACGCTTAGTTTCAGTAACTTCTACCATCGGCCTCTTAAATGTTGATTCTTCTGGATCAACGGCTATGTCTTCTTCCTCCGTTCGACTAGTGGTGATTTCGTCGGCCTTTCGCTTACCAAGGGCATCGTGGTTGGGGGTTTCCGCCATTCTGGACAGTTTTACCTAAGTTTCACGGTTTGATGTATTACCTAGCCTCTGCTGTTCAATGTAGCTGCGTGGTGCGTGGTTTGGTTTATATGTGGTCCTGCCTATATGACAACGATTCTACGCGATCTTTCATGAGTTACTACAAAGCTCTTGTAAGATATTCCCTTACTGTCATATATCGACCAGTCATACAGAAAGGTCACTACGAATAAGAGTGGTTCTGTTATTCAAAGAAAGCTACACAAAGAATCCAATATACGACGAGATTTAGAAACAAATCCAGCTCATAATGGGGATTTTGAAAAGTGACACCACTTTGAGTAAGAGACTGAGGTGAATATCTCAGAAAACTTACAATCATTACGATGTGTAACTTATTGTATCCCGGGTAAATTAGGCACTTTGGCTTCCATATCTTACTCACTGAATGCACATCACCCCTATTATACAGCTGCCCTGATCCAACCCCACTTTTGCCCCTGGTGAAGAGAAGTCATCCTCTATGTCTCGCCAAAGGTAGAAATAAGTTATTGCAGGAACCATGTGAGCTCTAGATATTGCTAGACTTTATATCACTACCGTGTTATATAACGGCCTCATCCACACCGTCGGCATTCAACGGCTTGTTCGAGCTGCTAGGTTAGGKGGTGTCGAGAAGGCCGAGGATTGTGTATAAGCCTAGCAGCAATGCCTACCGTAACGGCGTCGACAAAGAACCAATGGTTGTAGTAGTTAAAACGTGCCGCTACTCAACTCATTAGCTTCTTCTTTCTTGGAAAGCGGAATGCCTTACCTAGAGTCCCAGATAAGCCAGATCCCAAAGTCTAGGAGATCACGGGCGGGAGCATTCTCACACCACTCTAAACGAGATTAACTCTCAAAACAACTTGGAGCCATTCAGGGGTGGATAGACTGAGATAATATGAAGAAGCAATTCGGGGAAAGGCGAAGATGACACTGTCAGGATTCGGATACCTCGGATCCCGTAAGGAATACTTAGAACAAAGAGGTTTCTTGTATGTATMCCCGGCTCTCCAGCCACTAGGTTATAGCTATTCTTGCAACAACACAGTTCTTACCCTCATCCTATGGTCGGCCTTATGACAGACACCAAGTAACGCTGTTGTACATAGTTCCCTTGCCTATGAATCGTAAGCAAGGGAGTGGAGTTTGTGTCACCGGCTCTACCGAACACGTCGTTCTCTCATACAAGAGCAGCCTTATGTTTGATCATCAGCCGTTGGTTCGTCACGTTCTGCTTACATGATTCTGTGCAATATGACCGGTGTGTTGGCGGCGTCTTTCGCATACGCACTATTTGCTGTTGAAGACGCGGCACCTTTGTGTGGACATCAGCTAAAAGCGCCTGGATGGCAATTTGTACTTATCCGCGATTGGCCATAACCCTTTTCCGCCCTTGCATGCTTGTCAAGGGATGGATTGCCTCGGCATCATCATTGAAGTACCTCAGGATCACTCCATCACTCGTCCCCTGGCTCGTTTCCTGCTCATGAGAAGTCAAGAGACTCTGTTTTCAAGGCCCTTTACATGTATCACGACCATGCCGGACATTTACGCAGACAAACTCACTCGAATCACGGCCATTGCGCGCATGGTCTTGTGGAATTACACCGAATAGCTGACTTAATGACACAGGCTCAATGAACAGTTTGACCTCCTGACTAGGTAAATATGGCCGGTCTTGTTCGGCATCTGTGCATACAGTCTTGGAGCACGCAGGCTCACTCATCCACCCTCGCATTGCCGCTGCCCTTTCTCCCAGTCCTCGCATCGCAGACATCGGCAAAGGAACCGGTCACTTCCTGCAGTGCGTACGGGAATCAGGAGCATCCCCCAATGCTACACTGGATGGATATGATATCTCTGCGACCATGTACCCGCAATCGTCCCCCGAGAATATCAGCCTGAAAGTTTTGGATATGAAACAGCCAATTCCAGAAGAGCTCCATGGAGTCTACGACCTGGTGCATGCCCGTATGCTTGTGGCGGCTGTACTACCGACTGAGTGGACAGCTATTGTTCGTAACCTGACGAAGCTGCTGAAGCCTGGCGGGTGGCTGCAATGGGGAGAGTGCAACTTCATCTCATCGAAGTTTCCTCGGGGTGAAGCCTTAGAATCCTCGCCGACTGATGCCGTCGTTGCGCTGAGTAATAAGTGGCGCGAAGAGATGCGTGACCGCTTCCAGTGCGGTCGGAGTACTCTAGCAGGGGATATGCGAGCGGCGGGACTATCTTCGGTCGACAGCGACTGTGTTAGCTCTGACAGGCTGTCAGAAACGAGGAAGAGGACAACAGAAAACGCCATGACGGCTATCTTCTCTTGGTTGCGCGTGTTGGCCTCGAAGGGTGTGGGGATGACAAACGAGGAGCTGGATCTGGCCGAGAAACGAGCAAGCGAGGAGGTCTACACTGTCACAGGCAAGAAAGTCCTGTGAGATGCAACATGTTGCAGGTATAGTACAAGGCTTTGCTGAATTAGGAGGTATCCCACCACGGGCTTTAGTCCACACATACAAACCTGGCATAGGGGTTTTCCAAGGCACACCATCTGCCAATGAGAGTTTTATCATCGCGGTCACTCCTAATTCATTAATGAATTTACCATACACCTAGACACACGGTACCAAGGTACGTTATAACTAACTTGAGTATCTACAATGTCTGCAGCTCGGGTTAGGTAATTACCCATTATGTTTTGTTGACTATTTATTTTCAAAATAATCTAAAGCTCGCCCGTACAAGCCCATTTTGCCCTGCGCAAATAGATGCACGATGCCGGCCAAGTCTTGAGTATCTCTATCGGCAAGCGTTTGAGATAGCATACAGTCCGTCTGGGCGTTTCGCTCTGCCTCTCGCACCATCTCCACGTAAGCTTTCTCGTCCGCCCACCTCTCTATTTCTTCTGGATCTAGTGGCTGTCCCGCCTCGTTATATTTGTTCGGATCATTAATAAGGCGTGGCACAGTATGGATGAAACTTGGAAGGTCGACCAACTCCCATGGCATCGTGCAAGCMCCCTCCCAGTCGATCACGCCTAGTACATCAAACGATTTCGTTACAATGATATTCTGAT
Source organism: Hypoxylon sp. E7406B (assembly GCA_000931505.1). Lineage (NCBI taxonomy): Eukaryota > Fungi > Ascomycota > Sordariomycetes > Xylariales > Hypoxylaceae > Hypoxylon > Hypoxylon sp. E7406B. The sequence goes on along the minus strand of JYCQ01000123.1, from coordinate 133,879 downwards.
GGAATAGATCGGCGTGGCGGGAATGGCCCCGCGCGCGTAAAGCATTTGCCGCTCGTAGCTAAATTAGCTAGCCGTTTCGGAAATTCATTGATCCCTTTTATAACCTCGTCGAGGAAATGCGAAGGTACATATTTACGAAGGCAGGCTTCGTCGTAAGGATATCGCACGTTGGATGCCCATGCGCGGATAAAGGATGCTGCCGTATCGAACGGTCCACCGATGCCGGGGATGGGCCCAACAGTGAAGTTGCCATTTGTATCGCGAGAAACGTTACCGATGAGAGGAAGACGCGCCGATGCAATCTGGACCTATATGCGTGTTTAGGTCAGCATATATGAGAAAGAGACATATCAGACTAATAGAAACGGGCGCACATGAGCCGCAGTCAACGAACGGTAGAGCGTTTGTCGATATTGATGCGGTATAAGATCCCAGTCTGTCTTATCATAACCCCTGGCTTCGTCCATAGCTGAGTTTCCAGGAAGTAACTCGAGCAGCACAAAAGCACTAGTCGCCGGTTGTACATCGCCAAGGTTAAATACAAAGATGCGAGGCACTGGTGCGTGAGTATGAGTTTTTAGTAGGGGCGATGGTATCAATTTCAGCCCTCAACTTGCGAGAAGTTTCAGGTGTCGGCTCCCGTAGCTGAACACGAGCAACCCAGTAAGTACCATCTTGGAATTCAAGAAGTCGAGCCAAGCTGGTACCGCCACTTGTGCATTCCGGAAGTACCTTACAAGGCTGCCCGCCATTAGATTGAGAGGCAATCTCGCATATGTGGTCCCAATTGGTCCGCTTGAGACAGTTGTCTACTTCGGCTCGAAGAATAGGGATATCAGGAATACTCCAGTTAAGAGTTGATAATATATGGTTGTCGTTCGTAGGAGGCATAACGGCTTGGGGCACAAGCGATCAGTAGAGKGTCTACGTCACGAGATGTTAGTTGAGATATCAAAATACCTCGCATACATGTAGCAAAGATCGAGAGGAACGAGCCGCAGTGCTTCGATTGTGTAACCGTCTGCGGTGGCGTCTTGTGGCCATAGCGTTCGCTCTCTTTACCCCGCCTCACGCTGCGAACCGAGTCAGAATCACTATGCTATTGCTTTTCACCGCCTTCAAGTTGAGCACTAATCAGCATGGCCAGGGACTTGGCGCCTCCAGCTATGCCACTACCGAGGACGAAGAGCGCCGTGCTGATAATAATTACGTCTAGTGCGCAGATAAAAGTATACACAACGATGTGAATATGCCCCAGAAGCACGGGGAGCGGCCGCTCCTTATCCGCGCTTGAGATTTAGGAGCTTGAGGATGATCATCCGAGACATATCTGAGGACGAATGAGTGGTAGGTTCGAAACGGAACGCGACTTTAAATCATTCTAGACATTACAATAACCACAGAGCTCGAAGGAAAAAAAGCGAACACGAAAAATGATGCAAGTGATGAGGCATACATGTATCGAGTGACGGCAAGGTAAGGAAGTGCCTACCCAGAGGCGCTCCTTATTCAATGTTGATATTGAGGTAGGTACCTATGTAGGTCTCAGAAACCTGCCTATGTGCCTAGGGAAGTACCTAGGCGATGCACACTCAAGATACTAGGCTGCCAGGTAAGTTATCGGCCTACCAAGTAGGGAAACGCAAAGAACACGGCAATAGTAACCACATCGACATCCGTGAGGCTGCAATGGGAGAGGTTTTTTAGTTTAAGGGTGTTGTAGATGCACTAGGACGGGTTCAAGTTCAAGTTTGCGAAACCCTTCCAGCCACATACTTACACCGCCATCGCAACACATGATCCTCGGGGAGGTATAGTAACAAATCCACCCCTGCACCAATGAATTAAGTGGCTGAATCCAAGAGCCAGTCATAGGAAGCTAGTGACATAAGCCTACAAAGATCGTGATGCCTGTTTTGGCGAGAGGTGAGCATAAATAACTTATAGAAGGTCTTCGACTAGCTCAGATGACAGCTATCAAATCGCTCTCGACGCACCCATACGTTCCTCAATACCATATTCTGTACCAATATTATATCATGAGCATCCGCGAACACATCGATGAGCTCTTTAAATCTCCTAAGATATTCCAACCTGCTTATACCATGCTTGGCCATAACCGGTTCAACGGGAGTGCAGTCGAAGGTACCACATAGGATTGTCCGGTTTCCATAATAGGTAGGGAAGCTAACACGGGGAAATGGAAAAGGTTGCGCACCTACGGAAGTCCTGATGCTGGCAAACAATTAGGCATGTACTGATACAGTCAGGAGACTGATATGTTGAAGGTTCGACTCTAGAGGGTCTGGATGTTGGAGTTTTGGCCTGGTTGGGAAGATAGGACAGGAGATAGTGTGGTAAAGGATCATTGTTTGGACATAGGCCGCCACCCTTAGCAGATAGGACTTAAGACTCATCGCGAAACCATGTTATCATTGTTCTCCCCGGTAACATCCGCATGCAGTTCATGGGTGAGCCCACAAACCTTATACACCTCTTTAGCAGAACAATATACATGTAATAGATTATGAACAATATATACAATACAGAAGTGAAAATTAGGGGGCACGCCTCGTAACTACACTCCCCAACCAGACAACGGATTGTTACCCGGAAGATGCTTAACCCATTCATCAGTCGGATCGGGAAATGCGGATCGCATTTGGCATGTATCCGTGTTAAGACCCCCTAGTATGTCTAGGCATTTGTCCATGCCCGTGAAGCCAGCGTTACAAGTATCAATAATGTTTTGGAGTGTCTTCTCATCCCACCCCGAAATGAAATCTGCATGAGAACTATAGCCAGTTCTATCGCCGTTCGAGAGCACGAACGGTTGAGTCTTGCCATTTACATCCCAGTCATTTTGGAATTGAAGAGTGTCGTAGTACACCTCAATGAACAGATGAGGGACATGTATCCAGCCTTTGGGACAGTCCGCCTTGCCTCCACTGGTCGGAGTCGGCCATGCCATGTTTTTCTGGTAGTCGTTCAGCCCGGCTTTGGGATTATAACAAGACGGCATATGGATGTCCTGTCTCAGAGGTGAGGCATAGCCGTCACAATTCACAACGGGAAATCCGGCCCCACTGCCGAGGTTATTCGGGTCCGGTAGTCCCGCTTTGGTGCCGTCTGAGCCAGCTGGGTATCGAGCAATATTATTGTTTTTGGTAGGGCAAGTCCATTGTACTGGCTGTATCTTGCCCTTAGTGGGATCGAGTTGACAGGCACCTGTCGCCGGGGGTGTTCTCTTCATGGCATCTCCGCTAACGATCTTGAGGCCTGGCGGGAAGGCCTTGATCTCGTCGTTAGTAGCGTCAAATCTGGTATATCATTAGAAGTGAGCAAGTGACCGTCTGATATCGAATCTTACTTATAATAGGCATTCATATAGTATAGTGGGACTTTCTTGAAGGTGTGATTAACAGGCGATTGAAACCAAAGCGTGGGAATCCAGTAATTGCTCTTGTCATTGCGGATTTTGGCATTGGTACAATGAGAGCCTAGAAGCTGACCTCCGGTGACGGTGAGGTTGAAGTTACTTCCTCCCATTATTCCATGAGAATGTGCCGACTTAACTCCAGGACTGACGATGGGGTCCATTTGCCCCTGAGTGGAGAATTGGCCTCCTACATTGTTGAACCGTAGAACCGCATAAGTTCCTGTGTCTTTTGCATTTATGCTAGCAGCCAGTGCAGCGAGAAGGTAAGGAGTGGATGATCTCATTGTGAGAGAATAAGGAATGGACGCTCTCGTTACGAGCAAGATAGCCAAAATAATCGCTGCAGATTGCACGCCTTCATTGGCGTCAATCGCAATGAGCGGCCAGATATATACAGTGCCATTCTATCTAAAAAGGCTCCATGCCTATGTTTCCTCTCAATATACTCGATCTAACTGGTGAACGATGAAACATGCATCCTCTGCGGCGTTTTCTCATTAGAATCCTATTTTAATATGATTGAAATCGCTAACGAGAACAGAATCCTGCATGCGTGAGTGAGGTTTTCCGCGTCCGAAACAGGTAGGTACTCGTCATGAAAATGAAACTTTCTAGCAAGACTCTACCTCTTACCTATCGTGAGCTATCGTTGCCAGAAGCTTGCGTGGTCTAGGTCGGTAATTGAGAGGGCGCGAAGGAGCGCCGCCCCCTGATTGAGCCACAATGAGCTTCCGAAACTGTATACCCATTAGACTCCGACAACATTCCAACGAATCGAACCATTCTAATAATAGGTTTAACCTTACTCCTTCGACATTGAACTAAGCTTAATAGCATTCGCAATAGGTAGTTCGTGCTAGAAGCTCGCGAAATAATGATGCTGCATCCGCCGCAATATTGCGGTGAAGGCGTAGTCTTTACTGTGCACACATACTATATCACAATTGACTATAGTTGAGCCTTATGAGGTCTGGTGCAATGATTATGAGTATCTAAACCTCTCACTTTCTCGTTAGTATTAGGTACATGAGGAGATCCTCGCCTTTGGGGGATTATTATAGACAAATGCAGTTTAGAATCTTTGAAAGTCTTCTGTCGACTTAATTGCGTTCGAAGTGCGAATGAGGTATGATCGCCTCCTGTTCCCTCTATACGAAGAAGTCCTAAAGCCTGACGTAGCGAAACTGAAACAGTCTATCCCGCGGTCCTTGATATGTCCAGTATAGGGCAAGATGAACTTGAGAGACTCATGAGTCAAGGCATACATTAACTCACTGTCGTAGAGATGAGAATTAAATCTACGCCCTGGACGTTCGAGTTACGCATCAAAGCACATTACAACATAATCCATCTCATCTTAAATACCTTCGATTATTCATAAATGATGCCGTAAACATAGCTCTCAACCTGGTTTCTGACACAGGGATACAGGCGTACAACGGAAGAAGGCCAACAATATATCCAATAGAAGCAATACGCCCCAAATACCTGCAAGTCAACAATTAGCCGCCAATCGCTTCGAGATCTACCGTCGTAAGTCTAGCTTCCGAATATAGTATCTGAGAGGCTTCCCCACCATCTGCCGCCCTTGGCTTGCTCAATGGGGGAGCTACTGAACCCTATCACTTGGCGACTGCTTACGACAGCTAATCTCCAACTGTTCCATTTCTTTAAGATTCAACCGGGGGAGGGATACATAATGTCTATGGAGTACAGATTCGGTGGCATCTTCTTGATTTTCTTTCACGGACGTTGTTCAAAATGCTGAGATTCGCGTCCTTATTTGCACTCTGGGTTGGCGGCTCCTTGGTTGGTGCGGTGTCGAGCCAGGAAGACTGCCCCGCCACAGGCGCTTCTATCATAGCTCATTCCGGCGACCCTGTTGGAAAGGAGCAGGTTTACAAGGACAGTATGTGCATTAGCTCGAATGACGGTTGGGGATGACTGATTGACCGGGATACAGTCAACATGTATGTCACAGGCAACACATCGGATGTAGGTGTGCTGTACTTGACCGACGTGTTCGGTATCCAATTGCTGGAAAACAAGCTGTACGTATGGCTGTGTTTAGTCGCCCTCCGATTCATGAAAACTTACTGACGTCATGCTAGACTAGCAGATAGCTTCGGGCGAGCTGGTTATCTCACTGTCGCGCCAGACATGTTCAACGGAACCCCTGCTGCGGCGGATATCAATGGGCAGCCGGGCTTCGATGCGACGGATTTTCTTGCGGACCATGGCCCTAACGTCACTGATCCAATTCTCGCGACGGCCATTGACTTCATGCAAACTGAGCTCGGGGTGAAGAAAATTGTTGCGACTGGTTACTGCTTCGGCGGGCGCTATGCGTTCCGTCTGCTGGCTGAAGGGAAAGGCGCTGCTGCGGGTTTCGCTGCTCACCCGAGCTTGCTGGAGGACGCCGAGATCTCTGCTATCACAGGCCCCGCTAGCATCGCTGCTGCAGGTGAATAATCCCCCCTATCCCCTATAAATGTCACCGGCTTGCTAACAAAATCGTCTAGATGGAGACACCATGACACCTGCTGATAGGAGATCGAAGATCGAGGCTCTGCTTCTTGGCACCGGGATTCCCTACTCGCTTGCCTTGTACGGCGGTACCCAGCACGGGTTCGGTGTAAGAGCCAACATTTCCGACCCGAAGCAGAAATTCGGGAAGGAAGAAGCCTTCTTCCAGGCCATCCGATGGTTCAATGCATGGGCCTAAACATAACTTATAATGTGCAAAGTGGAAGGATGTCGTCATTGGAAAGAAGATGGTCGGGTGGTTGATCAAAGCTCAATGTTAAGTGTGGAATGTCTGTGCTAAATGTGCTTTTCCGGCTTTACATAAATGTGTCGCTTCATAGACTCGAGGTACGATGTTGAATTATGTAGGGAAGGGATTGGCGTGCTCTGATGCTCATCAACCAGAACCAAGTTGAGTATGAATAATGATCGCAGTGTAGGACCTGCTGTGGGAGAAGTCATCGATTAACGATAACGGCGATCCTTGAATCACAGCAGATTGCATTGGAGGATACGAGATATGAAAACCGGGAAGGACTGAAGAGAATAATGCAAAGTAAGTGGGGATTACGACATTAGTATTATTATCAACGTGTTCATAATCTAGTAGTTCGGCGTTGATGCACAAAAGCTGAACCATTTCATAAGTCGTGATACTATTTCAAAATAGGCCGAATAACGGTAGCAAGCAATTGCTTCGTGGAGAGCGATAAAAGGCGTTCCACGTTTGGGAAACCAACGTTGTACAGCATGTCAGCACAAGACATCTGTTTGTGATGTTTGCGTCGTCAACGGCGTGAGGAGATCTTTATGTATGTAGACGAGTCAAAGGACAAGATAATTGAGATTGAGAGGTCGAGATTCGCGGGGKGCGTTCCCGTTGCTGCGTTATTTGCGCGCGGGGACAAACCAGTTGTTCCCGGAGAGTCGGCAACGGACATTAGCACCCTGAAGCCCTGGAGCTAAACGGACCACGTCATTTCTGAGGCATAGCGCCATGATCGATTGAAGATTGATTGGCTACTAGCGTGCGCTGACGCAGGAACCAATGATCAGCCGGGTACCTCTGCGTGTAACCAACCACCTGCAAAAAGGCTTGTACCCGTTCAGCCTGTAAGAAGCTTGGCATCCAGCTGAGCCCCACATTAGTATCTGGGCTCCAGCTAGGCGCATCGCTGCAGCAACGCCCAGCCACATCTTTTATTTACTTGGACCAGGCCCGATCCGATATCATCGCGGAAATCCTGGTGGCAGGGCCAATTGCAGATTCTCTACCGCACTTCTGCACCGCATTTCTGAACCGTTCATTCGATCTGGATACCAACCTCCTTTATTCCAATACCAATTGTAGTACCGAAGGGCAAAAAAGGGAAGGGAAGAACCTAGAACCTGCCAACGATACTTGTCTCTGAGACAATTCTACTCTTCTTCCCCTTCTAGACTCTCCAAACGGGCAAAGGGCTGTTGTCCGGCAGGAAGCCATTGAACTTCTAAGTTGCAATACCTATCATACCATACAATTCCTCACTTCACTTGAACCACCCACCTTGCCCATCCTGACAGCACTTGCATGATACCCTTTGCGTGCCTGTTGATAGAGTAGATCTGACAAGCAAAAGAAGGATCTTGATATCTAGTGTCGGTGAAGAGAATCTTTGCCTCGACGACGTTTGCCGCCTTTATATACGTCTCGCCGACCGGACCGATCGAATTGCAAGTACATTCCAGCAAGACGTCTTTGGGATTCTCGAGATCAGCCTTGCTTCCGCATTCCATCTCGACTATCCCGTCCACACCGCTCCAACCCCGTCGCATTCCAGCGCTGGTGCTGCGTGAGATCATTCAACCACACCGTCGCTCCCCGGGAGGACGGGAGTGGAGAGAGGACATACACCTCGGGAATTTAGGGAAAATAAGCAGAAACAATGCCTGAGGGATTTCAAGTCGGTTGGTATCGTAAGTATCCACGAATCTGATCAATAGCGCTGTCAATGCAAGAAGTACTAACAAGCTTCCCTTAGGGTTCATACCGTTCCTGGGATACCACCATGTCTTGATGATATTAATAGCAGTTGCCATAATATTATTATGTATGTCATCACATTCCTGCTTCCATCATCCTATTTCTCTGAAGAATTCGGTGCTAACGCGCTCCTGCCAACAGCACTCCTACTAGCAGGTTGCTCATCCTCCTCACCGCTAATCCCCGACATCTTTTTACTCTCCATCTACTACGAGAAGTACACAGCCGTGCCCGACACGGCGCAGGTGGACTACAATGTGAACCAGGCCATCAGTAACATCGTCGGGTCTGCGCACCTGCAAGCCCGCGTCGGCTACTTCGGCATCTGCATCAACCCGGACGGAGGCTCCTGGCTGTGCAGCAACAACGCCACGGCGCTCGCCAACGAGGTTTCAGTCGATCAGGACCCGCTGAACCTCATCTGGCTGGCGAGCCAGTTCAAGGACATGATCGTGTTCCCGTACCTGATCATCATCGCCATCATCTTCGCCTTCGTGTGCTTCCTGCTGCTGGCCACCTTCCCCGGCTGGCACGAGGAGGAGGACAGCGAGGGGTCCGACCGCGAAATTAAGCCTTTCCCCAGTCGGCCCGTCTCTCAGATCGCGCTGGCCATCATCTTCATCGCGTCCATCTTCGTGCTCGTGTCCGTGCTGTGGCAACATACGGCCTCGGTCGCCGCGTCCATCATAGCGCAGGACTTCGGCAACGGTAGTGTGTTGTCGGGGATCGGAACGAGCGCCATGGTCATGGGTTGGTTCAGCTTCACGTTGCTCATCATCGTCACGATCGGCCTGCTAGTCATGATATTAAGTATTAGGGTACTATCTCAACTAGCGGATTGATGAAGGGGCGGGCATCCGAAAAAACGGAAGCAGTATATGCATGGGCAGAACAACGACTAGGAATGTGTGTATATGGGAGGGCAACGCGGCCAATAAAGAACGAAACGAAATTTCCGTTGGTTGATCAGCATTTGGGAACTGGAGTTACGAAGAAGGGGGGCCTCGGTGAAACATGTAATGATTTTCAATTTTTTTTCTTCTCTCTTTCGTCCTGGTTCGTCTACTCGACTTTACCGATGAACGAATATCCGTCAACGGTTGCTTTTACAGAGGGAAGAGGAAAGAGATACGATGGGCCGACGGGAGGACGACAATCGAGGGTGGAAAAATACCAATCAATGAATACATATACGAGGAGTCAGGAATGACGGAATGATTACAGACGAAACAAAAACCCAGGAATTTCTCTAGTAATCGAGCATGGCTGCCGGCGATCCCGTCGGAGCAGTACTGACGCCATGCAATTGGAAAGCTTTCTGGGCTGTGTATAGGATCTTGTATTAGAAGAATGGCATTTTTGCACTCGAGATTCGGACTTTTCGTTTCAATGATGCCTTTAAATGCGGAAAATAGTGTTTCACCATAATAAACCCACCAACATTGCCAGCTCGCATCCTGTGTCCCATTGTGAATCGTAGACTCAAGGTGAATGTCGACCCCGAAATCAGTACATGATGGAAGTTGTGTTAGATGAATTAGACTTGACGTTGATGGTTGTGTGACGGGCGTGAGTCCCAGAAAGTTGACGTCTACAGGGTGTTTAACAGTGAAACGAGATCTCAGAATGGATGCGTAGATTCTCGATCATCGCGGTTACAACTCGTCGGCAATATCGGCGTGAAAGTATGCTTCAATGGCGAGACATGACGACGCTTACGGATTTGTCTTTTCACGCGATGGCAAGACTCGGAAACCGAATGGCCTCAACCAAACGCGACAAGGTGGCAAGATCATCGCATACGATGTCTTCACTACATCCCAGATTGGCCTAATGATCTAGCTTGCTTGGTACTTAGTTCTAATGTTGAAGATGAGGTATTACACACATTACGGCAGGRTTGGGKCAATTGGCAATGGGTTCATCTTCCTCATGACGATGCTCTAGGCACCGATCACAATGAAAACGAATGGTTTGGAGAACAAAAATTGCGCTTCCTACGATCCACGAAGGATAATAGAAGAGGGTCGACTCCGCGATGTGCAATGCAGGTCTCCCCCCTTGCCTCCTCTGATTCTTGAGCCAGAGTGAGGCGAAACAAGGTAAGTATGAAGAAGAAAGGGAAAAGAGAAGCTGGAAAACTGAGGGAGAAGCCCGCCTTTTATACCCTTTCGAAAGGCGGTGAGTGGGGCGCGCAATCAGTCAGGCGGCAGAATTCCTGGCTGGGAAACCGCTGTCTGCACTGTGGTCAGTGCTATCCACAGGTACCACTTCCACTAACGTCGCACTGTGCCCATAGCACTTTCCGCACCTGAGCAGTACTTTGTACGTTACGCCTTCCACTGAATGCTGAGTTGCAATTGCCCTATGCATGTCTTCGAGATAGAGGATAACGAAGATTGAATTTCTTCGTGTATTCATTGTTTGTAGCCTGCATTGTGTCTAATAAGCGACTCGAACCAGGATGTATGAAATCTCTCGGCGGTAATAGATACCAAGGCCGGGGTTCAAAATGACTGCCTAATGCGACCTCACCATCATTCGAGCTGAGATGCAGCGCTAACATCCCCAGATCTCATTTCACCTGTCCATCTGCCTCAATATGCAAGATTTATGATGTAGGCCTAACGTCCCATCTACGCTACATTAACAGCAGCAATGTCATCAATCACAACATCGATCCCCACAGGTGCCTTCTCAGAATGGTGTCTCATCCCCGACTCCCCCCGCAGACAGCTCTTCTCCGCGTGCCCGGAGCCCTACCGGAATAGCACCACGGTCAACCCAAGGTCCTTCCAGACTATATGCTGCGACGGCGTCATAATCGACACCTCCTTCGACCTATATACCTCATCCGCTGGGCTGCCAGCTATTGCAGATGACGGCAATAACACCCACCCGATTAACTTATCGGACCTAGTCTGTTGCGGCGTCACCGGCGTGCAGAGCGAAGCCCTCAATTTCACGCCGAGTCTTCGGACCGCGTGTGCGCCGGGGACGACAGGCACGCCGTTGGCTAGTTTGGCTGCGATGAACGCTTCGGGGGCGAGTTTGTATCCCATCACGTATGCCAGTCAGAGCGCCACTGATGATCCTTCGGCGACGGTGACGAATGACCTCTGGGGCTGGGCGACACCGACTTACGGTGCCTTGGGAACGCCCGTGTGTCTCTGGATTAACACCGCAAGCAGTGTTAGTATGGCGGAGGKGACGGTGCTCGCGACATATGTTGCGCCGACCACTTCGGCTACTGATTCCGGCTCTGCGACGACGCCGTCATCCCCTAGCGCTGGCTTTTCGGCTGCGAGGGCGCAAGGGAAGAGTCGCGTGTGTATTACATTGGGGCTGGTGGCTCTAAGTTTGCTCTTTGCTTAGGGTGGAATTGCCTCGTGTGGCTTTGTATCATTTGACGGATGAACAAACTAAGAGATACGATATATGAAATTTACTTGGAGCATGAGTGGATGATGAGCACTCTGATTCCTCATATATAATCATCTGTTAATAGTTCGATTTAATGTCAATACCTATTACGCATTATCATTGTCAAGGTTCGAATCTCTGGTTTTTGTACTTACAGCACCCCTTAACCTAGGGACTTGACAATTCAGATTCGAGACGTAGTATTTCCAATGGTATTTTTATTTCAACGTCACGGGTATAAATCCATCTATTTTCTATTTCCACTAGCCTGCCATATATACCATCCTCMCCCCCCAAGCCCCTTAGTTTTCAAGCAAGCCAAAACCAGGCCTTCTCAAGCCAATTCCTGGGCACGGGCTCGACGTCCGCCGCACACATATCATCCATCTCCTTCTTCCCGGTCCAAACATCCACATCCTCGACCCTGATCGCAAAGCGGGTCCTACAATACGCCTTGTGGCCGAGATACAGGACCAAGAAGATCGGGATCGTGATATACGCGGCGAGGAAGTTGGACGCGCTCCACTGGCTCGGGAAGAAGACCTGGAAGCCGTTTGTGAGGGKGAGCAGGACGATGACGAAGAGCACGGCGTACGTCGCGTACGGCTGCAGCGGCGTGCGGAACGGCAGCGAGCCCAGCAGCCCGTGGTACTCCATGGCCTTGCGGAACCGGATATACGTGATCATGATCACGATCCACGCGATGAACCCCGAGATCGTGCTGATGTTCGTGAACCACTGGAACACCTGCGACCCCGAGTTGCTCACGTTGAGGAACGCCAGGCATCCCACTGCGAGCGTGAACAGTACGGCTACCCATGGTACGCCGCGCCGCGTCGTAAGGCTGAAGAAGCGTGGCGCTTGCCCGTTCACTGCCATCGAGTAAAGTACACGGGATCCCGAATAACAAAATGCGTTGCCGGCGGACCACGCGGAGGTCAGCACCGCGGCGTTGATCACATGGTCCAGGCCCTTGATGCCGGCGCGCGCAATGCCAATCACGTAAGGGCTAGCCGAAGCGTCGGAGCCGCCAGCGCGCTGGTGGTCGAGGAGCAGTTCGTCGTTGTTGGCCACGATAACGCCGATAACGAGGGATCCCAGTCCGTAGAAAATAGCCAGTCGCCAAACGAATCGGCGCGCCGCCTTGGGGATGTTGCGGCGCGGGGCGACGGTCTCGCCGGCCGAGAGGGCGATCAACTCCGGGGACGTAATAAAAGAGAAGCCGGCGCGCACGAAAGCCGTCCAGTACGCGAGGAAGCGGCCCGTGTTTCCCTGAACCAGATACGGGACGAAAGCTCCCGGCGGATCCTGCCAGTACCGGAAGTACAAGGGGTCGTGATTCGGGCCGCCGCCGAAGAACAGGACGATGCCGAGGATGATCAAGCCGAGGATGGTGAGCAGCTTGATGCTGGCGAACCAGAACTCGGCCTCGCCGAAGAACGACACGGCGATGATGTTGAGTAGCAGGATGACGATGAGCTGGATGGCGATCCACACGGCGACAGGCACCGCGTGGGTCCAGTACTGCAGGATCAGGGCTCCGGCCGTGCACTCGGCGGCGACGAGCATAGCGTACGCGTACCAGTAGTTCCAGCCATCGGCGAAGGCGAGACTGGGTTCGACGAAGCGACCGACGAAGTAGGGGATCGAAATTCCCTTCATAGGGAGGAACTGCGTGTACAAGACATGTCAGTATTTCAATACCTCATTCGAGAAGATTTAGAGTTTCCCGGGGACCAATTGGCTGAAGGCAAAGATCGAAATGGCAACAAAGCATTGCTTGTGGTGGATGAATGGGGGTTTAGAGTCGTAGCACGACATGTTTAACACATACCGTCACCATCTCAGCTAAGTCGTTCATAACGACCCAAACCACGAACATCATGGATAGGTACGCCATAAAAAGTGGTGCCGGCCCCGTGGTCGCCAATATGCCGCCCGAGCCAATGAACAGGCCGGTTCCAATGCTAGAACATCCATTGGTAAGTATGCTGTAGTATATGCACAGATGGTTGGAAGTGAGAGGTAACTTACGCGCCTCCGAGCGCAAGGAACTGGATATGCCGACTCTTGAGCCCGCGCTGGAGCTGATGGCCGCTGGCGAGATTCATCTCCCCGATGCGATTCGACGCCGTCCGATCGAGCTTCGGCTCGGCCTCMCCCTGGCCGGCCTCGTCAGAGGCGTAAGCCACATCTTCGATGCCGTGGTGGCCCATCTTCCGCTCCTATACCTATGCCCTATACCCTATACGAAATAAAGATTTTGCTTCATTCATATGGCGTCGTTGGACAGTGCTCGCACGGCTTGTTGCTGCTTGAGCTCGTGCGTGCGGCGCAGAATTGATTGGCGTAGAGTACACGTGGTAAGCAGCTGGGAATGCGGATGGGTAAGGCGAAAATAAGACGCGCTCAGCATTTTTAAAAATAAGCTCAAGATTTTATCACGAGGCCGATCTTATTTAAACGTGGTATTACGTACAGCGGTGCCGTTCCTCTGGCCCATTATGGGGGGTCATCAGTGGATCTCACGCCGGCGTCTTGAGTAGTGGGATCGTAGCTTAGCATTGCCTCTTGAGGGGTAGCGAGTTGCGGAGAGTCTTGGCTTAGGATTCTATGCTTCTATCGCCAGGATGGACGGGGGATGAACGGGAGATGAGCCAATGGGAGCCGGCTTCTAGATAGAGCAGGACCGAACGATAGAGGCAAATTATCGTTAACAGCGGACTAGTTGCGAAGACTAGCCATTAGTGAAATTTGGGGTATAGGCGGTGATGGCTGTTTTCGCCGATACGAGTATCGCTTCCAAGATAATTGTCTTGGATTAGCTAAAATCTATGACAATGCGCTCTTATTCGGTGTCTAGAACTGGCTTAGGTATAATGTGCCCAATAGCCGTTTCTATCCGGGTTTAGCCATGCAATGGTACACCGAGCGCCGATAACCATCCTGCAGGTATCCCGCATCCTGGTTGAAGATTGCCCTAGCCACATTTGCTTAAGTAATGTATAGCGTGGCTAGGCATCCTAAACAAGGATGGGTTGATTGACTGATTGACTGATTGATTGATTGATACTGATGTATGTAAATTAAGTTTCTGTTCCTTGCATGCGATAACGCCATCCAGCGTATTGGGACGACTCAGGATAAAATATACATGTAGGTAGGAGGAGCGTGGTGGGTGATGACGACGCGCGTCATCCTTGCAGCTTGCGTGGAACATCACAATAAGCTACCGATAAGTAGCCCGTGAGTTCTACTGCAGCGCAGTTCCTGCGGCTCATGTTGAATATCCAAGAGACAGACAATCAAAAAAACCAACCAACCAATGTCTATCTTTGATATCAGCTCGAACCCATGTTGCTGGCTTGATTTCTCAGTCCCTTCGTCTATGCAAAACACTGTTTTCTGACCCAAATCCGTTAATCGAGACCGATTCAGACAGGTCGCTTGAAAGGATGCGCCTCCGTATTCAATACCCACTCGTCCAAGCTGATAAGGCTCGGATCCGAATACCTGTGCGGTTCATCAGTAACTTTCATCTCTCGACTAACGTCTAAGCGTTCAAACACGACTACTCACAGCAAATAGAAATACTTGAGTGTTTCTGCAAGCCAGAAACTCTCCATTTCGTCTTTCTTATCCGAGTTCGGCAAGAGGACGTTGTCGATAGCACTATTACCAGCCTCCGTCCGAGTTTGGCTAACGATGGCATTAAACATCTTCCATCCCTTGTCTTGCCAAGAGGTGTCACCCGTGATACGGTACATGTACCAGACAGACTCAATCGCTTCCGGCCTGGAAATGGGATGGGTTAGTCAAATTTCAGTTCGCAATTGGCCGTGCATCGACCAGCATCTACAATATCTACTCACCTGAGGATGTATGCGTGGTAGTTGGCAGAAATAAATCCTGGTGGGAGGCTCTCCGACTCAATGCGATTTTCCACGTACTGCTTATGGGACATTGGGGGTTCTGGTTCCGGAAGCTCCATTTCATCTTCATCCTGCTTAAGGGGAAACTGGTCGGCATCGCTGTTAATGGAGGTTCCTACAAAATTGTCGCCAGCGTTGATGTCTAATGCATCTTCTAGCTTGGTCGTCTGGGTCGATTTCTCCGAGGTACGATCGTTATCGGTATCATCCTCGTTCGAACTCCGTATAGGTGAAGGGGGAGCCCTCTTCTGTATTCCAACGCTGTCTTGTCCGTACACACTCTGGGTATTCTTGGTGGCGCCCCCTTGCGGGTGAACAAACTCTTCGTCACCAAGGTTTTCTAGCCGCGGCCCATCGATTGACTCCTTGCTAGAAGCCGCCCCCTCACTGGACGCGCCCAGATTAGAGTGCCCCCTCATCTTTGCCCTCTGCGCCTTTTGCATCTTCCACTCCTTATGTTGTTTTTCGTAATCCGCCATCTGTTCAAAGCGGGTTTCGTATAGAGGATCCAGCCATTGGTAATACAAGGTCTCGTTCCATTGGCAGCTGTTAACATCTTTACAAGGAACGACACTCGCACCCTCGGGCATGATACCACTGGGTGTGCTTTCGTAGGCCCATACACAGCCGTCGGCGAGCCTCTTCCCGATTTCCACATCTTCGGGAATTTCAAAAATCTTCCCACCCATACCAAACATGCCGCCGATGAAGCAAGTGAGGTGGGTAACCTCCCACTCATATGTAGCATCGATCTCCGGATTCCCTTGTGTATTAATCTTGGCGGAGAACAGGATATCGCGGTCGTCGGGAACCATGGGCCTGAACAGCAACCACTTCTTGACAGCGGCAGCAACCTTGGTGTGGAGAGTTTTATACTTGGGCTCGAGGCCGCCAAGGAGCAGCCACTGTTTGGGGAAATATTCATATGTGCTGTCTTGACTTCCACCCATGCTATATTGCTCGTTCGAGCTCCAAGACCCCGGCGCAAGTCCCTGAGGAACACATTTATCCTTTGACTTCTTAGGTTCGGGTTCGGGATCCGAATCGGAGTCAGAATCAGAATCGATAAGACTGCTTTCACGATTGTCTAACACGCTACTATTCTTGCCGAGATCACTTCTAGGGGAAGTTGTTACTTCGGAGGATGTGTACATCTCCTCGCCGTTATTTACGATCTTGACATCACTGGTACCGCCGTCATTGGGCGTTCCAAATTCGGATCGCCTGTTTAACGCTCGGAACTCGCCTTTAGCGAATCTATTCTCGCTACTGTTAGTCTTGATACCCGAGTCGTTATTCTTGGCCGACTTGGAACCAGACTTCTGTGTTTCAATTTGTCGCTGCTCTTCAAGTTCGGCTTCTTTTGCAGCGATCTCGGCTTCGGCGGTCTTGTTGCACCCAGTTGCATCGACATGCTCGGGGAAGATGCCAGGGATTGAGGTTCCGCGCTCTTGCCATTCATAGAAGGCATCTGTGATACGAGCTACAGCATCGTAGTACCTGTTCTCTTTGGTGATCTGTGCAAGTCGCGTGAACTCCATGGCTAGAGAGCCCAATTCTGCAACGCTTACCCCCGCCTGTGCTCTCCTCGGTAGCTTAGCGAAAGCAGGCTTCCAATTGTAGTACAGAACGGGCATGCGGTTTGGTGTATCGAAAACACTCATCAAAATCTCAGCAAGTTCGATGGCTTTCTCGAGAAGTATATCATGTCCTCCAGCTTTGCCACCACTGACATCGTACGCTGCTACTAGCCCGCCAAGGTACCGAATTGTGGTCTCGAAGACAGGAATCTCGGAACGGTACTCGGAAGTGGTAAAGTCGATCTTCTCGACTTCAAGGAGCGCCTCTTTAAACTCGTCTTTCATGCCCATAATCCACAAAGTGTCCAACGCGTCAACCAGCGTCGCAGCCCAGCCGCAGAACGGATCGCGGAACTTTTTGGACACAGGACTCAACTCATCGTGCCCTTTGGCATATTTCATATAACCATTCCAACCGCGCACCATCTCGGCCTTCACCTTAGCGAGGCGATCCAGTCGTTTCCCCCTAGCTTCAGGCGACTCTTTCTCGAAATCGTACTGGATCGCGGGTATGGGTTTAGGCTTCCCAGTCGGCAGGGGAATAATCTCATCTTCAGGAACGGGAAAGTGGTCGGGAAATTTCTTCCAATGGAGCGTCGTAGTTGCGCTCTGGGTCTTAGACCTGTGCATGCCCGGTGCTCCATGAACGCCCTTTCCTGCTGCACCCTTAGCACCTTGTCCAACATTCTTGTTCGGTATATCGATCAACGGGGCAGTGGTCGTTTTCGCGGCGCCTTCTGTATCGTATACGAGTACCTTGGTCTGGTTCGAGGGTTTCGTCGTTGTGGGCACGGTGGGAGGATCGAATTTATCGGGAGTATCGTCGTTAATAGTGGGTTTTAGGTTGGGGATCTTAACCTTCTCAGGTTCTTTCTCCGTCTCCTCGTGTAGTTGGGACTTCGAATCGTCACCTTCGCTGGTGAATCTGGTGTCACTCTTTGCGGGACGAGGTTGCTTGTCGGTTGACCCGAAGCCGTGCTTGGGAGAAGACCGCTCAGGGGATGATTTGAGTGGGGTTTTGTAGGGAATGGACGCCGAGACAGATTCCCATTGCTCGCTGTTCTGGGTGACACGATACAGTAGGAAGACGACAATGGCGGCGAAGAATACGTAGTAGCGATATCTCCGTAGGCGCAACATGATTGCGGTTGCACCTTATGTATAGAGAGCGGCTGCTCGACCTCAGCAGACTCTGGAGCGGCTTGGAGGCGGGGCAAGGAATGGACGAAAGGCCGTCAAGCCTACGTCTCGCTCTCGCAAGCCTAGAAAGGAGTGCAAAGTAACGAAAATGAGGCTCAACCAAAACCCAATTCTATCATTTTTATCCAAGCACGTATAAAGAGATTGCAGAAAGTCTAGAGCAAATATGGAGAAGGGCTCAAGGAAGTGAGCTAAGCAGAATACGAGCGCACGATCGACCGGGGCTAAAAGCAAAGCACGACTCGATCTATTGAGGGATCTCCCTCGATAGCTCTAAGCAGATAACAGCAAGAGAGATAAATAGGAAGGTGTCTTGGAACTTGCCAAGAGCAGCCACTGGATGAAGGAATAAATGAATGACTCAATTAGAAGGACAGATGGCCACCAACGACGATAATAATTGCCGTGTCGCAATACGGATGAAATGCTGGAAAATGGAAACGCCAAGGGTCCAATGTGCAGCTGACGGTTAAGGCCAGTGGGAGCCTTGGCGTCGTCCGTAATTGGGTCTCGTGGGCGAGCCAAGCAAGCCATAATGGCGTTGGAGGCTTATTCTTGGTATCTATCCTGGCTTGACTGCCGATTGTGGCAGCAGTGAGAGGCGTTGAAGGTATGAGGTAATCTGACGGATTTTGAGATGTTGGTGAGATTGGAAGAGGAAGAGATCATCTTCACATTCTAACACAGGTGGAAGTCGCCTATTGCGAAGTCAGATCTGCACGTGTGAAAGGGAATAACGACTGGAGGTAAGAGAAATTGATCAATTGGAGGCAGGTATGGGGGTACTTTGGAGCTGCACCATAGGCCCCCTAATCTAAAGTTCAACGGTGGTGCTAGTCCCGTAGCTCCGCTTTAAATAGGGCGTGCCATTCCTCCCCCGCGGCACAGGAGTCTAGACTCAAGCTAAACTCCCTCCTGCCTATTGCTATCGAGGGCCACGATAAGAAATAGCATAGACAAATCATGCGATAATCCTCATTGTCACCGTATGTCCAATCAAAGCAGAAACACCGATACGTGTATATAAGATATTTATGTCTGCATCATACTAAACTAACCACACACATATACCCGAGTTCTTGCGATCAATCGTCGCACTCAACGATCGCTTGCAACCCTTATATTGGCGATCTTTGTGGGGTACATACATGAACCCTTGCTAATAAATACCCCGACCAGCGAATCGCGACCGAAGCACTCCTAGATGTTCCAAATAACTGGGTTCCCAAATCCGACATCAATCCAACCAATATCACACCTTAGCCGACCTTGTAGTATATTGTATTACTGTTTCCTTGATCGCAACATCGGCGTACAAGGTGGTGGCCCGCCGTACCGCATTTCAATGTCTTGCGGCTTAAATCCGCTTCGGTCGCAAATCCCCATACCTCGTATCCCAGCGTCGAGGTAACATGGGATATCGAGGCTGTCCGCAAGTTTCGTTGCCCATTCCATAAGTGCTGATGCATATCCTCTTCCTCGACTAGTGGATTTCGTCATGACGAGTTCGATGACTGCCCCTCTCATGTCAGTGGCCCGTGGCATAGGTAGGTTGGTTGGTAGTTTGATATGAAAGAAGAACTTACAGACATGACCCTCCTTTCCCACAACAAGGTAGTGGGCTCTCGCTAAGGGCTCGAAGAATTCAGCTAGCTGCCCTTCGCTCACGCCTGAGATATCTTCGCATCTTGCCCATCGCGTCTTCCAAGCTTCCCCTGTGATATTCTGGCCTGGTCGGACGACATGGACGATCGCGAGTGCAACCGGCCTACCTAATCTCGGTTCATCAATAACCCCGCCCTTCATGGATGGATTAGGGTGGTTAACATACTATTAATATTCCTGATGACGGCAACCTTCGACTCAGGTCTGTAGTAAGACTTCTGGCCTAGGAAGTTGTTAAAGCTCCGCTGAAGCCATTTCCGTCCGTCGTCCGTATGTGGGAACACTGTCTCTCCAGGTCCGCTGAATGCTTCCCAGAATATCTCCACGAGATCTGGAATATCGTCTATGGTTGCCAGGCTTACTTTMCCCGCCATGTTATTCGATTTATGGATAGTGTATTGATATGGATGATAAACATTTGGAGAAAACATCTATTCAGAACAACCAGCAGCTGGTCACTTTATCTTCAAGCGCCAAGCCAACAGTTTTAAGTTTGGCGGTGTCAAACTTGCCGAATCATTGTCGTTGTCGTTGTCAACTCTAACTTTGCCCATAATAGCGTTTACGGCCCGTCCGATACGGGCGTTAAACCTGCTTTCCCCACCACGAGTTCAGATGACAGGTCGTCATTGTGATTCATCAACCGATTGTTATCACAGGTTAATACGAGGCCAATTCGTCAGCTCCAGATGAATACATCCTTCACATGATCGCATCTGATATCATGCTACCAGGCTGGACCAATGAGAGATTTAAACTGCTGAACCTTCTATGCACGGCAACACCTTGACAACGGATGCATCTGGCCCTTTGAATTTGTTATTTGACGCGTTATCACAGCCGTTGCGAAGATCGTATTAAAATGGGGGTAAACACTAACGACTTGTATGTGTCTCGGAGTATACTTCATCGCAGATCTCCTGACGTGAAAGCTTTTCTGATATTACAATTATAATATTTATGTTATGCAGCGTCGAATTTCGCATGTTTTCATGGCAGCCGTCGTAAAGATTAAGGGGCCTCAATCTTGGTCACAGCTAACGCGCTTCAGGCGTAGGTGTCATATACCTCCCGATCGGTTGAAAGGTCTAGGCAAGCTATTGGTCTCTTAAGCATTACTAACTAAGACGGTGGTGCGCCTCTATTTCTTCTTAGAGGCGTATTACAAAGGTCCAACTTCGCTCCACATTATGGATACGAAATGTAGGCACATACGTGCCCAGGTATAATACCGCAGTAGTGTGCGGATGTCCGCTAGTAATTTCAATCGAGTCATACCCGAATATATCTTAGGTAAATCCCAGACCACGGCAATGGAATGCAGCTAGCAGACCCTGTAGTACTATAGGTGCTTGGGGTCTCCTAGCGATACCGCGAATACCCCTGACTTTGTGGACCCAAACCAAGATACCCGCTCCTCACTACAACACTGCATAGCGATCCTAGATCCACTCAGAGGCCTTTGATTGTGTTGTATAGGGATGAGAGAGCACGAGGAATATCCTACGTTCATCCAGCAGACGGTCACAGCAGCATAGGATCTAGATCAACAAGGCGGTTGGACAATAGGCAAGTTGCGTCCAGCGTGGAACTGGCTCAAATCCGCCAGTTTCTTGTACGTACTCCTGTTACGTGACCAGTAACATCGATACGGCTGTTACATAACAGCAAGTAACACTGTAGCATGCGTAAACTGGGTTATAACCACATATCTGTGGTAATACGAGGGATGAGTTGAGATTCAAGGGCTTAGCTGGGCGAGGGGAGGTGCTGTACCTAATTACAAGGTCCTCTAACGCCAAATAAAGCCAATCATTCATGCATCTCCAGCCTCACCAGTGGCGAACAGCTCGAGGTAAACACGCCCTCTATCTACGCCAAGATCCATCAGCTTCGTTCTCAGCTCCAGCATGAAGCGCTCTGGGCCACAGATGTAATACTCCGCTCTTCCATCATGCAGAAACAGATCCCGTTCCCGCTCTAGTGCTAGTATATCTAACCGAGGCTTGCCCTTACCATCTAGTCCCTGTCTCAGATGCACGTGGACCGATACCCTGTCCTTGATGCTCTCCGCAATAGCCGCCACTTCATCTGCAAACGGCTGTTTAGCCTTCGATCTCGACGTGTGGATCCATGAGATCGGCCTCTTGATGGATGATGGTTGCGCTAGGGCCTGCAGCATCGATACCATGGGAGTGGCACCGACACCCGCTGAAAGCAGGACTACCGGCACGTCTTCCTTCGAGACATCGGATGGATCCAGAGTGAACAGTCCATGTGGATGCGACAGCTCGACCAAATCGCCATCCTTATACTTATCATGCAGCATATTCGAGATTATGCCGTCGATGTTCAGCTCGTCGTGGTGCTCCCTCTTCACACTAACCCGATAAGATTTGCCATCTTCCAGGGGCGCTTGGCTCAGACTGTATTGCCTGCTCTGATTATATCCCAGTTTTGGAACAGGGATCTGCACGCTGACGAATTGACCCGGGAGGAACTTTGGCAAAGGGACAACACCGTCTGCGGGTTCAAGGTAGAAGCTCGTAATGTCATCTGCCTCCTTCAGCCGCTTTGCGATGCGGAACTTTCGCCAGCCTTTCCAGTTCTCATCGGCCTTGTACAGCTGCTGCTCTGCATCGATGAAGATTTTAGCTAAGACTTCGTAAGCAGCTGTCCAGGCATCCACTATCTCCAATGTAGCCGCCTCTCCTAGGACTTGCCCGATGGCGCCTAGCAAGTAGGTGCCGACAATATCATACTGTTCTGGCTGGACGAATAGGGAGACATGCTGCTGGGCTATCCGCTGAACAGCATCTGTGAGTTTGGTGAGATCCTCGATATGCGTCGCGTACGCTAGAACCGCACGAGCCAGTGCACGCGGTTGCCGATTGGTTATCTGAGAAGTTGTGTTGAAGATATTATTCAGTTCTGGGTGAGCACTGAGCATGTTCTCATAGAAAACCTTCGTAATGGTATCGCCATGTGCTTGCAGGACAGGAACTGTGGCCTTGATGATTGCGATTTGAGACTGGCTCAGGGGCGCCGCAGTAGACGTTTTGTTGCCATTGGATGCAGCCACCCCATTTGTCTCAATTGCGTCATTTCTTTCGAGTATGTCTATCGTCATCCTTGCTATAGTGGAAGATAAAGGCCTATATCGCTGGAAGTGAAAGCCCTTGCTAGTGCTGAACGCTGCGGATGTTGAATACCGGCAGGKGGGTGATGCCCGAAGTAGGCTACCTAGCTAGAGGTATTTATTCGTCATCGCCGCCTAGAAAGCTCGGAGACTCCTCCTTGAATGACAAATTATTGTTTTAAACCGTCTAGACATGTAGCGCTTATTTTGAAACCCCCCGCAAGTCCCGATATTACCGGTGGCCCCTGTTTCGTATACGCGCGTACGGCCGTAGGGGGTTAAGAGTTTAGATATAGGTAACACATGCACTACGGTACCTAGTTAAACAAATGGAGCCTCCTTCGTTCAGGGAGTTAACCTGGTTAGGTAAATATCCAGTATTAGCCTGACTACATCTTCTGTCGACTGGCCACTTACCGATCAATGACTAACTGTTGCCCGTGATCAAGGAGAGGAGCACATCTTCGACATAGCTTAGTTCCAAAGTCTTGTATAAGATACATCAGCAAAGTACATACGCCCAAGAGAATCTATCACCTTCTACACTCTATAGTAATTTACAGGACCGGTACTGCCTTTTATACATGTGCATCTTAAAGTCTCATCAGCTCTTCTCTTCCGCCGCCAGGAGTTTACTCTTCCTTCTCAACAACGGGCCATACACTCTAAACGTAAAAGGTACCGGAATCATAATCACAGCTAAACAGCCAAGCAAAGTGCCAGCCCATTGTACGCCCATGTTCTCAAACATCTGTCTTGAGAAAAGTGGAAATCCTGCAGCTACCGATGAACGGAGAATGATGTTTGCTGCAACCGCAGATGCGGCCCTGTCACAACTCAATCAGCTTTGTTAAATCCATATAGGAGTAATAGATAAGACTTACAGGGGTAAATAAGCATCTACCAGATAGTTGAAGCAGGGCAGAAAGACAGACACATTCCCGAACCCAATGAATATGCCCGCAACGGTTGGTACGGCCCAGTGGATTTTAGGAGTAAATCCAGTCCAGCCAAACCTATTAGCAAAGGAAATTGTCAGATTCGTTCTGTAATGGCACCAACTTCGTGGGTTTCCTACCAGAAAATGCCTATAGCGAATATGGGGGCTCCAATGAGAGTAGGGGTTAGCCGCCATTCCGGGACGGGTACATTGTTGTTCTTTTCCAGCTTCTTCACGTATGCGGCGTGTCGTGAGAGAACAAAGCAGATGGCTAGCACTTGCCCACTCAGGAGGCCGATAAAGGGAAGGTCGCTAATCCCCGGAGCCATGCCATATATCTCTTCGAAAACATAGGGGTAAGCCCCGAGAAGACAATAGACCAGCCCATAGATAAAGGACATGTAGAGCGACACGAGAAAGATGATGGGCTCAGTGAACAGCATTTTCAGCGGCCTGGTGAAGTACTTGTCGAGTAGATGCTGCAAATTCACCTCTACTCTATCATGTCGCGCATGAATAGCCCAATTATGCGTCTGGCGACGAATCTTAGCCGCCTTTTCGATCAGAATGCAAGGGGCATACGTTTCCCGCAAGAAGAATAGGGAAATGCCACCATTAGCAAAGCTGAGAAATGCGGGGATGTAAAGAGTCCATCGCCAACCCAAAGTGCTGGACGCGATGAACCCACCGGTAAAGGGGGCAGTAGACGGGCCACCGAAAACAGTCAAAGCGTACACCGAAATCGCCACGCCCCGATACGTGTTGTCGTAGATATCGGCCAGAACGCCGGGGACCACCGTGAACTGACTTGCGCCACAGACCCCAGCGAAAAAGCGGCAGATAATCAATGTCTGAATATCCTTCGCCACGGCCGACGCAATGGTGAAAATGCCACCGAGCAGCATGGCGATGGTCAGCGGCCACTTCCGTCCTCGCAATTCGGAAGTGGGAGCCCATATCACTGGCCCGGAGGCGAAGCCAAGAACGTATAATGCGGTGGCTAACGCTCCGACCTCCGAACTGACGCCAAATTCTTGGCTGGCGCTTTTCACCGCCGGCGAGAAGATGGCGCTGGTCAACGCCACGATGTACGTGCCGCTGCACACCAAAATGGAAATGAAGAGCCTGATTCGGGAAGATTGTCTTATCAGCGCCTCAGCCCATCCGCACGATTGCAAAAGGGGACATACTTGGTTGAGGTCGGCCAGTTGTAGGGATGCAGAGGATCGTCTACGCCGTCAAATTCGACCGTATAGTCTTCGGGGTCGGATGGCGGTGGTGGAATGGGTTTACCCAACCCCATAGATAGGTTTTTGGTCCACATAGTCGTTCGGCGAATCCCTGTGATATTGCTCCTTAGCTGGCGTTGAGTGAAAAGCGTTGGATCAGCTCACATTAAGGTTTTGGAGGCTCTTGATTCCTCCGCCAGGTATTTAGATACTTCTTTCTATACGAGCAAACAAGCCATGGAAGGAGTCCACCACATGTGATATTCCCGAGAGCTCCAAATTTTGATGAATAATAGGAGCTAGTAGAAGGCTAAGACAAAGGCTGGGAATAAGGGGCTAACGCCACAAGAGCCATTGGACCGAAGGAGCTGAGGCGAATAAGGCGTGTATCTAGCAATATTGACACGTGGGACAAAGCAATAGAGAATACGCCATCACGTCATTGTCGCTTCTTCAGCCCTATGCGGTACACACGGGATGTTCGACTTGTTGATGCCGTGAGACCCATAAGCTGCAAATCCCGCGGCTCCCGCAACATCCGCAACCCTAAGTACGCCTAGTAATCGCCTCTAAACCGAATCAAGACATCCTGTCGTAACGTCGATTTGGCACTTGACTAATACGGCAGTTCCTTACTTATTACGTTTATATTTACCCTCTTTAGGAACTGCCCAAGAGCCTCATTGGCTGAAATAAACAACCATGTCCCACGAAGAGTGTGTAGTGAGTCTTGGCTCAATTCAATTAGATATTACCTAGTAATAATTGGGTCTACCCGAGAGACAATAGTAATTCATGGGTTACCCTGATCCACCCAGGAGGTAGTTCGTCATATCCATATTCAAGAATTGATCAAGGTCGACTCTTTGTAACCCGGGAAAGTCTGCGACCAGCGCTTCAAGCCACGAGGAATCCTGGGTAGTGGGATTGAATTGGGGTGGGGAGGTGATTTGTTGATTTTGTTGGTGAATGTTAAGTGTCTCGGTGAAAATGGCCACGTCATATTTCCTCCGTTGCTGGTGTAAAAGAACCAACAGACACGCTGCGCCATATGCTTCTCTCATGGTTTCCGTGTCGTAAGTGGATGCAACTAAGCTTAGGGTCTGCATTGCATCTGGAAGAATTGCAAGGGATGAGCGGGTGTCCATCACAAGGAGGACGCAGATGATCTGAAAGGAGACGTTCGGGACTTGGTGCCATGGGGAACAATCCATGACTAAAGCCCGTGCACTACTTAGTCCTTTCTTCAAGAACCCGAGGACCTGTTCCACCAGAGCAGACGGGATGTCGATATTCTCTGTATGAATCCGCCGTAGGATGCATAGCACAAGATTGCATTGGGCAAGAACCGATGGCGGTTGGCTGTGGGTTCCTTCTAGGATCTTGGAAAGTGTCGATGTAAGATCTGTCTCATCCTTCACTCTGCCCGGGTCCAGACTGACAGACACCGGTAATAGTCCTAGGACTTCCGCTGTGTAGTCGCCGGGCTTTGGTAATATCGGTAAGGGCAATTCGTTATTCTGAAATGATACTAAGGAGAGACCTAGGTCGAACGATGTCCACGTATTCAGGTGACGAGCAACCCCAACAAGCCTCCTTCTGAGATCTGGATCACATTGTGCAGCGGGTAGAAGGACCGATGAGGGTGACTCGGAATGGAGCCCCGAAGCCTCGACAAGGTGCATCAAAGTGGAACTAGCTATCCATGTAGAATGCGGCGAATCGGTCATCCGGAGATAGATTGATCGAAGTGTCCAACCAGTTAGGAGATCTATGGATGGGGGACCGGAAAGATGGCAGCTATCAAGACATGAATGAGCAGAGCGAACTAGGTGTAGTTCGGTGATGGTTACGTTTCGCTGAGAAAACAGACATCCAATAGCGGCGACACCAGCTAAGACACTATCATATATGCTCGGTGATAAGGGCGATTTCCAGCGGAGGTCCAGTCGGTCAAAGAACTGGTACCTGTCAATAAAGCCGTAGCACGGGTCCACTTTGTCGAAATAGACCTGGGCTAAGGATTTCATGTGCTCGAGTGAGGTGACCTCAACGATGGGCAAGGCGGAAGCCGAGTTGATGGGGGAAGATAGTTGCCTAGCACCAACATTCCATGCGAAAAGGTTAAGCCTGGGCGCATTCATGGGGTCGATCCTGAGGCCAAGTTTTCTCACAAAAGTTGCACCGGAATTGGCCTCCAGGTTTCGGACCAGGTCGCAATTATCTGACTCAACGGTGTTCGGTGTCCGAACATCTGGCTGCGAAGATTGCGGTCTGGCTGGAGAGTTAGGCGCTGATTGTCCTGGAATTCGAGATATTTTTCGACGGCTGGAATTTTCGTAGTGGCACTCATAGCCCCATTCCGTGCAAGTAATGCAGGGCTTACGGCCATCGCATTTTCTTTTACGCTCTCGACAAGGCTGACAGGCCAGGTGAGAGCGTTTCCGCTTGAGAGATTCCATTGTGTCGATGTAACGTGGGTAACGTGGATGGTGAGAGGAGGGACAAAGTACTCGGTGCGGCTTGAGGAGGGGAGAAGTGGAAATTGCGGATGTTGTGGACAGTCGGCGGCGGCAATTGCGGGATTACGACATTTGGCGCCATTACGTGAGGCGGCTTTGGACGGCTATTGCGGCAAGTGGGAATTATCTAAGAATAAGCTCGTGGGGCCACCGCTGTGGAACCCCCGGTGACGTGCCTACAATCCGGTACCTGAGTACAGGCTGACAGGTACCGACCTTTTGTAGATCAGTGTTTGTCTTACTTCCAATACTCACTGCTCCTTGCCAGTCTCGAGTTAATTGACAATATGTTGCAAGAAAATTTTTAAAAAAACTCCTCATATGAGGGTCTGAAGAATTAGGTACAAATGTAGTAGTTACCTGCCTAAACTGACTGACGAATTGATTCACTATATTCATCCTTTTTCACATTGAAGACAATCATGTCTACAGACTCAAACATCGACGACTTACACCACAAACTCTTCGATGAGGGGCTGACTGTGCGCCGCGAGGTCCTCGGTAACGAGTATGTCGACCGGGCACTCCAAAGAGCTACCTCTTTCTCGCGGCCGGGACAAGAACTCATTACCGAATGGGCGTGGGGCACCATCTGGAGGCGGCCAGGTCTAGATCGGAAGCAGCGCAGTCTGTTAAGTGAGTGAAACTCTCTAAGTTACCACCTCTCTGCTGCATTGTTATATTAAGAGTAAAGTGGTGGGTTGTGATAAGTGCTGATCGATGTTTGCTAGACTTGGGCATAATAATTGCTCAGAAAGCATGGTTGGAATTGGCGTTGCACACCCGCGGGGCGATCAACAATGGTCTGACGGAAATAGAGATCAGGGAAGCCGTGCTACAAGCAACAGTCTATTGCGGCACACCTTCAGGTGTCGAGGCTATGCTGGTTACAGAGAAGACGATTAATGAGATGATAGAGAAAGGCGAATACAACCGGCCTGAAGCCTAAGACAATATTATATAACTTTCCATCTGCACTTTCGTTCGGAAGACAATGGAGACCCACTGAAATACAGCGCGGTTCGGCCCGCAAAGCTTGCTGTTGAAGAAAATATTGAGGTAGCCTAAATCAGGAATAATATTTTATGCGTTTCAACTGAATTCATATCTCGTCATAATATGATTTGCCTCTATGTGTGTGATTCATTATGTTCGATCAAGGCTCATTGCGTAGTAGGCAGATAAGTCGGAAAAATTGAAAAGCCTCCAGCTGTAAGTCGGGCCTAACGTTTAGCATATAAGATCTTGCCTACCAGGCCTTTGAGTCTCCCCTCTAAACTAAACTTTGCAACCATCATTTTCGCCATATTCTCAATATCACAAATGGCAGCAAAATTGCTATCACGCTATCCTTGGGCATCGTTCCCTTTCATTGTCGGGGCACCGATGCGTGTCATGTCTGGACCCGCATTAGCTGTAGCAGTGTCTCGCGCGGGCGGCCTGGGATTTATCGGGCCAGGGGTCAAAACGCAAGACACTGCTGGTGACCTTGAAGAGGCAACAAAGTTAATAAATAAAGCACGCATATCTTCGTCATTGCCCAATGCGCCCCATTCAACGGATTCTCGTCTCCCAGTTGGTATCGGCTTCCAGGTATGGGCCGACGACGTGGACGTGGCCGTCGCCAGCGTTGAGAAGTTCAAGCCCTGTGCTGCTTGGCTGTACGCACCCCGCAAGGGCCCCGAAGAGTTAGAGGACTGGTCGCGCAAAATCCGATGTGCATTCCCGGAAACTCAGATATGGATTCAAATCGGCACGCTGGGAGAAGCGAAACAATTTCTCAAAAGTCGTGAACAGGATCGCCCAGATGTTGTCGTCGTACAGGGGGTAGAATCAGGGGGCCATGGTCGTGCTAAGGATGGAATGGGCCTCATGTCGTTGTTTCCAGAGGTTGCGGATGCAATGGCGAGCAGTCAGATCCCTCTGCTAGCTGCGGGGGGTATTGCGGATGGACGGGGCGTTGCAGCGGCGCTGTGTTTGGGGGCTTCGGGTGCTGTAATGGGCACCCGATTCCTGGCTGCGAGCGAAGCAAGGATCAATCGGGGATACCAGAATGAAATTCTACGCGCCTCCGATGGTGCAGCGTCAACGACACGAACTGTACTTTACAACCATCTCAGGGGCACTTTTGGATGGCCTGCGGAATACAGTCCGAGAACAATCATCAACAAATCGTACGTGGAGCAACAGGCGGGAGTTCCATTTGAAGAACTCAAGGTGCGCCATGATGAGGCTCTAAAGATGGGCGATAGCGGCTGGGGACCAGAAGGAAGGCTAGCGACCTACGCTGGGGCTTCTGTAGGGCTTATCAATGAGGTGCGGGATGCAGGTGATATCGTCCGAGCGGCCCGAGAAGATGCTCTGGAGAGAATACAATCTCTGAGCGCGCATGGTAGAGGGACAAACCCTACAGTTTAATGCTATCATAACATTATCATTGCCTACCGCGGTATGTTAAATCTACCACTAGTTGATGTATGATTTGCCTGAAGCTAGCTCACTTGGAAATTCATCCTCATCCAAAAGAACCAGGAGGGATTACAGGGGCATTTAATCCTAACGACGGGTCCGTAGAGAAAACGCGCAAGCGCTTCATCGCACAGGATTATCTAAGCACTCTGGCGTGTACTTATATCTCGCTAGTTCTCATCAGATGAGACCTTTCTCTTGTCATCTTTTCATCAACATCATCGAGCATACAGAATTTTTTGGGCATCCCAATACCTTAGGCTACCCCTTAGCTCCCGGTGCCTGTGCTGCTGTGTGGTACACTTGTATCCGAAAACATCATCTCCGGAGACCCCGCCTGACCACGTTAGCTCAACCGCAGTCATTGGCTTTTTCTCAATTCTCAATGCAGCACTGCACGAATGAATAAGGTTAGGTAGGTAGGTTCGGGTAGGTATGAAATATATTATTAGTATTAGCTGATGTGAAGGAAATCCCCGGAGATGCAGAAATCTTGTCTAGGAACCAATAGAAGAAATCTAAATTTGCACCATCCATTTCCGTTTCCCCCTGTTGTTCCCAATCCAACCTTTCTAGTCTGTCGGTGTGTCTATACCCCAGTGCCCTTTTTAGCTCACTTCAACCTCGACCACGGCTTCTACGATTGGCCATGACTTGGTGGCGTCCATCAGGGGTTCCTTGACTTCCGCTGCAACCATCTCGACGACTTCTGTCTCAGTCGTTACCACATGCAGCGCAGCTCGCGCCACCGCGTCAGTGTCGCATAGCGTCACGGAGTTAACGCCTGGTCTAGCCCCGGCCGCAGTCACCCAGTGCACACCTTCCGTGGGGACGCCGACAGCGAATCGCCTCTCATGCGCGCGGCCTTGACGGTCAATCAGGGCATAAGGACTGTGCGTCACATCCACGCCCCCAGTCTCGTAGCCGTTGACAGTGTGCGGGCGGCACTGTCCCGTCTTCATAAGATGGGCAAGGAGCTCGTCGGCGGTATGTCTGAGACTTGGCTCCGGTAGGCGCGCCTCGATGAAAGTCGTCACGCGGACCTCCCAGTCCGGTATCTCAGGGGAGTGCGCCACCCACGCCCCGTCTTCCTCCCGCACCCGGAACTGCGGGCCGAGGACATCTAGTATTCCCGCCTCCATCAGCGCAATCATCTGCTCGATGCGCTGCCTGGGAGGGCCGATGGACACGAAAGCGTTGAGCGGTGTGTACCAGCGGTCTAGGTGATCTCTGCGGGAGGCGCCAGCCAGTCCGTCGTGGTCCACGATCTGTCGCAACTCGTTTCGCAGGTCGCGCATCATGTCCAGGGCCGCCTTCATGGGGCCCCTGACATTCCCGAGGGCGGCTTCCTCGGCATCCGAGCGCAGATATGTGAGAAGCCAGTTCTGCCACTCACCGACTGTGGTGAAAGTGCGCTCACCCTGAGGACGCGAAATGCGGTCCCAGGACCAGCGCTTGGCCTCGGGGATACCGACCTCAGCAATAAGTTGAGCTTCTTCGAGGCTGCTGTGCGGGGTGGCGAAAAAGCGCTCCTGGAAGTTGAGGCGCTCAAATTCAGCCTGCCCCAGGACGCCCTCGTAGTAGACCAGTTCGACTTCTTTGGCGACAATTGGCCAGATCTCGCTCATGAAGTTTGGGGCATCTCCAGAGTCGGCGCGCTCTCGGAAGCCTGCAATGACTTCGTCTGTGAGGAGAATCGGGAATCGGCGGCCGTAAGCCCCTTTTTGGTTATCTCCGCGTGCCTGATACGGGATGCCGCGGCGGGAGCCGGCGTAAAGGCGTGGTTCGTTACCCGAGGGGKGGTAACGCAAGCCCTCAGGGGTACGGGTAAAGCGACCGCCACGACCTGTGGTCAAAAGCGCCATGTAGTCGAAAAAGTTAAGGCCGAGCCCGCGTAGAAGGACTGGCTCTCCTGCAGCGATAGGAGATAGGTCAAGATCCGCCGGGTTGGAAGGCGAGAAGTGGCGGAGGCCGTGCTGTTTAGCGTACTTGGCGAGCTTTTGCTGCTGGGCGTCTTGTACCAGAGGCAGATGGCCCTGTGCGAGGACCACAGCGGAAAGCCCGGATATCGTGTGGCCGTTTGAGAGTGTGAGGGCTTGGCGGCCGTAGAGTTCATTATCGAGGCGAACAGCACGGGCGGCGTGTACTTCGACGGTTACGTCAGCTGGTGCTCTTCGTAACACCTCGCTGAAAACCCATTCCAGATAGTGGCCATACAGGGCTCTTGTCGGATAGTCATCTGGGCCAAGTCTGGCTTCGGCACGGTTCTGGGCGGCCCATTCATACAGGCTCGGCCCGGAGCGTATGGGGCCTGAGCAGACTACACTGTCGTCGGTGAACAGAGTCACCTGAGATGCTACAGTGTTCATCAGGAGTTGTGACGATTGTTCTGTGCGCCAGACGCGACCAGCTCCGGGTGATGAAGGGTCAACGACGTGAATTGTGAGTTGGGTGCCAAATACGAGGATATCCGATGCGGATGAGCAAAGACGTTCTAGGACACTGGTGCCGCGCGGTCCCATGCCAACAATGGCAACTTCGGCCTGTGAGCTCCTCGGGAGGGAGCTGGAGAATGTGTAAGTCATGATGGAAAGGCTTTTGAATTCAGTTCGAGGCTTGAGTTTGCTTCGAGAGATGATGATGATGGACTGAAGACGAGAATGATGATAAAGCGGACCGTGGAGCCTCAATATATAGGTACTCTGTTGGAACTTGAAGATTTCGGAGGAAAGGGGTTCAAACGATGGCTGAGCTATCCTGTATCGTCATGAAGAGAACGTCAGCTTACAAGTTCTGACCGTCACACCTTCTCTATGATGCATGTATTGCGATTTCCAAGAAGCCATCTCGGTATATGCTCCCTCCTGTAGTCAGAATAAGTGCATAAGCCCCATAGGGCCGGGTTTTACCCCAGCTTTCAGCTAGGTGATTCTGAAGGTGGCAAAACTCTTGACCTCTACTTGTTAAACAGAAACATGCAGAACCTCGAACGGGAAGTCGACTAAGGAGCGCATATTTCGTCACAAAGGACATCAGGTACCCTGCTGATCTCAAAAGATGCTTGTCTGACACCGACAGTCGCCGCCAAACCCCGTACAGATCATAGCCTGTAAGACTAGGTACTCTATTCTACCTAATATGAGGTACGTATCTCATTTGTGTTATACTTTAGCCCTAAGTTGCGGGACACAAGCACGCAATGCTGGTGATATATAAGGTTTGCATGCATGCAAGGGAGGTGTGTACGTGAGAGCATCAAAATGCTTACCGCCCTTCACAACACAGCCCCTTACATGACATAGAGTCAAACTGGAAGGTAGAGCTATAATTACCTAATACAACAATCCAGTTAGGTAATGAGAACGCTACCTAAGCTTAAGCTACGGGATTAGGACCACGGATTAGTACTACACACTACGTCGAGAATGACGTATAATGGTATGTTCCTCTTATGATCATATAGGATATCAAGATGACTGCATTTACGATTTAAGACCAACCGGGGTTCTAAAGAACGTACGTATACCATGCGGGATTCCAGAACTTTTGGTCACAAAGGACGAGGGATACTTGGTTACTACTCCGTCGCTTAGAAATGCACGGATCGACGAGACTAGGGCTGGCAGTTGATTTTGAGTTATTATCGTCCCACCACAAAAGATTTTAAGAATGCAATCTAAAGAGCTTGTGATCGGTAAGATAATTCCCTCTTGCTAGCTACGGTGTCTTACATCGCTCTTGACCCATACGGGGTTTGTGGGTATTATCATATGAAGCGGGTTGAACCCTTTATTGAACTGACCAATACAATCAGCCCGTTTAAATTGCATGAGATACAGAAAGGGAAAACATATTGGGGAGTTCAGTATCGTGGATATGACTGTGATTGGTTGGTAGTTACTAGTCGCTATAACCCCTCTATGGCATTAAGGGAAGAGCTAGAACGCGTAGCAATGGTTAACTCATGAGGTCAAATTCAATATGGGAATATTCTGTGTGAAACCAACTGTACCGGGTTTTGGTGACGTGACTTCGTGAAACTCTTCTCTCAGTAGCGGGGCGGGTCATGTGCAGCTGTTGACATCAAGCTTCATTGCTGGCATGTAACATTGGCTTTACTCGGCGCCGTTGATAGGAAGTTCAGCGCTGACGGTGTTACCGATGGCTAAAAAAGTCGGTAACGTTGGTATTATCTAAGGTATGCGTGCATACGATGTACAAGCAACTGACCATCTAAGCGAGTTACTGGAGTTGTAGGAAAGTGAGTTTTATGTCCTGTTCCCAAATGCTAGAGTGCCTCTATGGCAATCCCAATCCTTCCAAATCCCGTCGATGGTGGGAAGTGTCTTGGCGGCCAGTGTAGCATAAACAGGTACATTAGGTACTATCTTATTGTTGTGCGTCATACCCCTGTAGTCCTTTTCCTAGTCCTTACCGCTAAGCAGATGGTCCCAAAGAGGAAATTGGCCAATAAAACAACCAGAAATCAAGAGATCTCATCCGAACGGCGTAATTAATACCATGTGTCGGGGGAAGCTTACTGGTGGTAAATGCTAGTACGGCCTTATGATCTTCTGAAAAAGCGGTCTCTTGGCAGAGGATCCCCACTATGGGAACCATCCCAGGAGCCGCGGATCTGCCCGAGATCTGTAGGTGGCAGCTGGGTGGGTGCGAGGATCTGCACTAAGTTAGCGTGCTCTACAGCGAGAACCCCCTGCCCCCTGTCCCCTGTCCTATTTCAGTGCTACAATAGCCTAGAGAACTGCAGCAGCCTACGTCGTGTGGTCTGCATTGGTCGAGCTTGGGTTGACGTCGAAATGTCTGCAACCGAGCCTCACTGCAAATAACTTAGGGGTGGTCAGCAGGGGCGCATCTAGGCTCTTCCATTGGGTTAAGCAGCCACCCTGAGTGTCGATTTAGTGCCTATTACCCGCAACATTTCGCTATAGCCGGATGGCTCAGACAATCGGCCTGTCAGCGCCCGTCCGCTACCCGCCTAGTGGGCCGATTACACCACCTACGGTCGACCGATGAAGATCCGAACCGGAATGGCGGCACCGCGCCCACGGTTACCTGTCGGCATTAGGCACACATATAAGCATGGTGTAATATCGGGCTCGGGACAAGATAAGCTTATAAGTGTGATGGCTGAGTCAGATTTCTAATTGACTGTTTAACAGGCGATATCCTTGCAAAAGGGGTAAATACCAAGTCCTTGGCTCGATCGAGACTATGTGTTCATCATACGCAATACTAAAAGTTGCTTCACGGCCATCTTTCTTAGAGGAATCAAGCCGGATATCTATAAAGTTTACTTGCCACCGGCATTACCGAATGCCGCATAGAGCTTATACAGTCTTTCAAGCGCCGTCAGATCCCGAATGTTAAGAAGAACCGGTAGCGATGTCGCCGTTCTTAGTACTTCCGGGAGTGAATTTACATGCAGTTATGTAATAAGAGCAAAATATTGTGTAATGGTAATAACAATATGTAGGCCAAGTCGGGAAAATGGATACCGTTACTCATCTGCTGAGTTAGGGCTTGTGAAAATTGGATTCTACGGTAATGGAAATGTGAGACAATGCAGTATAACGTCTACAGTTAGCTCGGCGTATCTGCCTGGACGCATAAATGTTACGCATTAGTCTGACGCAAAGCTCAGCCCTACGTACCCCCAACCCGAAACTCCGCTATGCCCTATATTCTCTGTTGGAGCCTTTAACTGGTGTTACCTAGGCCGCTGCAAGCTTGAATCATATTCGGTGAGCGGTATGTGAGCGGTGAAGGAGATTCTAGCTTCATACATGAGCGGTATCGTTTTTCCCTATTGCGCTGTCACGTTTTACAAGCTAACCGCGATTTACGGCTTGAGTCATTTAAGGGCACCAGACCAGACTCGAAATCGCATGTTTGGAAGCTAGAGGTACCCAGGTAAGTATCTCGTAGCAGTATGATGTAGCACCATTCGGCGCCATCTGGCATGTCAATACTTGGAAGGCGTGCTGAGTGGCCTGAGGTGAGAAGCTTCTGTACTACGCAGAAACCTGCAGGGGCAGCATAGGGGTGTGTATGCCCCAGCGCTAGTGCTGGTAACGCAACATAATATTTGCCGGGTCTATTCAACAATACAGTTCTGGTGTGTTCATAGGTATAGGATAAACCACTAATGCAAGCAGGATAACAATTACTTCAGGGATAAACCTACATCCTACTAGTGTTACCATTGATCAGCTTGGTTTGGATAATGGTATAGCCAGCCACAGAATCCCTCGGAAGCTTATGCCGATACTAACATAAGGACACCGAGATCCACTGACTGTAATATGACTCAAGTCTATCTGAAACCCAATAGGTTCAACACGTTGCAAGTAAATATTAATTGCATGCCCAGGAAAGCCCCTTTCCGAGTAACAAAGGTTTCTGTCAAGCTCTTCCTGGCAGTTACCACCCACCCCTGTCTTGGCGTACAACACGTCATCAGGGTCACAACGGTGTTTGGCTTGCGAAAACTGTCGAGAGTAATTTCCATAGAAGGCTGCTTAGAAATCCGGCTGTTAGGGATCCGCTTTGTTTAAGAAGGCTCTTCAATTGGCTATTTAGTCTTTCAATAGTTGAAGCAGGCTGTAAGATATCGAGGCTAGTGTTGTCTGATTCGCTACTGAGTTTATATAATTTATGGAGACTTCGACTAAATATTTTGATGAGTCCTTTACAGGAACGAGAATTGACCGCCACTTCAGCTGGTGACAAGACTCCATGCCTGGCGTTCAAACAGACAGCTGAGCCTAGAAAGCGTTGGAGAGCCAATATGTCGAATAGCTTTCACTAGACCTTTAGTGTTGTTCATAGCAAGGTCTCCAAAGACAAGGGTCCCTCCGATATTGTAATCTGACACGTTCCACAACATTGGCCAGGACTCAAAGGCTGACAGAAACATCGGACCTTCCAGAGATATGTATTTGTAATCCATATTAAGACCAGAAACTACCTTCAAAGTGAGATGCAATAGAGAATCGAGCGCGGCTTCCCGCAGGTCTGGTACAAAACCATATGTGCCCCAACCGCTTGAATGTAATGCCCGGAAAAGACCTCGGTGGCTGGTTCTGTTTGCTGTAATAAGCATAAGAGAAATTTTCCGCATATAAGCCGTACGAATCCAGGGTACTGACTAATATCGCTGTCGAGGTTGTACTAGGTCGAGATTGATGATAGTTCGATAGATCCGATGTTCAACTCCACATATCACCTGTGAACACGAAGCAGTTCTCAGCTCTTAGCTTTGAGATTACCTAAGATCCTTCACTTCGGTAGACTTCCTACTTCTTAACGAGTGAACGAGTGGATGTAAGCTTAATCGCATAGCAACCAACATAGATGGCCCCGGCGACGTGTATCTTCATTGAGTCGAGGCTTCAAGAATTTCCATAGCCTCATAACTCCTCCTAACTTCTCCAGTCGCGGAGCCCGCTCGCGCAATCCCACGTAAGTAAATATTCAACACTCCCAGTTTGGCGTATATTCTATAAACCTCGGGTCACCCGGTTCTCCGCAGTGCTAGCCTGTCCATATACTGACCATAGGGTCTCGGCTAGTCTATAAGGTCCTTTTAGATACTTATACAATTAAGGAGAATGCAATATTCTTTTCGACGGACTCTGATCATGTAGGAGTATCGCCTCAGATTCTTGCCCATCGATAGATTCGTAGATTGTTGGTGCTTCTTCACCCACAGGATGAGGCGTACAGGCTGTACAATATCGTGCCTCCTCCGAGTCCTTTATGTAGAATCTATCCACGACGAGTCTGAAGACCTTCCAGATCGTCTGTAGGATGACAAGATCTGCCACTAACACGGATAAAATGAGATTTCCGGGGGATTTGAGCCGTGGAACCTGGCATAGGTAATCTGAAGCTAGTATGGACTGATTAACTCGAAGTTGGCCATCCTGGGACTGAGACGGGTCAAAGTTCTGCCTGAAGATATCGCTGTGATCGACCGAGAATCGAAAACTAGTTTCCAGGGTTTGATTCGCTTGCGTCATGTTTGAACTGAGATTTTCCAATAGCTCTGGCCTAGCTAGCATGTTTGGCATAGAATCGTCGTTTCTACCGAGGTCGGCCAAGACAGAAAACCACATGGCTTTTGCAAGCACAGCTACCGAGAGCCAGATAGCAGGCACTGGTCTTTCGAATGCGGTTGTGCTGTTGGATAGCGTGGTTATTGAACTAGTATTACAGTAGCGATTAGATAAGAACTGTATACCCGTTGAGTTCAGGGGGATGAAAAAGCAGTTCCGGACCCTTAAGAACTCGATGTTGCTGACTTGACCTTCCATCGTGCCAGAGAGGTCTGTATTGAGTTCCATGTCTATGACACCTTTGAAAAAGGGGTCAGATGCCCCGACATTCGCCTCGAAGAAGGCTTGCATTACAGTTGCCCAGTACATGTTCAGGATCGAAGAGCCCCAATATTGGCTTAGGTCACGGGTTTTGTTCAGGTTGGGAAATGTCGGCAACGCTACATTTAACGGAGGAAATGCATCATATGTAGAAAGTAGCTGGAAATATGTTCGACGGCTTGGGGAGCCTTCGTCAACATAGCATTCGGTTGTCGCAGTTACGGTTCCGCCCATGGTGAACGATTCAAGTTGTCTTGCTGTCCTATCTGGGCCCTCGAATTGGATGTCGATCAGGGTTATATTACAATTCTGGACCGGACTACTCTTGTATACCAACGAACCCTGGTGCAATTGGCTCCCGTCTTCCCCAAGTTGCCACACCTGTGATAAGGTGTACGGGAACGCCCTCTTATCCGTATATATGGTGCTCTGGAGCTGTATATTAGTGGCATCGCAAGAGGCGCGAGCGCCAACTAAGTATGATGGCCACTTAGAGAACCAAATACTATTCGCTTCGACCGCATTGGGGTCGGACGATGATGTAGACACAAGCTCGTAGCCTGTCGCTGCGACATTCAGGAAAGAAATAAGAGCGGTTGCTACAATTCCACCTACAACAACCACAGGAGTAAACCATTTCAAAGGATAAGCGCGAGTGATATTGTAGGAAAAGAACGAGCGATATGCCATGTTAGCGAGCATGAATAACAGCTCCTTGTTAAAGAGGATGATAGAAGAGCGAGCGAAAAGTCCCAAGAGCGAGATTATACAACGAAACTATCTTGTATACTAGGCAGGTGCCTATAATTGTACGCATAAACGCTAGCAGGGATTTTAGACGCCACACATCTTTTAGATCGTCACAGCTTCAGCTATAAGCCCTAATTAGAAGAATGGCATGTCAGGTTGGGGGCGGGAATTCAAGATCCTGAGTGTATGAGTGGTCTCTGCGGCTGAATAGCGGCTCTTACTTCGGGCATTTATTAATATTCCAGGATCCTTTTCCGTCACCTTGGGGAAACCCGTTCTCCTAAAGTTACCTACACTTTTCGGTCAAGAGATCAACAGCACCACTCAGTGGCAAGCAGCCTTCCATCTAGCGTCGCCATGTGCCAAATTACGAGCTGCTTGCACTTTGGTTGTGCCCAAGAAATCGTCAAACACACATGATCCGTACTCGTCGCTCTCGCAGCCAGTTGGTCCCAAGTCGAAATTTGCGCCATTTAGTACCAACTGGATCCTCTTTCCCTCGTCGCAATCCAGCCGCTTCCAAAACATGTAGGACGCAAACGGCATAAGTTTCGCAGCTCTCCAGGCCCTATCCGGATCGACCGGCCCAGTAGATGGGTACGACTTATCAGACGCGAGTCCCAGCGCCGTTAACCCTAGCGCAATAGTCTTGTCGTGACCAAAGCCTAACGAGAGTTTCGGTCCTGCATCTTTCTGCAAGAAGTTCGTCGCATTGCTAACCAACAGGCTCCCGAGGACGGGGCCCATGTCACCGGGTAGACCATAGCCAGAAAACCCACGCATTCGGAGGTCATACTCATATTCGTTCTTCAATATCTCTCCAGGCAGAAATACGCGACACCACGGAGACGAGTCGACACCAAGGGCGGCAGTCTCATATGCGCAGGCATACAGCATTCCGTGAACGTGCGCGTCGGTGAAGTTGACTCCGGGATACGCCTTGGAAAGAGTATCGTTAATTCGTTTCCTAATAGGCGGCAAGTAGACGTCGCGCCATTCGGACAACGAATCCTCGCCCAAGCTAGAGTCCCACTTTGAACACGTTTCATGAGGCGTGATCCAACTAACCGTTTCCCCGTTCTCTGCCACTAGTTCCAGGTCGGCGGTGGCATTCGAGTCGCGACCATAGTAGCCGTCCATAAACCACCTAGCCGACTCTACCACTCGATCCTCGTCGCCTGCGAAAACATCAGACTCGGTATACAAGTCAGGATACTCCAATCTCAGTGCTACACCGTGGTCGAACAGCTGCTTGCGACCTGGTGCCGTCAGGTCATCGGTACTGAGAGTGTTGTTCCAACCCCTTATCAGAAAGGACCATACATCTGGAATCTGGGCTTGAGGTTTAGAGAATAGCGCGCTGTTGTTGTTGATATAATCCGCGAGGCTCTGGATGACGACGAGCTCATCCGGGTGAGGGTACCGGCTTCCGTGTCGATGAATGAGGAATCCCTTGGACACAGTGCATCCAGGGGGCGTGCCTGACAGCAAGGTCTGTGGGGTATTTGGGGGGACGAAAAAGGGGGATAGGTGTCCTAAGTGCTTGTACAAGTCGAACTCGTCGTGAATTACGGCTGTGGGCCATATCGTGCCGGGAAGAATTATAGAACTGATATTCCAGAATGGTAATAACAACAGTGCTAATGAGACGGTGCTCAGAATGAGGCCGAGACGCCAACGCCGGTCGGTGCGGGGTCTCCCCTGGACCCTGGCATTAGCGGACTCGCTACCGTTCCGGCCCAGCTTTTCGTATCCCATTTCGCTAGATGTGTAGAATATCAGATTAAAAGAGTAAGTTAAGTAGAAATATGAGGCTACTGTCTCTTTTAGGCCTTGGAAGGTCTGAAGAGACTGGTGTCTATCTCAGTGGCAATACATTAGGAGTGATCAATCGAGCTAGAAGTGTGCATCTAGGACTTCCTCGGGCTCGAAGGATCGATGAGATAAGATTGTAGCATATAGATTCGAATTGGTGGCTCTTGAATCAGGCTATATTATAGCTCTGGTTCAAGCTCTTATATGCCATCCGTTCTTCAGCATGAAATTCATGACGTCATGTATGGTGTTATGCTCTTAAATGCGATTAAGCACAAGATGATAAATTGGATTAACGCATATAGCCCCCAGAATGACATCGGATTTCGATTCTCAGTTGCTTGGAGTTAGATGAGTTTCTGCTAAGCTCTTTGAATTATCTTTAGCGGATGAGAAACTGCTCACAATCCAATTCTCAGCTTGGTTAGTAACTTTTCGGTAGTTTAAGCACCTTTTCGCTAATGTAATTCATTATCATCTCTCGACTCACAGGGGCGATGCGAGGGACAAGACAATCTCTCAGCCACCTCTCAACGTCGTATTCCATCGCATACCCCATTCCGCCGTGCGTCATCACCGCTCGTTCGCATGCTGAAAATGCAGCTTCTGCCGCCAGATACTTGGCCGTGTTGGCGGCCACGCCTATCGCATCCTGCCTGATTGATGCGTCTCTCTTGCTGGTATCGTAAAGCCGGGCAGCGTGATAGGTAGCCAACTTTGCTGCCTCGAGATGCATATATGCATCGGCCAACGGATGGGCGATGCCCTGGTTCATCCCGATTGGCCGTTGAAAGACAACGCGCTCTCGCGCGTACTCTGCCGCTTTCTTTAGAGCGGCATATCCTAACCCGAGCGCCTCCCCCGCAATGAGACAGCGCTCAGCATTCATACCATGGAGAATAATCTTCCAGCCTTCATGCTCAGGCCCAATCAGTGTGTCTGCGGGGATCTCGTAGTTATCGAAGAAGACTTCATTCGCATCCACTGCACGCCCACCCATTTTCTTTATTCTTCGCATGTGCAGCCCTGGAGAATTCTTATCCAAGTCGATACAGAACAGCGACAGCCCTTTAGTGGGCTTCTTCACTATTTCCAAAGGTGCCGTGCGCGCAAGTAAGATCATTTTCCTGGCAACCTGGGCACACGTAATCCAGATCTTCTGCCCCGTAACGCTGTACGACCCGTCCGACCGTTTCTTAGCTATGGTTCGTAGTTGCAGAGTGTCGAGACCTGTGTCCGGCTCCGTCACGCCAAAGCAAGTCCGCCACTTTCCAGATATGATGTTGGGTATCGTATTCTCTAGCTGCCTTTTGGTGCCAAACTTGGCTAGCGGCTGCGTCGCGTAGACATTCGCGTGGATTGCCTGTGCACCCGCCATGCCGGCTCCTGACTCGGTGATCGTTTGCATCATCATCACCGCTTCGGAAATGCCAAGGCCTGACCCGCCCAACTCTTCTGGCAACGCGATACCGAGCCACCCTCCTGCGGCCATTGCGGCGTGGAATTCCCGGGGATCTTCTTCTCTCAGATCGCGTTGTTGCCAGTATGTATTTGGGAACCGGGAACATATCGCATCAATTGATTCCCTCACCATAATTTGATTCTCCGTGAAACCTGTAGTGTCCATGATGTTTCGACGAGTCGTCGTCGAAAAATGATGGTGAGAGTTCAATGCTGATGTTCCTCTAGCTGCCACCCGAGGACCTACAGATACTGGCCGCATTCGGTATATACGACGCATCAACAATCGTGACATCGTGATTAACTGGCGCTCCCCGACATGAACGATTTCGAGGAAATGGTTTAGGTATCTGTTAACACCACCTTGAGACAACCGTGAAGTTGTGGAGAAGGAATTGGTGAATTTAGGGAATATCAAATACCTCCGCAATCAATCCCGTTTACCGGCGCTGGTTCCGTACGAATTCATCCGCGCCTTCCAAGTGCTACTTCTCAATCGAGCTAAATTAACTACGCCTTGTCAACAGATAAATATTAAAAAGAGGAAAAACCAATATAAAAATATCCATTACTTATCGACGACAGTTACCCATTGTCAAGTATGTCTATTTTGCATACTAAGGCTATTCGCTCCACTATTCCGCAGCACCTGTTGTGGGGCGCGGGGTTCGTTGCGGAGAAATCGCACGGTGCGGAAGAACTCGGTAGTGACCTCGGCGATAGTAACACAGTGCACAGTGCTTTCGATGTCTCCTAATAGCAATCTCATGGTAATAGCACAGAGACTATAGTAGAGTTTGATATTATTTGACTGAAAGATGATATTAACTTTCATTCTGGGGATTAGTGCATCGGGAGTGTGATAGTGTGGACAACTTCGAGGGTTTCATGCATCAACAAACGGCCAATGCGGAATAATGGACCAGCTATTCAGAGGTACGTCTAAAAGCGACGACCACCTATATTTAAAGAAACTAGAATAAAAAATTCACGTACGGAAAAAGACTGTTTTCGTTACATGTCAGTGTACATTGTTTTTTCTTCTATTATTTACGTGGTCAATTTTCTTCGTTTCCTGAGGTACAAGCGGCATCGCATAGAAACTAAAATTAGACGTAATTATCCTCGGTGATGATTTCAAGACAGTCATTAATCAAGCTATTGATTCTTCGAAAGCAGTTTACTATGGAGTACGGCTACGGAATTATCCATCATAGCTAGTAGAAATTCCGTCTGTCAAGGAAGCCTCCCTACTAACCAACCCCTTTTCAGAGACAACACACATACACTACTAGAGTTTATCGGAACTACTCGCAATAGAGTGGACGGAACAGGAGATATAACGACGTAATCAATGACGAGACACCATTCAGTTATCTGAGAGAGAGAGACATAATGTAGTATTGGAGGCTGATGGACTGACACATTGCCGGATGAACCCTTCGTAAAGTAACGTATGATATATCACCGCTAAATCGGAATCATTTAGAGATGAGCAGTATAATTGAGCCTCGACGTGTCATTTGTGAGAGGATCTTGGCAATGAACTGCGTAGCCTAACTGTACTTCCATCCTCTAAACTAGACCTTACGTATATCCCTGAGACTATGATGAAAAGATAAGTGCTCGTCCCAAGCTCTTCAGAATCTCAAAATCCATTACAAGGGTAGAAATAGCTGACCACACTAACTTGTATTTGGTTAGCCTTTGGACAAGGAGTACTCCTAGTTATTACCCCAGCAGCCCAGTCTTCATAATTACACTTACTACCTAAATCATAGAGCAACATGCTCAACAGTTCGAGTCATTCAAAGATTTCTGAATATACCCAGTCAATAGCTCGGCATATGGGGTCGTATTGCATGGATGGATAGAATATTCAATCGTGTAGTCGGAACTTGCCGTGTCCTAGCATGGTGAGGTTTAGAAAGCATCGTATTGTACGAATAATAACCGTATTCGTATGTGCTCGTACTTCGGAAAGCTCCTCGTACATCACCCATAAATCGCAACAGATTAGAAAACTTAAGATTGCCATTGGCTAGTATATAGCTGCCTGAACCCATGGCGTAGTATACTTGCGACATGCAGCACCTGAAACCATGGTGATGATCGTCAGTGGCCGAGAGGATAACGTAGTATAATCAACACATATGGGTAGCCCATATAAACAGGGCGTTTAGATGTTATGCGTAGTACTACATGCGCCTCTCTTGCCTTGGAAACGCTTGCGTAATCTTAACTCTTCGGA
The DNA here is from genome assembly GCA_000931505.1 of Hypoxylon sp. E7406B. Taxonomy (NCBI): domain Eukaryota; kingdom Fungi; phylum Ascomycota; class Sordariomycetes; order Xylariales; family Hypoxylaceae; genus Hypoxylon; species Hypoxylon sp. E7406B. The sequence continues at coordinate 89,116 of JYCQ01000123.1, read as the reverse complement.
AAGAAATGGGGCAACAGTTGTAGATGTCTAAATGTGCTTAAATATCCTCTGCCTCTACCTACCTCCGGGAATCTCAACGCACAACCTAAAGCTGGGCATCATCATACTACTCAGTCACCTGCTACTTCCAGTAGGAACGTCTTAATTCTTCCAACATGAAACTTACTACACTTTCGATCATTCTCAGTGTTGCACTGGGGACCAAGGCTCAGAGCGACCATCCGTGGAAGGCCCCTGGGCCGAGCGACTGTATAGTGAAAGACTTGGAGATAAATTTTCCTATAACTAACTGCATATAGTTCGAGGTCCATGTCCCATGCTTAATACATTGGCAAATCATGGCTTCCTACCTCATGATGGGAGAAATATCACGAACGACACAACGATTAACGCTCTAGCCTCGGCTCTCAACTTCAATACATCTCTCGCCGCGCTCATGTTCCAAATGGCTATTATTGCTAACCCAGAGCCAAATGCTACATTCTTCACCCTGTAAGAGAGTTCAAACAACCGTTCCTCCATTCTTTGATAATGGAAGTACAGTGGAGACATTGCAATCTTGCATTCACCTGTACATGAAGCCGGGGCCAACCCTCGCTAACACTACGCCAGCGACCAGCTAAACGTACACAACGTCTTAGAGCATGATGCAAGTTTGAGGTGAGTCCAATACTGCTCTTTAAAATCACAATTCGCTTTCAACAATCAAAATCACTTCTAGATGTATTGGATAGTTGTGACATTAACGCACATCCGTAGTCGTTCAGACGCTTTCTTTGGGAATAACCACGTTTTCAATGAGACCATCTTCAATGAAACCAAGGTGTACTGGACCGGCCCTGTCCTAGATGCCAACATGTTGGCAAACGGCAAGGTAGCTCGCCAGTTAAACTCAAAGGCATTCAACCCTAACTACACGTTCACTGAAAGAGTGGAGAGCTTCAGTCTCGGAGAAGTTTCCGCTCCTATTGTCGCCTTTGGTGACTTGGAGGCCGCAACTGTGAACAGAACCCTGGTGGAGTACTTCTTTGGTATGTTTTCCTAACATACCTATGAACCCCAAATTATCCTGACTGAGCTTTCCAGAGAATGAACGTTTCCCAACGGAGTTGGGGTGGAGCAGAAGAACCGAGGTTGTAACTCTGGAGGTCATATCCAGGTTGACGGGAATCATCAGCAATGCTTCAAGCCTCATAACGCCATCAGAGCCCGTTGTTTCGGCCCAACGACGAGACCTTCACGCTGGAGTTTATTTGTAACACCAATGATAGTTTTACACCATGTACTTCTACATGACTAAGTTAGTGTTCATGGCATTTACGCATAGCAGTTGCCTTAGGTACCTGCCGAGATGTCTATGGAACCAGGTCTTATCCATGGCCAATGTGGCCCGCTTATAGATATCATCGAGACACCTTCCTTTCTTCTGCCTCTCTGTAGCGCTGACCTAGCTACATATCAATGCGTTTCATGTTCTACACAGTACCATAATCTCCCGCGCACCTTCGCCAAAGCGGTTGTGTGCCAATGAGGATGATACCTCTGCTGCCGAGAGTGACTGGTCTGTCAGCCTGTGATTCAGCCGAGCCACCATCGGGCGGAACCCCTGAGCATAAATACCTGGGTACCTGCTAAAAGTCTCTGTTCTTCCCTCCACAATCTCTCTTATCCCTTTTCCTTCTTCCTCATAACCCAGTTTCTATTCACACACCTTGATCATCACATCCTTCTTCGATTACATCGAACCTAACTTTCCTATCATCATAACACCCTGATCATCCAGCTGTTACCACATTTCTCTTTCTTCTCACTTGGAATCACATCTACTCTAAGTAGGGCCTTATAGCACTGCTTCATTAGTATGCCCCTTCCATTCTCTAGCTCAATTCTTCTGCTATCTCCCAATTTCTCGGGCCTCACGCCCAAGAAAACCACGTCAGGTAAGAGGAAAACTTTCATCATCATTCCCAAAGCAAGCAATGGGGGTAGCGATTAATCTGGTCATAAACCAGACCGTCAGGAGATGAGCCGGGCAGTGGAGCGGCCAACATCGTTCGAGATCGAATGCCCTTACGGCGCACCTGAGCATATGACTGAGCCCTACTGCGCAGTCTAAACTTCAATTTTTTTTAATTCACAATTTCACCATCTCTTCCCACTCCGTACCTTAGGTACCTAGCACAAGCAGACTTCGCATTGACTTTCGCAACAGACAAATGTACCCTTCAGCACGGAACATCCAATAATCTACAATTTCAAGCGAGTAGGCTTGTTTCAAATCATCTCGAAAGGTATTCCGACTCCCCTATTCAATTTAAACGCTGCGTCGACCTTGAGAAGATCGACTATCATTCGACTAGGAGTTTGAGGACTCCACGGAACCATTCCCAGCTGACTCCCCAGACATGATAGGAAACACACCTACTACCTTTCACCCATTCCCTTCAACAATTATCACATCCTCCCCTGAAACATAAGACGCGTCGCGCCCATCCATACCTTCGACATGGCACCTTCTCATGTTGGTCATGCATTCACGGCAGAGGAGGAGGTGGCCATTGTGGCCGCCGGACCTCCTCCAACATTCCAAGTGTACGGGTACCATCAGTTCCTGGTTTTATGCATGTTACCAAAATCGTGCTGTTCCTTCATCTCCACTCTGCATTCCTTCGATGTCATGATTACCAAGGTGGCTTCATGCGGTGGAGATGCCCACGAAGTAGAACAGGCACATCAAGCAGTTATGCCCATTGAATACCCCTTACCCGGAGAAGTAATGCGCAAAGGTTCCATACAAGGGAATCAAGCATGCTCTGAGATGGGACAACCTACCGCCCCGGGAGACATCTATGCACCAACAATCGTCAACGACCACGGCCAGCACTTGGCGGAAATGGTCTAAGAATGGACACCAGCAATGGTATCGATGGAGATCGCCTCATTTATCCATACAAGGTGTTTAAGTGTCACATTTTTCCGATCCCGTTGGCAACTTGCAGTATCAACAGAAAAGGAGAAGAAAGAGGAAACCCAACAGCCCACTAACCGCCGCACTTCAATGAGATAACGCAAGAGGTGAAGCCCAAGGAAAGTTCGAGGAGAATGACGATTAGATCATTCTCCGCCTCCAAACAATTGGTACGCTTCAACGAGGCTAGGCGAGCTTCCGGAGAGACTGAAAGCGGTGGACTCTTTCTAGAAAGTCGAGACTATACTCCTCGAACAAACCTACAGTCGGGAGACGGCTGGATAGGACTGGGGGTGACTGAATTAATGGCAACGTCGACGACTGGCTGAAGCACACTCTTATCTCGTCGGCTTCGCCCCTAATAGCTGCCTACAGGGATTTATAACCCCGCAAGCCTATTATCTCAACGCGAGAGGAGATATATCATGAGTATGGGCCGCATGCAGCCACACTTTCGCCTATACAGCAGATATACTTAGCCAGCGCTATCGCCTTGACAGTCTAGTATTTCCCTACCATGTCTGGTGCTGGTGCCGGTTCTGGCATTGCCCTCCTGAGCGATGTCAACCCCTTTCCAGTTCTGGGCTATTACGTTAATCCTTTAGCCAGCAATCGGGTAAGTGCTATTACATTCTTTGAGGATGAAGAGTGGATGTATAAGATGCTAATTAGAACCAGAGACCCCGTATAAACATTGACAATCCCGTATATGGTAATGATACAGGAACTAATGGCTATGGAGGATACGGTCCGGCCGCCGACATCGCTACACCTTCCTCGCAGCGCAGCATGCTGCAGAAAGCTCTCGACGAAGAAGCTCACCAGGACCATCCCTCCGATCGCCTCGCTACCAAAATGGCTCGAATCTCCAAACCAGTCACATATTGCTAATAAAATGCATACATAAGACGTATCAACGAAAACTGCTTTCTTGGGCGAATTCTACTACATCATCCATTAACCTCAATGGGACGTAAGCAACAACCTTAAGACCATAACATGGCTAAAGCAACTACAACACAGACACTTCTATACTCTGGGAACTATAACATCGTCAGCTATCATAGCATCATCCCTATCGACAAGCTGAAGCACGTACAACATCATCAGATCAAACTCCCCCACAACCACAACACAACATCCACGCAGAGAGGACCAAACGATCCTTCTCTATTGTAGCTCTATACTACGAAGATTGCAATTTGCATAGGGGCGCTACGCCACTGTGCATTACTTCCAGTTTCGCGGTGTTGAAGAGGGGATCTCTCCCGACCTTCGAAATCTCAAATCTGGCATGGACTGCCGTCTTTGTCGCGATTTGGTTCTCTAGCCAAGCACTAGGAACCTAAACGACTCGCAGAAGTCGCCGAAAACGCCGCTCTTGAGCACTACGACACCGCTGGTGGAAAAGCCAGCCCCCGCGCTGCAGCCGACGCATTGAAGGCGGCTGCCTTGGTGCCTGCCAAACTGAAGTAGACGATACATATCCTACTAGACGATGGCGAGGAGGATACCGACGTTCTGCAGAAGCACCTAAGGCAACAATTATAGCATCTACAACGCCCTTGCTCACCACGCCCATTGCTATCCCGCTAAGTGACGGCGGGATAACTACTACAAACCCGTTTGTGACGCGCTGCGACCTTCGGTCGTGACTGGGCCAAATTCAGGCCATGATGGCGGTAATGGCGCCGCGAAAGCGTCTGGTGGTTACGAGGGCCAAGAGCCCATTTTTAGACGCCCTGTATAAGAACAATTGCATTCGAACGGAGAGTAAAGGACGCAAAGGATGTCTCAAGACTCCTAGCGGGTGTATAGCGTACCGCACGATCGTCTTTTCCTCGACGCCCTGGAAAGGGATCTGAAATGGGGAAAGACATGTCACTAAACGTACCTACACACGCGCTAGGAGTCTTGGGACATCCTTTGCATCGATATAAGAGCAAGGACCAAGCAGACCCTGGAGATAGGGAAAGGCCTAGAAAAGAACATAGAGCTATAACATCAACTTCCTCGCCAACAATGACGACACCGACATTTTGCCGGTTGAGTAGACCGGACCATCATGTCGCCAAGGAATTTGCACTAGCTATACCGGACGGAATCCTATCATAACGATGTAATGATAGGTTAGGCCGACGTCCGACCCTGACAAAATGCCGCGCGACCTGGGGGGGAACGATAACTCCGCCGTAATATCCGCCTACCTCCCACCGAAGGAGAATGAAGACTGGTTCAACATGCCCAAGGCCGAATTCGATAAACTTGGTCCGGAAGATCAAGTCATATAGCTCGCCCTATCCTACCGCATCGAGCTTGTGGAAGCTTGCCAATACCTGACCGTCAAAGCATTCCTAGCTGATGACGAAGGAATGCGATTCTAAAGCTACTGGCATTCTTGGGCGACAGGTTTTGGTGGGTTATGAGTTATGAAATGTGATCGACAAATTCTCGCAGCACGTCAAGATGCCTGGCCATTATCATGCTACCTCAACTCCCGAGCCAAGAAGGCTCGAGTCTCAGCCTATAACTACCTCATAAATCGGGCAATAGAGCTGCCGAACTAGCCCATAAAGATACGACGGTGAGTGACGATGGCGAACTCAATGGACCTTGTCCGTTTCTCGGCCCAGGGGCCTCTTGCTCGCGCCATCCTAGACGAAGACCACATGGGGTGGAAGAGATGGCTCTAGATACTTATATGGGGCGCGATCACTTGGATCGCGCGGCCCAAAATATCAAGAACCATAAGAGTAAGAGGCTCTTGGGCCAAGGAATGGAAGGCGTTCATTGTGGTCGTTGTCGTCACTCACCATGCCTAAAGGCCACGGGAAGGGGTCTCTGCTTGACTCCTAGTACGTACACCCCGTCTGGATGGAGAGAACAGGCTCTCCGCCCACTACGCCCCAGAAGACCGAGGTTAGACACCTTTTAGCCACACTTAAGGGTCCTCATCCATTATACTAATATCCCTATCGCAGGACTACCTACACCCATTAGGTGCGCCTGCCGGCTCCTAGGGCTTAAGCCCACATCCAGTCGGTTTCCTAGAGGCCGATGGAAACGCCACCTACTCCATCTACTACATACGGCGTAAGAGAAGCATTGGTACCTATTCAGGGGCGACCGCAAGGCCAGCCTCACAACTACTTGTGCGGCGCACAGCGGCGTCACTACAGTATTGCTCTCCGAGCCTATACCAAGAAGCAGATACCTTAGGTACCCTACTTAGGGGCCTATATGCGTCCCCGAAGGATAATCATGTTGTTGTTGCCTTACTAGGCACGTCTCAGAAGAAGGAGCTCGCCCACGTTGGGCGGGCTCTAGCCAGACGAGCCCCACCGTGATGGGGCTCGTCTGGCTTGTCAATCATCCCGTCCGTGGTGCCTTCCAACCAATCTCCCCTCCCCCTCTGCGTGATTAGCATTGGGGGGAGGGGGGGTTAAGGAAGAACGCCGCAACAGCCCGAGACTGCTTCGCGCCCAAGTCGGGCAAGCTATCAAGGGTTTCATTTCAAGGGGTTACTTCATATGAAGGACGAGGTTATTTCGGTGCTGTCAATGATGCTTCCTCGTTCGCTTGCAAAATACCTACCTAACGATTGTGTATTTCTACGACGCCATCATCAAAGAGGCCGACGGTATTGATGGGGTGGCGCCCTGCGATTCAACAAGTGTGTCCATTCGTGGACTCCCAGCCCAAAGCCCATCGCGACGGCTCGGTCAACTATGAAGTGATCAAAGCCCCAGTACGGGGTATAAACCGATTTACACGCCGTCCGTGGCCGATCAGCAGAGAGCTTTAGGAGCCTGCACACGATGGTCGACACATTATAATGGAGACAACGGAGTGAACGAGGAGCAGTTGCAATAGCATCTGCAGGGAGCAATGGGGGTTTTCTACCTAATATTGAGGTGTATACAGAGAAGGATCCTTCCACCGAGGCATGCAATTTCACCTATACGGTGCCTCTACAAATGATCCCGACGGAGCGAATCACCGAAGAGAACAAGAAGGTGATGTCTCGAAAGAACTGCAAAAGGCTAGTGTGAACTCACCACGCCTAGGCGCAAGTAGTTACCAGAGGTTATTAAATGTACAATAATCAGGACCTATGAATAGTAGGAAAATACAAGTACTCTCTAGATATTCTGCTTTCGACGTCAATAATAGGACGTAGGTTGGCTTATGTCTAACTTCACTGCTTAGACTTAGACCAAGTATCATTTACATATAGGTAAATTCGTAAACTGCCTAATCAGAGTCCTCGGACGGATATCGTAGAGAAATGTTTAATTATAGAGCTTGGTGCCCCCGAGATAGGAGTTAGAGGCCGCTTTGGTAAACAAGGTATCAATCATGATGAGAGGATACGCATGGCTCATTTGAGCCTTGTAATGTGTAGCGCTTCCGCTTATAACTACCACGTATTCAAAATCTTAGATATAAATMCCTGCCACAAAATTATCTAAACTAAAAACTTAGAAGATCGCTGAAGACGAGGCAAACGCATCACGTCTCTTCGCCGTCTGACACGGGCCCTCCCTATTCGAGAAGTAGGAGTGCGTGCAGCTAAACACAGGCGCCACGAGACCGCAGCCGTACGTATCGGTGCCCGCCGAGTCCAGGATGTAATTATAATCGGCGCTGTACTTATTGCTGTGATACCAAATCTCGTTATCTGTGAACCTCCAGCGGTTACCGCCGCCGCAGTCGGCCCAGTCATCCAATCCCTGGCAGTCGTCGCACGTGAAGGACGTCGAGCAGACAGTTGTACCGTCCTCAATCACGTGGCCTTCCCAAATGTTGTAGAAGAAGTCGCCGGTGCCGGTGATAGACAGGTCTAGGCATGGGAAGTTCTCCGGCTTCGCACACAGGCTGCACTCGACGAAGCACTCGCAGCCGTCCGGACACCCGTCGGCTTGCCGCAGTTTGTTGACCTGCAGCTCGTAGCTGCGCCTCGTCTTTTCTGGCGCTGCTGTCACCATGCTCAGATCCGGGATTGTCGCTGAGCGCATGTGGACAAGCCTAGGAGCGCCGGTCGTGCGAGCAGGCACATCGGTTACGTGTCGTGGAGGCAGCGAAGGCCGCTGGCACAAGGGTATAGTCGTAGTCCCGAGGCAGACCTCGTCGGATGAGGGGCAGAGAGGGGTCCCTGTGGCGGTAGGGAGTGGAGTGGGAGGCGGGCAGACAGATGAAGGCACGCACGCGGACTGGCCGCCGGACCCGTTGCAAACGGTAGTAGTAGACCAGGGGCGCGGACAATCAGTCGAGGTGAGGGTGGGCAGACCGGTATCACTCGTAGTGGTGCTGCCGCCGCCAGGGGGAAAGCCTGATGTAATGGTGGTTTTCGACGGCGTCGCACCCGCTGAATTCGGATCTTTAGGGTCCTGGTACCCCGGCGGGTAGCCGGTCGGCGAGGGTCCGCACCAGTAGCCCGAGCACACGACGCCGCCGCATGCGGTCGGGTTCGAGCATGTCGGACCGACCGATGGACCTGTAGTAAAGCTGATTACAGTGCCGCCGCTACTGATCGGGGGAACGGTACAGGAGCCGCCGGACTGGCGCTTGAAGAGAAGCGTATCATTGCTGCTTGCCATCACGGCCAGCTCTGCTGCTATCTCGACGCCGGCGCAGGTGGACGGCGGCACGTAGTTGGTGATGTCCGGGGGCAGGTCTGGGCATACTTGTTCCGTGTCGCCGCCATTTGGGAAATCCAAAAGGCAGTTTACGCTTTGATCCATTCCATTCCAGATAAGGGGGACGGCAGTGCCAGGACTATAGGTTCTCGGGTTTATCTTGATGGTGCGTTGAAATGCAACAATCATGGACTTCACTGCCTTAGGACCGTTTGTGTTTGCTTGGTTGACTAGAAGAAGAGACAAGGAACTACATTAGCAGCCACTTCATGCCAGAGGAATATACTATCCGCCCTGCTTTAACGCCGGGGGCGGCTGGAAGTAAAATAGAGAGATCACAAGGCAACATATAGTGTTTAAGGTAGAGCGGGAGGCGCGAGAAGAAGGTAAAGAAGGTGGAGTGAGAGATAGATGATAAAAGCTTTTAACATACGCTGATCATGCCAATTTGACGGGAGTTGTTTGAAATACGCAGCCAGCGCTGCCACCTCGGGCGCCGCAAAGGAGGTTCCTCGAACGACCGTGTAGCCCATCTCCGATGTGCCCGGAAGATCCATACCCGCCGCATACGTGGTCAGGAACGGGGCTGTCTGCGAGAACGAGGCGTGCTTGCCAAACTTGTCTGTAGCGCCCACAATGATCATGTTTGGGAGGTAACCAATATCACTTGGGTCCTGCGCGTCCCTCCATAAGCGACTTCGCGGGTTATTGGGGTCCGCGAACAGCTGTGGGTACGTGTCAATGGCGGTACGCATTGACCCCGAAGCGTCCGGGGTCTGTCCCGCGTTTCCTGCCGCCACGACGATTGTGACACCCGCTCTGTCCATCCTCTTAAGAATATCGTACAAGGTACGAATAAATACCGGGGTCCAGTAGTTGTATCTCGAGCCCCACGAGATATTTATGACCGAAGTTGCGGGTGTCCTCGGCGCGGTATTCATATCATCCCAGGCGCTCAGAAGATCTTCCAAATACCAATCTCGGACGTTGTAGTTGTCATCCTGTGGGAGACCGTGGCCGGAAAACACGACGCTGCACCCTTTGCAAACTCCCAATTGGTCACCGCTTATAACCGCTGACGCACTGGTGCCGTGTTCAGCAGCTATGTCGTTAGGGACAGCGATGGTGCCATAGCGGCTCTGCGGCGGCATCGCACGCGGTGCAGTGCGGCCGGCAAACTCGGGATGATTGGTCCAAACGTCGATCTCTCCTATAGCATATACAGTGATGCCTGACCCGGCTGAATCGTCGCAGTAGTATATAAAGTTGCGGTCTGCGTTGATTCCTCCTCTTTGCCCAGACTTCCATACCTGGCCGGGAGGTATCGAAACAAAGGCGTCGTCCCAATAGCCGCTGACAAAAGAAGTGGCTGCTCTTTTCCAGAGTAGGCTTGTGTCTGCCTTAGGATTATCTGTACCAGATGTATTACGCGATAGATCATAAGTTGGAGACTTGTGCTCGTCGCGTACATAGTCGTGGCTGAGAATCGCGGGCGGCATGAGGTCACCTGAGCCTGCGTCAAGGTTAATCGAGTCTGCAGGACTATTGGAATTCCATTCATAGTAATTGTAATAGTTGAGAACATCTGGATTGTTGTCAATTAATTCTTTCGTGCTGGGAGGAAGACTCTGCACCCAAAAGTAGGCTGTGTACCCGAGACGAGTAGAATAGATCCGGTCATGGAAATCATTCTGAAGATTCGCTTCAATACTTGCCACGTTCATCGGGTCTTTGGGGTAAATGACAACACCAACATTGACACAATTCTCGCGGTGTCCTATTGCAGGGAAATTATCGCTGACAAAATCAGTTGGTCTAGGGCTAGCTGAGCGCCTGGCAGCTCCTGTTGGGGGGACGGTGCAGGTTTCAACCGTAGTAGTGGCCGTCGCAGTATTCGAATAACTTACGTCACAGCCGACAACAGGCTCGCAATCACTGGCTGTAGATGTGGCTGTTGTTGACGTGAATGTATCTGTCGACGTGACTGAGAAAATGGTCGTGGTGGAGCAAATGGAAGCTGTCTCAGTCGTGCAGTCCGGAGGCTCCGACGAGTACGTAAGTTGATAATCCGGACCGATAGTAATCTTTGGCCAGGGCGGTAGCGTACCCGATAACATGAATCCTGGAGGCCAATCAATCGACGGCGGCGGTCCGGGAGGATAGATGCCGGGAGGGAAGGTCCAGAACCAGCCACCTATGTGGAGATCATCATGGGAAATACAGATAAAAAAGAACCAGAGAGTGCAGGGTTGCTTCGAGCCATCGATGGTAGGTTCCGGCTTCGAGACGGTCGTGGTGATGGGGTAGATAACACCAGGCGGCCAGGTCGTCCACACTGGTAACGGAGTTGTTGTGCTCGACGAGCTCGTTGACGACGTCGCTGTAGGGGGCCCTGTCCAGAGCGTAACAAGACTGCAATCAACTGACACAAGGCCAGTCGTCGAGGTTAAAAATGTTATGACCTTGGTAGTTGGACAATTATAGCTTATGGTCCACGTTGTTGGCGTTGGACAGTCAGTCAAGATCGTGACGTCTGGCGTAGCAAAGATAATTGAACTGTCAGGTGGGCACGCTACCGTTGTAGGCGGGACGGCGGCTGGGAAGCTGATAGTAGTGACTGTCGAGCCTGTCACAGTCACGGTGGACGTAATGCCCGTGTAGTAGGTGCTGCTGGCGCCGCCGTTAGTCCCGGTACCCTCGGGACTGCTAAAGGTCCCTGGAGGTCCCCCGTCGATCTGTGGCCATGGGGGGAGGGAAGCCACACGCGATGTTGTCCCACCGCCGCCATCGGGTAGTCCGATCGTAATGGGTGGAATATCGACACTAGGCGATACGTAAATAGTGGACTGGCCCGTCGTTATATTATAGTTGGAATAAGGCAGCCCTCCAATGGTGACAGGGGGTATTGTGAGCACGGTAGTGATTGTCGTCGTAATGAAAGTCACCGTAACGATGCCGTTGGTTGTTACTGTGCTCGTGCCACCGTATTCGAACGAGGTAGTGTACGGGCTTGGGGATATGGTAGACGAGCCCGACAAGGAGCTGGTCGGGAACACGAGGAGGCAGGAGGAATCAGAACAAGTCACGGTGGTCGACGTCCAGATTGGCGTACCAACGAATATAGTATCGATGTTATCCGCGCCATCGAGGGGAAGCCAAATGGTGTCCTCGGTCGTAAAGCCTCGCTGGTTAGAGTCGTTTTGGAACACCACTGTGTTATCGATCCCCACTGCTATCTGAGACGTCGATACCGTGAATAGGTTAAAAACGACCACGCTGGTCGACCCAGTGACCTCAAGGATGCGCTGCTGGCAGTCATGCGTAGCAATGCAATCCTGGTAGTAGTCCTGAAAAAAGCTGTACAGTCCGGCGCTGTGAATGGTGACGGAGCTCGAGTCTACAACCCGTAACCCCCAAGACGCAGCACAGGCAGGGTCGCCATTACAGCTGCTAAAGTCAGGGTCATTGGCAAAGCCCGCAGCCAGGTCGAATGGATGAGGGGCAACGGGCTCTGGCTGGTAATAGGGGGTCTCTGTTTGGATGTGACCCATGTAAATATCCTTAGCACCACTTAGCTGGTAATTGTACATAACCGAGTGCTCAGAGCCAGTGCCGTAGAACCATGACGGCCCCTGAGATTCGATCAGCATACCGCGAGCTCCGTAGACGCTAATTTGGTTGGCCATTGTATCAGGATTGTTATACAGGCTCTTGTCATTGTCGTGGTCGGCAACCCAGGCCCAGACATTCTCAAAGTAGCCAGAAGCCTGCTTCGTGACGTGAAACATGAGCGAGGCCGCGATGCACTGATCGTTAAAGCCATGTTTTGGGCAGTTAGCAAAGTCGAGGTCAGTGCCAAGGCCTCCACCGACGCGGAAGTGCGAATCCCACATGGCGGCAGCGCCTTGCTCGGAGGCAGCCACGTTCCACTCCATAAGGATGGCTCCGGCCGTGTTGCCACGGACGCTGAAGAGCATTTCGATAATCTCCATAGTCCCGACCTCACCCTCGTTTCCCACCTGCACCATCACCTTAGGGTTAGTCATGTCAGAGAAGTAATAGCCAGAGCCCTGTATCTGAGACCACGATGATCCCTGGACTCGCGATCCGGTTGGGATCAAGACTGTACCGCCAACTTGGTATATCCCAGCCGGGAAGTAGGCAATCAATTGTGACGACACGGCGTTTTGGAGAAAGGTATTGATGCACTCAGTCTGGTCGCCGGTACCATCGTTGCTGCAGCCACCATCTGTAGTCGCTACCGAGAATTGAGAAACGCTGTATGTCTCGAACTGCGGCCGAGACTGCACATAGAGATTGCCATTCGATAGCAGACCAGCGGCCTTTGCCGGCGCACTCGCTGCGCCGGTAACTTCCGAAGCCTCGGAGCCATTATAGGCCCTCCCGATAGCCCAGAGGTCAATGGTGCCAGAAGTGGTCAGCAAGCTATCACCACCTTCAACCTGGACGACCTGGGCCACGCCGTCCACGGCGACGTTGTCGAGAACAATATCGGGGGCGTTAGCCACATTGTTAGTTAGGATGCCCACGGGCACATTAGAGATAGTGCTGTCAATGATAGACACGGAGCCGGTGCCCTGGCCGCCGTCACCACCCACGCCACTGATGTTGAAGCCGATAGCACCACCAGTGATTTCGATTCCTTGCCATACCCAGCCCCAATCCCAGACCATCTGCACGGCGGTCAGGCAGCCGTCAAATTTCAGGTTGCGCGCTGTGTACTGCTGGGAGCCAGCACGCCATCCGATATTGCCGCCGTTGAAGGTCAGATCCGAGACGAAGCCACCGCTGCCGTTCTCGGTAAATATTCCAACAGCGGTAACGTTATTATCAGAGGTAGCCTGAGGCATATTGAACACTAAGTTCTGCAATGTCGTTGCCTGCGCCACTTGCCAATGGATGCCCGTTGGAACTAGAGGCTGGTCATTGTCGTCAGTAGTGGGGGGCATCTTCGTTAAATCGAAGACGAAGTTACGGATGTGCCGAAAAAATTGGTTTTGGTTGACGAACCACTCCGCACTGCCGCCGCCAGGGATATACACATCCGTGTCGATGAGCGCGATACCCTTGAAAGTATCGCAGCCTTGGATGATCGGCGGGTCCAGGGGGTCCCCAATAAATTGTGTGTAGTACAGCTGGATGATGGGCGTGCAGACCTTGTACGTCCCTCCCGGGAAGTATATAATGGCACCTTGGGTGAAAGTGTTGCCGCACTCCTCGCCGCAGCGATTACCGTCCGACACGGCCGCATTAATGGCCTCTGTGGCATCACTGGCACCTGAAGGATCGGCGCCATAGTCATCCACAACATTCCGGAGGAACTTGTAGCCAGATCCGGCCAGAGGTTGCTATAGAAGATTCAGCTAAGTTAGCCCTAAGATGTCATAACAATCCTGCAGGCGCTTCTCTACTTACGCTACCCAGGGGTCCAAGTTGCGTCAGCCAATACCCACTATCTTGGCGTTTCGTGATTTGGCCAGTGAAGTTGGAAACAATATTCGATGTCTGGTTATTACCAAAGCCACCGCGGACTATTCTTCCCTGTTTCAGGTTGGACATATAATTGTCCAGGCTACCAGAATAAGCCCAAATAGGGCCGTTCTGGGTTCCTGATAGCGGGAGTAAGTAAGGACACACAACAGGAGTAAAATAGGGGGTTGGAGATCCATCACACGATTTAATGGTAGGAAATCGACAACGGACCTTTATCTGGGGCTGCATGGTAGTAGTTGTGGGTATTGTCTACCATGTAAGAAGGGTTTGGCTGTAGAGGTAAGTCAGTATCAAGTCGTGCCTCGGTCTTCTCTAGACCGGGTCATCCTTCCTTACCTGTGGCCCATAATCTGGGACGTTAGGATAGTTTACCGGGTTGGAATACTGCCAAGCGGCAGAAACGTAAGGGCATCGGAGTATTATCACCACAAACTTGAGGATGCTTTGTCTAACCGCCATCTCAAGGATCCAGAAGTCCAGTAGATTTTTGTCTCAAGATGAGTACTAGACACTGGCATGACCAAAACCTATGAGGACGTCGCGGAACATTGTATCTTTATAGGTTACCTACTAGGGTAGGTATATGTCGACCATCGTGTGATACAAAAGTAACCTGCGGGTTGGTGGCGCGTGTTAGGCCGGGGTATACACTCTCACTAGACCCCTGAACTATACTGCCTGGAGAGATTCCAACAAGCCGTTCAATATGGCTTATGATATCAAAAGGAGATCTTGGCGAGTAGGACTTTGTCACAAACTGTAACCGTTGGCGGCTTCTTCGGCCATACAATTCATAATGGCGTGGTCCTACCCCTGCTGTGGCCAGTCCAGACCAGTCCAGGAGGTATGAATATAGGGGAGACCAGCATTATCGTATAAACGATCCAAGAAACGTCTCACGGGTTCCCTGCCTGACAAATATAAATAACTTACCTCTACCCGAGTATATTAGCATGAGGAGTACTTAGTCGACTTTCCTCAGCAGCTCCAGTACACCAGCMCCCCCATCGCCTGGCCAGTCTCCAAGTTTCCCACACCCTTTCATTCATCCTACTTCTTCGGTTTATAATCACCAGCATCATCATATAGATACTATCAAGATGATTTACTCGCACCTAGTCAAGCTCGTTGCCGTCACTACATTCCTTGCTGGTGGCGTTTCCGCGCAGTGCGACGACGGCGAGGGGCCCGACCTGCTCTGCTATAGTGAGGATGGCAGCGTTCCTCAGGACGTAGCAGTCGCGGACGTCCAGTACATATCTCAGTACTTGCGCGCGTACGGCGGGCAGACCAAGGCTGGCCGCCAGCTCACCATGACGGTAGCGGATGCTCCCGACTGTGCTGAGTGGACGCTCTACGCACATGGCACGGCGCTGGCCCTCGCCAAGCATATCGACAGCACCGTCAACTCCAGCGTGCTGTTCTCTGACATTGCCAACACCATCGATGGCGGTGCCAGCGCTACGCCTGAGCAGCAAGCGGCAGCCATAATCGGCTGCTCCACGGCTGGCGGTTCGCTGGGTGTTGTCTACAACGCGTCCAACCCGCAATACAACACGGCGGACTACCTCGCCAACGGCTACACACCTTCTGGCATCCTAGTCAAGATTGTTTCTTCTTCCGCGCAGTTGAATGCTGCTGTGATGTAGGATTCTGGAACCTTAGAGAGCTAGACAGGAGTGTTCGGATTTACGGAAATTGGGGAAGGATGAAGAAGGAGGCAAGTTACCCAGGCCTGTAGGGCTGCATGTTACATAGTTGTACAGCTAGGATCTAGGTACCTGATTAAGATAAATTGATATGATTGGATAAGCCATTAAGTTGTAATGAAAACTGGGCCCGGAGTAGAGTTGGCCCGATATCTAGTCAGGTTTATCCGGGCGGGTACACAGGTACCTTTATCTCCTATCGATAGATCCGACATGGTATGGTTCTGGATCTTATCGATAAGCTATCCAGATCCTCGGGTTTCGTGAGAAACCACCAACATCCCTTGTTGAAGACTTTTTATCTAAGAGCACGCACATATGCATATGTGCCTAACATACACCGCAGTAAGCTATGTAATATGGCCCGAACATCCGCATACTACATTAGCCACATGTGACCTTGCCCAGCTGACTATAGATGGCTGACGGTTCCCATATCGGGGTTAACGAGCAGATGCATACACCTGTTGAAGAATCGACCTGCTGCTATGGGGTATGCCTCTTACATGAGAAGTCATTCATCTAGAGGTAGGCAGCCACGACAGATAATATCCTACCTAGCCAAGCTCCAATTGGTTTAAGAATCTGTATCAGGAAAGAGGGTGTCATCGCTGAGTTTAACCTTACCCAACTTCCGAAATCCGAATTGCCTGCCTAAAGTCCACTACCTGAACAATAGAAACCCCGAATACAATCTTCAAAGCCCGGGCCTATTAATAGATAAACAGGTAAGTAAGCAGAGAAAACCTCTAGCCATAAAGCCATCCTCAGCTGATTCCTTTTCTACCGAACTTGGAAACTTTTCCGCTTGGTTGGAACCAACATCACAACAATGGCATCCGCCTTTGTAACGTGCCATACTAGCACTGGTTGAGCAGCCTCCCAAAATTAGTCGTATCGTATATTCTTCGGACGCTAACGCTTGTCTTGCCCATTTCTCTGATTAAAGCGCAGTGCCGAAGGTGCGGGAAGGCGGCTCAGCCAGTACTAGTAACCTGACTATCCGCCAAGGGCGTTTTAGCCTCCTCTTCTACGGACGTCTCGTTCGATATTCTGTTTAAGGATTTAACTGCTGTAATGTGGCGCAGCAATTTCACTGTCCAACAATTTCAATAATTCGGATGTCGCATCGCGTATACTCAGTTGACTTATTGGCTTGTAACACCCTAACTCCGACATGTCTCTTTGGTATGCTGTATCAATTCATCGCGTCTAATACACAGGTGTAGATGTTTCTGCCCTTACTCTAATTGTCGAGAGTAGATGGAATAATTAGCGGCGATGGCAACACCTAATCAATTCTAGCGATGAATATCAGATATTAGTGTTCCAAGTCCTTTCAGCTATGATCCCTTGGATATGAACTCATCCATGTTGATAGGGTTGACCCTGAAGAGCAAGGGGGTAAGTGCTTACCTAGGAGGTATGCATGCCTACCTAGGTAGGTAGGTATATTCCTTTGCTTTTGCGGCCGTAGGTCCTCATACGACACAGCCATGTCGCTAATTCTCCMCCTCCTCGTTCGCATCGCCATGATAGGACTTTATGGCCAACGGTTAACATAAATTTTATCACGAGATATATCGTTATATTACCAACATCTCACTTTGCAGCAAGGGGTGACTCGTTTTCCAGTTTTTTGTGATAAGCCCAACAGGCGGAGTTGTGAAGTGCAGCTTCATGTAAGACATGTGTAAGTCCATCTTGAGGCGGTGTTTGCTATGGCAGAAGCTAGCTATTCGTGTATACAACGTACGACAATAGATTCTCGTAAATATAAGAGATCGGCCTCTTCACGGAGACACCAGAGACTGATCATCGCATCGACTACCACTTCAATCTCGAAACCCATATATTCCATATCCACACCTACACACGAGGCATAATCTTCCTCATACTTCAAAATGAAGGCTGTTAATACCATCCTCGCTATACTCGGAGCTGCTACCATCGGAGCCGCTGTGCCACTGGATACTGCTGAAACCGGCCTAGATGAGCGTCAGGACAGCGGTTGCTTTCCCTTTGAGGATCCTCATTGCTGCATCAACTTCGCAGTATGCCAGTGTGCTAACGGTAAGCCATATAACACTTTAGAAAGAGAGAATAAGTGGAAACTGATGGAAATAAAATTGCTAATTCAACATAACAGGGTGGTTCTACCAGTTCAACCAAGACACTAACGATTGCAACCCACCAGTATGCTTACATATCTTTAATATTTGTTGCATTTTTATTATGAAACGTTGTCATTCTAATCTCTCCTATCTTAGTGGGGTATCCTCGGAACAGACGAAAGCGCTATCCCGGGCTTTTGCTGTTAGTGCAACAGTTACCGATGGGCGAGAATAGAAAGAGTATAGCAACCGGCTTTTCGAAGCTTGATTTACGGTTAACACACTGTTATACAACTTCAGCTTAAGCAATAGAAAGGGAAGGGTTGATAGCGCCAAACGTTTTAGATTTACTTAATCATCATTATTTGGAAAGTTGTATTTGTTCCACGTATTTATCTTAGGAGGCACGCCGAGTGAACACTCATACAACCCAAAGCCATTAAACTTGATTTTAATACAATTTCTACTAATTAAGAATTCCAATCGCTGTACGACTAGAGAGCCACGTAGGAAAGGTACAGTTCCCAAGTGTAATAAATGATGGTAGATTGCTATTTCACGTGAAACCGTCCTTTCAAAGGTGTTCAGTATACGGATCTGAGAAGATTAAATTGCTTACCTTATAATGTGCGACAGACCGGTTATTTACCTTTCCGTCCCGATTAAGTACCTAATCATGGGTCTGAGAGGTTCTTGATTTTAGTGTTAACAGTAATGCATATAGTCCTAACGTCTCTCTACAGTCCTAAGAGCTTATTCCTGATCAAATTGGACGTTATGTGAGGCAACATATTTACAGCCTTTAGAACGTATCATGTAAAGGAGTGTAAGCAAAATAGTGGGTCTACTGGTACTTACACGTTATTGGTCAAATCTCGTTATGCAGTCCCACACTTGGGGGACTGTTGGTTTGGAACATAATACCTAAGTCGCCTATGGCAGAGTCCTAGGTGGGCTAATATTAAGCCGTTATCACGAGGTCGATCATGCGATGAAGAAGCTGCTATGCGAAGAATTATGAACCTACTTCACAGCTGCCAGGGTTCCGGTATATACGAGGGCAGAGGTATATACATAAAAAGCACCCCAGTATCCTTGTCAGCCCTACTAGTGGGACCGGGGTGCCGTGGCGTCTTCTATAGGGCTGTCGGATGTCGGTTCTTGGTTCTACGAAGATCTTGTTTAAGTACATAACTCAAGGAGCACCCTTCTATTGCATATTATCGTCTACAATCTCCGTAAGGGTGTGCTTAATACGTCTTCAATCGGACGAAACACCAGTCACAAGATATTTCAAAGTATAGCTGTCCCATCCTTGGCGCAGTAGTCCATTTCCATTCAAGTTCATGGCCATGGCGGCGTCGACACCATTTACCCCCTATTGGCGGGCTCTCGAACCTCTTGGCGGCCCAAGCTCATGGGTCTTCTTTGTCGTGGCTCAGATCGCGGGTCGCCACCGGCCCGTCGCCGTAGTTTCAAGCGTTAGTGACGAGCCCGAGGAATCGATCATGGGATATCCCCTCACGGCATGTTGTCGACGCATTATCACCATCTTTTCCGATCCTACAAACCATTTGGCCATCCGCGCCGAGCTGGCTCTCGCTGCCGGTTACTACGTCAGAGACGGCGACCATGAGTATCTCCCAGAGCCAATAGAGTTGCCGGCGTACAACCGCCTCCAATCAACCGCGAAAGACCGTAGAAGGCCATGGAATCGCACGAGCGTGCGTGAATTCCCTTTCATTCAGGCATGCCTCCTCCAGGGCGTGGGCTTTGACCCGCAGCTAGGGCGCACGCAACCAGCACGTCCGGAACCACTGGCTACTGTGTACCGTGACACTAGCATCGAGTGGGGGATGGTGATTGTGGACATCACGGAGTTGGATGCGATACGATATGGCATAGTTGGCTTTTTCGTAAGCAGAGCAAAGTTTATCTCGTCCCCGGAAGCGGAAAGACGCCCGGCTGTTCCAGGATCTATGGGCACAGGCGTCTTCGAGCGAGGCGAACTCAGGGTCATGGAAGAGTCGCGACCACGAAGAGCTATGTCGGCAGCCGAGTATATGACCAAGTTCAACTATGAGGCTTCGGAATATGGCAATGCTGGCCAGGTGTTAGCCGAAATACCGCTGGTCGACGCGGCGGCAATGAGCTTAGTGTGGCCACCAAATTCTGAGGACGATAATCATTCGTCACCAATTGGCTTATTTGTTACCACCCACAGAACCTTACAGGGGAGCCATGCTTTTATAAATAATCGGGAACATCTCAGTCTAGAGCAGGTAGGGGCCCTTTCTGCCGAGTCTATTTCGACAACCTTGGCGGGGCCGGGGATAGACAAGGTCAGGTCCATCAGCCTCTGCGTCGACAGCATTCAGAGCACGCCAGCGCGTCTAATTGACGTACTATCACAAGCAGATACACTGCGCGAGATCTACTTGCTACAGAGCCCCACCCGGGAAAGCGATGCGCTGAGTGTAGAGTTCTTTGAAGAGCTAGCAGCCCGGCCTCACATATTATCACGCACCAATATCATGTTGGCGGGTGCATACTCGGCTGCCCTGCGCCAAAGATTTTGGCTACCGACCATCCCCAAAATGGCCGATGCAGTTCAGCTAGCGCCCCTTGACGTGTTTCCCGTTCAACAAATACTCGTCCGACATCAGGTAAATGCGTATCTGCGTGTCAAACTCGATTACGAGTACGTCTACCTAGGCGACGTACTGCTTAAGCCGGAGCGCTTCGCTTCCAGTTTCCTGCTCTACTTATCCACACTTCAGCCGGAACCGGACGACACCTTTAATTCCAAAGCGCAACTTTTCAGCTTCTCTAGTGCCCCGGCATCTCTCGCCGCTGACTCGCTATCTGCGGCTCAGGTTAGCCCAATCCTGGCTGAAAATTTCGCCCTGCCTATCTGGCTGCCAGGGCACGACGCTAGGTACTGGCCACGGGTGCGTGACTTGGTACCTGACGGTTGGACCGTCATCGTATCGCAAGAGCTTCACCGCAGCTCTGGGTCTTATTATATCCGATACGCCTTTATCCGCCCGCGCCATCAGCGTATCATGGTTGATGATCCACCACTAGAGCCTCCAAGGCGGGAGGAGCTCGAGATAGTCGGGCTGAAAGAGTTCCTGAATATCATGGCGCCTGAGGTGAGCCCAGTGCTTATTGATCGTCGTCTACATGACGTAGCTGAGAAGCTGGCTTCTGGCATACAATATTGGGGTCCTTTACCCCCTGGCGTAGAGCCCTTGTCGGTTCTGAATCAGGAAGAGGCGGCGGAGATGCTCCTGGAATTCCTGAAAGATGCCAAGGAGCTGAAGAAGCGCCTCCGCGAAGCGATGAAGGAAAACCCCGAAGGTGAGTTGCCCTCGTAACCGTTTCTTAGTAGAACGTGGCTGAGTAATGTGTTTATGGATTTCTAGAGCGAGACTGGTATCCGGAACTTCTCACAGAGGACCCCGATCCTAGATGAGATATTTTCTACGTATTCGACGTTCAATTACCAAAAGCTGTTCTTGCTTACACCTTTTCTAGAGTCATTACGTGCACCAGACTCGCTATACGCACACCTTTTTTATTAGCATTGGGCATGGAATAAACCGCCCTATTGCTACCGATATATGCATATCTGCAAGGTTATGTCATCAACCCCCCGTTGGATGCCTGATTACTCATCGTCCTGCCTCTGCTCCGCCACATGTGATCCCTATATTCGTGATATCGTACGGTATCTGCGTTCAGGCAACACTGCCACCTTGGCGCAGATCTACCACTACGAACCCCCACCTACAGGCAGCTGCGCAACACCATATATCAATCTCTCAGCGACAGATCTTCTGTTCACTTAGCCTTCTCACTTCAGATGCAACTAGATCTCCTTCATCTACCTTCGTCATGCCCGTTACTATTCGCTCTGCAGACCATCTTTCAAGAGAATGGTGGGATAAAACTCGGATTATCACGGATGACCAGCTCCTGAAAGGTTCTTGCCCAGCGGAACACCGCCGATCCAAGAGGGTCATTCAATCCTCCTTCAAGAATATTTCGAACGGAAATATTTTCGCGTCCTCCAATGGATTTGTCCGAGCAGCCTATTACGCATATAGTCGCCACCACCACCTAAAAATCCGCCCGGAAGATGTCTGGTTTGCAATCCTAGCGCAGGTCAGCTTCTACGTCAACGCCAATTCTGAAAAGCTCAGATCATTCTTTGTTGCTCATGAGGGTCAGAAGGAGCTCAGTGTCGTTGATTGCGCGACCATCGAAACCGCCGATTTTGGGAAGTTGGCCGTATGGATGACGCACGAGATAGAGAACAATATCGTGGATCCGAATTTGCGAAAGTGGATAATGCCAGACTTTACCACGACAACTCCCACCGATACGGTGACTGCTGCGGTTCTCATGATGGGGACCATGCAGAAATATTTCTCGTACAGTATGATGCTGACTTGTGGAATACCCTCTGTTACGTTACTTGGTGAAAAGGAAGATTGGATAAAGATCCGCGATCGCCTCAACTTCTTACCGCAGCTGGGTGAGGAACCCGAGCAGTTCGCCCGGCTCTTGAATGCCGTTTTGGGTTATTTCATTCGCTCATTTGAAGAGCCGACGGCGGCCGAAGTTCGCTTGTTTTGGGCGAAGATAGCCGACCAATCCGGTGGGTCAGGCCCTTATTATTTGTCTGGTTGGATTACGGCATTCTGTTTCTGGACAGCTGAAGGTGAATGCCTGTATAAGCCACCACAAGGGCCTGTAGTGACCAATACCTTTGGTCACAGAAATCCCGGCTGTGATCTCGATGGTGTCTTATTTCACCGGGTCGACACAGAAGACATTCCGAACAGTTTCGTGTCTGTCCCAGTCACCGTAGACGACAACGGTAAGGAATATCGAACCAGGATGGTGGCCGGCTCGGTAGGCATTCAAGTAACTAGTAGTGGAGAACCTCTTGAGCCGAAACCCGGCCATGGAGGCCTAATGGGCGCAACTGATACAGCTGAGACGACCGGCCTCGATTCAATTCAGCCAGTTTCTGGATGGTGGATGTATGAGCTTGTGAAAGATGGACAAAAGAATAAGTGAGCCGTACCAGTGTGATACCCGAGTATCCAATTCCTGGTAACATGGGAAATCTATTCGACTCTAGGAAGGGAAGATGGAAGGTATCATAGTGGCGATTTGTTGGAGACAGCTCCATACTGCCCTTTTCACTCACTTAAAGTACTAGGTAAATTGGAGTTCAACGTAAGCAACTAGCTGTTGAAGCACTATGCAAAAGTTATTCTACTATCGGAATATTGGACGTAGTGATATGCTATTATATTTCCCTTGCCATTCGATCCTAGTAAGTGTAACATACGAGAGTTATATTGGGAGGTACCTATCAATACTTGGATTATATACTGAATTATGCATATTATTGTGAACCGAAATTTCCCTACCTTGCCCATAGTGGCGACTACAAGCTCACCCCTTTTCGTGTCAGTTTGTATCACACCGTGTGATCACACTGTATTGGTACTGTAAATAAGAGAAATAGGTGCCACTGTGCCACTTAGTAAAGAATACAAGTCAATTCAACGGCTAAGTGAATTGTAATAGATATAAATTTGGCGGAAATTCATATTATGGAGTTCTAGGTAGGTGCCTCCAGAGTCTGAGACCAGCTGCAACACAGTGGCATGGTACTCATCCTCCTGTCTGGCGAACGGTTCCCCCCACACTTTCCGACATATAATTTATAGGGTCAAACTAGTACATTGCTTTCCATGTAATACTGAAAGGAAATTGATACTATTATTATATGAATCTCGTAACCAGATTGTTGACGAACCGACAATTAAGCTCATCCACCTCCCTAACCGCACCTTAATAAAGTCCTCTCTGCCTAGGTAATTCAGGTACTCGCATTCGTCGAAACAAGTCGAAGAGCTACTCGTCTATGAGTTAAATCCTCTCAAAATACCTCCCTTCCTAGCCCTGTGTCAGTCTAGGTCTCAAAGCTCAGCGGAGCATTCTGCACCGGCTCCGCTTTCATCTCGCCTTAATACCACCAAATCATGTAGAAACAAAAGAGGAAAACGAGATAGGCGAATGCCAAAGGCACATGCTTGCTTTCGGCCTCTGAGGGAGCGGGCCTCCTAGCACAGTCTGGTGGCGTAGTAGCTGTGTAGTTGAAGCACTTCAAGTGTCCGTCTTCGCCGGCTATGAGCTGATCTGCAATCGCTATAATCAGCCTGTGACGGTACCATATGGTTCCACCGCAAACACTTACTGGTGTCTATGGTAACGTGTCTATATCGATAGCTACCTGTTGTATTTCCCCCTCCGCATCTACACTTCAATAACGTGCCAACAAGGTGGCAGTTTTTGGGTTGACACTGCTGGCTGAAACAGCCTCTTGTGATATTTATTAGCCTAGTCGATGCAGAGTTTCTGTGTCTGAGATGAGGAAATATCAACGCAAATGAATCCTTCTTACAAGTTACGTGGCTCGATATTAATACCGGCGTATCCATAACAAAGGTCCAGATCTAGAATATTACACTGAGATGAATTGGGCTTCGTCTCGCAATATGCCCTCAATCCGAGGTTGCCTTCTGCATCGACGGTGCTTACGTTCCCGCACACCGCTGCGTAACCCCCGTTGGCCCTGGCGTAAGAGGCTAAGGTCCAAGAAAAGACGAACTGCAGTAACTTCATGCTGAAAACTTTGATTTGCAAGAGTGAAGAGTAGGGTGATTTCTTTCGGTATAACGGTATCCTGGGCTGCCCTGTACGATACGATCTGTAGGATACTGCTGTCGGAAGTTAGGAGTAGTATATTCCACTCGCTAGGTACCTTAGGTATTTATATATTTATAAAGACTTCAAAGTCGTGCAGCGTAACAACAGATATTGTTTCTGTTGGCAAATTGGAATGTCAAATTAAAAGGAATAAATACAGCACAGCGTCACCTCAATAAACTCGGTACCTGACTTATTGTGACGAGGTAGTGATAGCTCAGTATTTGTACTTAGCTACGAATGAAAAAATGGAGCTATACAGAAAGTTGAAAGGTCACGATGATAATACAGTCACTATCATGTCGTGGGGTACTACAAGGTACACAATTTTCGTCTCCGCCATCTATCTTGAATGAATCTGAGCAGCCTATACATAAAATAGTTAAGAATAGAGAAAGAGCACTTTCACCATAATATACTAAACATTGATCAAAGAAAAATAAATACAATTCCCTTGTTATGTAAGCAAACTGCAACATATGCTGAAATTATATAATGTCGGGTATGCACCTCTGACGATCACAAAACTTCAGAGAAAAGATAGAGAACCTATACTAAACAGAACACAAACCAAAACAAACATCTATCGCTCAAATCCGACAGTATGGCTACCGAGGKGACTGACGCTCAACTGTACGAGCTTTACCAGCTATACAGCAAGCATAAGCTAGTATCGCAGCTAGGAATGTCTCTGGGGACCTTTGCCACAATTGTTGTCCTTCTATGTGTTGGAATTGCTGCAATTTACGATGCGAGGTGCCGATGCCAATGTCGATGCCAACGACTTGTGAAAAACCAAGTATTTTAGGCACAACCATTCCAAGACCAGTCTTTCAGTATAGCTAGTATTGTTTTAAGTTAAATAAAGTATCTGTCTTTTGTTCTTATATGCTTGTATATACTATTCTAATGATGACATGGTGAATTTGATAGCTTCGTATACCTTCGGCGGTATGCCACTGCTAACATATTTGCTTACACATGGAAGCAATATCGATTCCACGTATCCTTAGATTGACACGATATTGACTTAGAAGATTAAGGGGTCAATTACGCAAATTTAGATATAGATGACTCAACTATGACAAATGGTTACACTATTGTTGAGGTCATAAGACCATGGTATCCATCTAACCATGTATCAGTTCTCATAATGACATCTCCTGTTATTACCTAGATTTCTTTATAATTCCGACTTTTCGTTGGAACCTTCACTTATGGCTATGCCATTAAGTACATCCATCAACCACAATCGCCGGCCGGTGAGCTGCAACCAAATGCCCAGATACTGGTACCACTTTCTCGGCAAGATGACATCGTTATGCCAGATATACTTAACCCTGACACCGGCCATACCGTTGTGGCGGTTTATTATTGTATCAATTACTTCTAAGCCGCCAGTGAAACCAGTCGATATTGTCGTGATGGTTACTGCCATACTAGTGGGACTGACTTCAACAACCTCTGCGCGGATGCTGTCCGAGGCGCTAACGTTTCCAACAGCAGGTGGCCGGGGTGACGGCGGCCCGTTAAATTGCGTATTCACTAAGGATACGTGTTAATTAAATGCAATCGAGGGTTTCACAGCTCGTATATCGTACTCCTTGAATTCCACATGATTTTCAAGACTTCGGCAGCGAAGGCGCTGTCGCTTTCCAATAGCTCTGGACGGACAACTTCCAGGGGAATTACGATGCCACAAGCGAATGATTCAATATTAGCCCATGTGCGGTTGCCGAAATGCCGTTGATATGCAGGAGAGAAGAAGACTGGGTCGTGTGGCGGTATGTTGTTTATGGTGTGGGTTGACTTAACGAGCCGGTATTGAGTTCTCCCAACTAAAAAGACGGCCAGGAGCGTTGGTACCGCCGCTACAATACCAATGGTAATCAAGAATTTACGGAGGAAACCCATGGCGAGATAGTTCGGTGAGATCCTAATTTGAGCTCGTCTAATTCGGGAGTTGTTGACTCGAAGCTCCCTGAAAGATACCCCTGAGAGAGATGAGAATTTGAGTCTCTACCATATCGATAAGGCTACTTGGATTGGACTAGCTTAGAGTCCAGCCCATGCAGAGACTTACCCAATACGGTATAGGCATTTCATGGACCTTCAAGCACCGATGCTGCCCACTAATGTCGCACTTAATCTCCACTATTATCAGACACTGAAGCTAATTCATTGTCAAGACGTCCTGTAACGGATTGATTCCCATTACTATCTGAAGTTTTTGTTTAGAGTAATATAGGTACCTATATATATTAGAATGTTTTTACCTACGTTCTACCAAATCCAAGCTGAGTTAACCGTATTATGACGATTGTACAAACTTACCATACCGAGTGCAGAGCAAACACTCGTGGCGCAGAGATTACTTAATATTATTAGTCAGCGACGATAAGAACGATAAGGACGATAAGCTCATACTGTACCATTACATCAGCAGGCTTAAAAGCAGCACTGTTTTCAACACTGCATCCAAAATGCATCTGTCATCAGCGCTTCTGTTCCGGAATATCAAGACCGATCGTGCTCGGGGGTGAGAAGGGTAGCGCCCGGCGTAGCAAAAGCATCAACCGACCAGTCGTATTTGTCCCACACGCCATCCTGTCGGTAGATCTGGTCAAAGAAAGCGGGATCGCTGTCGTGTAGAGAGATGCGAACGATCGGACCTGTGTACCAGTGTCGAAAGAGTAAGTTGTTCTAATGATGACAAGATAGAGATGATAATGGAAAGGACAGCGTGGTAGTACCTACCATATCTATTGTGCAGTTCTGCGATTTTAAAGGTATATTGGCTATTCTGCACTACGTCATAATAAGCTTCATACCAGCGCCAGACGGCTGCGAGTTTAGGGCCTGGGAAGCGAGACAGAGGGTGAAGGAAAAGTCGATAAAAAGAGAGCGTGGCGAAATAGACAGCAACAATCAAACCGAGGTGCGACCATGAAAGTAAATCGGATACGGCTTCCATTGTGTCTCGACCGCAACGCAAGGCTTCTCGCGAAGCTCCCGAGCGAGTTGAGATTCAAATGGGGTTCTACCTTACGAAAAACAGCAAGACAATGCAGTCGGCCTGTTTCACTGGAAAAGACCGCTAGACGCGGGAAAAGATGGGGGAAAGGTATCCAGCTCCGTGTCTCTTGGCTACCTAGGGATGGCATCGGAGACCATTCTACGTGTAAGTATTACAGAGTCGCCCGACACAGCCTGAGCTACCTCCTCATAGGTACATTCACCTACGCACCACGTGATGTACCTACGTGATACTACATGATACTTTCGCATATCTTTGGTTACAAGGGGCTTCCCATGGATGTGGCGTCGTTTGAGAAGATCTAGGGTGACCTAGTTATGTGGTGGAACCCGACAGATCGTAAGGTTAATCTAAGGTTGTGTAGCAAGTGGGGACAAATGTAGCCGGATCCGGGGTCCCTTAGTACCCATGGCTGCCATGGATCTAACTACGAAGGGGCGTACTTAGTTCCAGGTACATCCATCTTTGTAACACGAACCTTACGTTAAGTATTAAATCATACGGTATGGGATCTATCCCAATGGTCCAGCCTTCAACTGTGTCTTAATTCGCTTTCGGTATTGTTTCTGGGACCAATGCATCTGCGTGGAACTCCTCCCATGTCATTGGACTCTTTGTGGGTGTCAGCGTTATGTTAGCCGTGTGGTTGTTCTGGAAAGACTAACAAGGGGACATTGCCATGCTGCCAGACGTCATAGGCCGCGGGGATATTCCAGGCTTTGTTCCTGTCAGCCCCCTACGGCGCGACTTGTTACCCCCCAGTATATTCTCAATCCGTCAACAACGCTTCCACAACCCTTAGCGGTGTCCACCTCTTGCCTCCTTTCCTCCCAGAATTGAGCATCATGCCTTCGACCGGCGCCCTCTGTGAGTAGTAAGAGGCATGTACACAACGTAGACGTTTTAGGAACCCGGTAGCGTGATGAAAGTGGGATACGTGATACCCTTGACAACTCGCATCCACCGTATTGGCTGCAGTAGGAAGTAGGCTTTATTCTCTTCTTCACTCCGGCAGTTCAACCAGGTGGTGGGTTGGGTTTCAAATAATTGCCGGTGTGGGCCCTGGGCTTGGTCTAAGTCTGTTGCATTTTCTTAATCCCAATGGCCCATCATTCTCTCTGTATTTCGATCAATGCTTGCTTGGTGATTATGCTGATGAATGAACCATGTTGAACAGACAATTGCTGCCGTACAGGCTGCCGTAATGGGAGAGAAATTATCTTCCGCAATTGCTTTCATCGTATTCAATCGATCTTCTGGCCCTTCAACCTTTTTGCTGTCGCGCAACGTTATACTTATTGCAAGCCTAAGGACATAATACCTCTCTCGACAAACCGCTCCATACAATCCCCTAATGTTGACCCCAGTGTTACGATTATGGATGGGCCTACACGCCTCCGAGCCATCATTCTGGCGCGGGATAGCTATCCCGTCCTAGTGTCATATGCTAGCAGCGTCGATCCAAAGCCTTCTATTCGGTCGCAGCTGTCGCAGCTGCTTGCTCTATTGCACTGATCACCAGCCCCGGAAGAAGCAGGAGCAGGTCGGGGACAGTAAAGAGGTTTAAGGCCCGTTGAAAATCGACTCTAGCGAGAGTCATCTGTAGATGGACGATTCAGCACATCTAGCAGCGATAGCGACAAGATAACGGCGGCTGCCCAAGTGGAGACTTCCCTAACTGCACTCCAAAAGGGATGTAAATGATTAAGTTGGGTAGTACAAAAGGTACCTAGGTGGATGTTAAATCCACTCCCTTAACATGGTGATACGAGGTACCTAATGGGTACATACATGTAATGACCGTCTCTAGCGACCCTTTCCCGTTATTTACCGGTACCTAAACTTGTACCATATGACAGTGTTACCGGCCTGACGTTTTTGACGGATTTTACGCACAGAAAACGGCGTCTAATCTCGAAATCGGCTAGGGATTTCATATTTCATTCCGCTACGCTGTCCAGCTACTCGCAGGTCGTAACCCCTTACAACCGAGAATTCCATTTGCTGATCGAAGATTCTGTCAGGCGCAGACCTCGGGTTCTGCCATGGATAAGATGTACATCTCCGACACTCCGGCTGCTGTGAGGAATGAAAAAGGTATCCATTTACTGACAGCAGATACGGGAAACGGTCAAGCTGTGCAAATACTTTTAGAGGAATTGGCACAAGAGTATGGTTTTTCGTGGACGACAACTCTCGTCGATATCTGGTCCAACGAGCAGAAGAAGGAATGTACGTTATTCAAGAACGAACCTAGCTAATAGCCTTTGGATTGCAACCAAGCGACCCAATTTTTAATATGTGGTTTGATAGGGTTCCTTCGACTGAACCCGAATGGTCGCATCCCCGTCTTAGTCGACAATAGACATAGCCGACCCGTCACCATACACGAGTCCTCCGCCGGTCTCATTTATCTACTGAAGAATGTGGACAAGGAGAAAAAGTTCGGCTTTGAAGACGAACCAGAGAATATTGAACTATTTCAATCGCTTTTCTTTTGGCACGGCTCCGGGGTACCTGATCAGGGACAGCTGATCCACTTTACTAAGGCTGCCCCTGAGGAGATTAAGTGTGAGTGGTGTTCTGCGTTGGGACCATGAACTGTGGAAATCTGATTGCAACTTCATCCCCCTTAGATGCAATCGAACGGTTTAGGAATGACACTCTACGCGTCTTTGGAGTCCTCGAAATCTGTCTTTCTGGTAAGTATACCGGCGAGCCAAGGGACTATCTGGTGGGTAGGTAGGGGTAAAGGCAAGTACTCTATTGCTGATATTAAGACTTGGCCTTGGATAGGCTATTGGGAAATGTGCGGTATAACCAAGCAGGAGATGGAAGCTTTCCCGCACCTGTTAAAGTGGATTGAAAGAATCGCCCAAAGACCTACTATTCAGATAGGCACTAGAGATAAGTATACCCCGAAATCAGCTTGATGTTTGCTGAAATGAGTGGTCAAAAGATTACTTTCAGGTATATCACAGGGCACCTTGGCTGGAAACTAGGTAGGTACGTGTATATAAGCAGGCCAACATACACGTCAATACCTCATATTATGTCTTTCAGCAACACTTTCGGTTCATAGGATTGTGAGGTATTATAGGCGTCAATTTGGTGAAGTTAAAGAGGCCCTGTAACTTAAGATATGAATATTTCTATGATAGTTTAGCCCACACATTGACGCTTGGATGGTCGTTTCAATGATGTATCCGTTATGTGTTCATAATGATATCGGAATCATCGAGGTCGTGGAACTTCGTATGGTAATATTCGATCTCGGCCCCTGCTTATCCCATTAGGTTTCACAAATTAGGTATAACCCTAACCCTAACCCTGAACTCGACCAAAACCCCTTGAAGGATGAACTACTAGAATAGTAGATTCGACCCGTCGCTATATCAAGAGCTCATTATGGATATCTTAATTATCTGGTAGCTTATCGTTTACCAGTCAAGCATTGGATAACGACTAGCGTCTCCAGTGAAAGAGGCAGCACCGGGTGAATATGATACTCAATTTACACCTCGTAAATCGTCTCGTAGCACATTCACTTACTGTATCTGCTAGAGCCAGCGCCGAATCTATAGCGGAACTGTCTACGTATCGTCGACGGTCCGTTCATTGATACTACAGTCAGTTCCTGTCTCTTGACACTTGCTCGTCTATTAGACCTC
Organism: Hypoxylon sp. E7406B; assembly: GCA_000931505.1. NCBI lineage: Eukaryota > Fungi > Ascomycota > Sordariomycetes > Xylariales > Hypoxylaceae > Hypoxylon > Hypoxylon sp. E7406B. The sequence continues at coordinate 57,669 of JYCQ01000123.1, read as the reverse complement.
AAAGTCGCACTGCATGACTTGAAACCCAAAACGATAGGTCATGTTATCGTCTTGCACAACAATAGTCTTATAATATGCCTGCTTCTTGCTCTGTTTGTCGTCAACGTGAAGCTGCGTTTCAAAAGACGTCGGGTGTCACCTAGGTTAACTAGAGTGCGATAGAAGGTAGATATGATATTTTAGGTACGAAACTGTGCTCTGCCAATAGTGTAGTGTTTCAATGAGATAGAAACTTAGGAAAATGGTAATATTTCTTGTAAGTCGTGAAAGCCCCCTTTTTAGGATTCAAGAGAATTACGGTACGTGACTACAATGCCTACCCTAACCCTAACCCTGAAGCTCGACACAGGTATATATAGGTCTACGTTGAATCGCTATGAGAGGTTCACCGTCAATGTAAGGACACAAAATCTTGGTTATCAGTGCTATGCACTAATAATGATAGGCCTGAGGGTCCGGGAGCATCGTGGCCCTATGGGTCTTTCATTACAGATGTCTTACAACGTGGATCGTTCATGTACTACGTTTCGTCTACCTGAAATACAATCACCAGCCCTGCTTATACCACATTGCAGCTCCTATTGCTGCCAGACCCATCCCGACTGATACTATTTTCCAAGCAGCTTTGAACATCACAGCATCTCGTTGCGATGCGGCCGTTTCTGAATGGGATTTCCTCACATTTACAAAAGGGAACGGTACGTCTGGAATGTCTTTGCCCAGGAACGCACACAGTGGTCCCCAGCCTTCTCCTAGCTTATACTCCAGTCTCTTCTCCGCTGGTACTAGGCCTCGAATTCTCTCATAGTATTGGTCATAGGCCTTCCTCGCATTAGCCTCGATTTCGGCTCTGTTTCTTGCTCCGAAGAAACCGAAATGCACCTTTCGCATCGTTTGGCCAGCTCGTATCCCCATGACATATGCTGCGATGAAGGATACTATGGTCCCGACAGGCGAGAAGAGGGGATCCAGCATCTCGCATCTGAAGCTCTCCCACCACGGCTCGAAGTCCCTCTGCACAATAACAACTTTGGCTTCAGGGTACGCTTTGATGAGCTGGTCGGCGAATGGCGATGCCATCTCAGTTGTTATGTCGTATTCATTGCCCCATGCTTCGTCCCAGTCGGCGCGAGTGAATGGGGGTCTAGGGAGTGAGCGTTTAGGAGCAACTTCCGGCCATGTTGCCTCCGCGGCATGCTCGATTGAAACCCATGGGATACCCGCAATATTCTCTGTTCCGTGGTGAACTTTGTAGCCCAGGATCCGATAGGCTTCGGCTAGCGAGCCGGTTCCCATGCGACATAGAGCCACATGGATGACAATGAGGCCTTCACCAGGTGCTGTTGTCTTTGCAGGAGCCATGAGGGGGGTTTGCATGCCGAAAATTCTGTTATAATTGGGAGTTTCTCAGTAGATGATCAGGTAAAATCTCCTAGACCTTTGCAAAGTGCCTAATCTAACACAAGGAAATATTTATCGCTGTTTAGCGCATATTGTAGCTCTCCATGGATGCAAGAAGTAGGGTGGGACTTGGTTTGCACAGGCCGCTTGGGGGTTGCGTTGAATGCTACAACGCCCTGAAAAATTGCCCCTTACTTACAGTAACGCTACCAACAGGCAGTTGGCGTAACTCGAACCCAGCCTCGGAATCGTGATAATCGCATATTTCGGACCATGTAACATGAGTTACCTGTTGGTAAAGTCGCTGTATTGTGCGAGCGGCTACGTCGGCCCAACATTCGATTCATCTTTGCTCTGGACCTACCGGAGAAGTCTCATGCGCAGCGCTACGCCGTAACCCTACCGCAACTGTAACCCCAACTAAATTATGGGCGCACCTAAGCCCTCGACCCGCATAGATGGGATAATATTGATGTAGCAAGGTAGCATATCGTCTGATGTATGAATAATCAGGCTCGTAAGGGTAGACCTGAATGGACATGCTTGATAACCGAATGTTACAGCGAACACATCGTTGCCTATGAGCAGATGACTAATAACCCAAGGATTCTAGCTTGGGAATGAGGGTTATTGGTTAAGGAGCGAGTGCACCCCGTGCACCCCGGCAGCCTGGGATGTATCTAGAATATATGATCGGACAGTGCGAAATACACTATTCAGGTTGGCCTAGCTAAATCGTGGATTATAACCGAAGTCTCGAAAACCTATGTTACCATGCCGCGTATGTGTTTCTTGATTGGACGTGATGTGTTGTGTTGACCCAGTCCAATTGCATCCTGTCCCGTACCCACCTGCGCTACCTACCTTAGGTACTGTATGTATATTCCCAGTTGGTGAGATGAACAACTGATAACGTCGATAGGGTAACATCGGCTCTGCAGCTCTGATCCTCCTGAGATCGGGCCGCTTTAGCGCTTACATTGGATCGGTTTCCAAGCCTTACCTGACACTTCGCAAAAAATAAGGTGGGGTAAGGGATGATTTCGTCGCATTTTCTTTCCAAAATAGGTACGGTAGACGACGAGTATGCCCAGTCTCAAGAGTCCTCACTATATCCTTGGCATCATGCAAGGGACCACTGGTCTTATCAAGGTTAATGACCTACCTTAACAAAAAGGAAATAGTAAGTTCCAACTTGATTCTACCTAGGTTGGGTACCTAATGTAGATGCCCAGTCGAAAAAAGATGTTGTTCTAATTGATGTCAATTGTGTCGAGGTTCAGAATCTCCTCTTGCAGTACTTCACACTATAGATCTCTACCTAGTGGGTGTCAGATAATTTGAAACTAAGTTTTGTACCCGTACAATCCACTTAGTGCATGCAATGGTATTTGTGATTAGCGCATCCGTATATACCATATGCTATGGTGTTTACCATCACGTTTTTATTCGCGTATAGGGTTAAATGCAATGAGTGAGTTGTACAAGTACAAAATTTAGTTTCAAATTATCTGACACCCACTGTAGGTACTGGGTTCTTAATAGATTTCGAAGTGCAGAGGGAATAGCCAATTAGAATTTGGGCTAGACTTAGCAAATGCCCTTTTCGGTATGTACCTCAAGATTTCGGCCAATCATGTTAAAGCTTACAGAAGACTCTCGCTTCCCATTAGCTGAAAACTGAAAATGCCCGGATGCCTTTAAACGCGGGACAGATAACGTGGATGCGTCTCAAATCTGGGGTCGACTTAAGTAGCTCAACTATACAAACAACATAGATAAATAATAGTCCGACCGTCCTTAGTCTATGGCTGGAATTAACGACTCGCTTCTGTTTCCCGATCTCCCAAGTTGGCCTATTGACTTCTTGGGGCGAAGGTTACCAAAGTCTTCTCCTTGGGTAACATGGTAGAGCGCCACGTAAACCATCGCGGCGCACCCGGCTCGACGAGTTCACAGTCATAATTCAGTAATATCTGGCCGAGGATTATTTTCATGACAGCCACAGCATAGTAGCGGCCAGGACAAGCCATTCTTCCAGTACCCCAAACGTGCCACGAGTAATTCACGTCTGCAAGTTTAGATGGCTGTGGCTGCATGGGGCCATCCACGCCGGCTATTTGAGCGACTAGCTGCGGATCGGCGAATCTGAATCCATTGAATTGAAGAGGATCGGGATAGTGCTCAGGGCTCTGCATTATGGCCTTGACTGGGGTGCACAACCAGTCGCCGACCTTCAAATGGGTTCCATCTGATAATGTAAATGGCTGTATTGCTGATCTGCGAGTGCTCACTAAGATAATTCAATGCTCGTTAGGATGAGGCACGGTTAACTAGAGAGATTAAGGACTCCATAACTTACTAGCCTCGACAGGGGTCAAGCGTGCCGATTCTTTGATGAAACTATCCAATAGAGGAAGGCCTTGAGCGGTACGCTCAAACGTCTCATAGTTACCATCAAGCTCCTTGCGCAAGGGATCGATATATTCAGGGTGCAGACACAAATCATGAATTGCGAAAGTAATTGTCTAGCTGGTGTAAGCATATCGAAGGAATGTGGCGTTCAGGGGAGACGTACTGTTGAGAGTGCATGTACTGAGCCGAACCATATCGCCATCAGCTCATGAACAACTCGATGCGCCGACCAAGGGTTTTGTTTAGGCGAAGTTTCCATAATCCATTGGATACAGTCCGCCTTTTGAAATTCATTAGTCTAAATCCAAAACGTTAAAGCTAGCACTCATACATGTTTTGGGACTGGACGTCCTAGCTTCGCATTTTCCCTTTCTTGGCAACGTTGCTCAGCTACAGGGAGTAAAGTGCTGTAGATCGTATCGTGAGACTTCAGCCGACGGGCGATTATACCACCAATAATTCTGTGACGTTTCTTAGTCTCATACCCCTTCAGTTGATATCGAAAATACCACACGAAACAACGCGAAACAAGGCTTATACTTACGGGGCAATGAATTTGGGGACCAGTTTTACGATTTCAGCGCAAATGAGTGTCTCCTCGACATATGCTAAAGCAGATACCATGAACTGTTCATTCTTGGCTATTGCCATATTAGTAATACTGCTTTCTAGTCGCTACCGCGGGTCACGTACCTAGATCCTCCCCAAAAAAGGAGACCGCGTTGGTAAGAACCACCAACTGCACTATAGTAGGATATACGGGTATATGGCGAGCACCTGAGCAGAATGTCAGTGTAAAATCTCCATACAGGCTTCTACACCATGGATTTTGTGAAAGCTATCTTACCATTAATTAATGGAAAGTCTAGTTGTAACTCGGAAAACCGGCTTCTGATAATTCTACTAAGATCTGGTAGAATATTGGGAAGATTGTTCGTCAATAGTGTTCGAAGAGCTCGCACAAACCCAACACCTTCAGTTCCTCTCACATCAAACCAGTTGAAACGATGCATGGTGTAAACAGGTTGGAGCATCTACATAAAATGTGTTAGGTACCTTTAAATCTAGGCGATGTGAGATGACGTATACCTGTTTTGAGGCGGCTTGGAGAGACAGAATAGTATCTGGTGTGGCATCAACCTCCTTGATGTGGTCCGGTGAAGACACGAAGACATATCGATTGTCTGGTGCCAAGACTTCGAACGATCGTCCATTTGACTTCCTTATGTAAGCTATATAATTCTCAGTTTCATGCTTACTGACTTGCCTGGTCGAACTTGGCTTGGATTATGCTTCCTCCATCTAACAGGTACTTCCAAGTGTTGATATATTTAACTGCATTCTGTCGAGTCTGCGAGACCTGGTCAGATATACCACGACTGCCGCGAGCCTAAACGTATCCGCTTACCACTATCAACGCCTTAATCCCAAACGAGAGTAGTAGGAGTGTAAGTAAGCTAGTTATCCCAATATTGGTAATATCAAAGCCGGCCCGGACTGTGGGTGTATCGAAAGGAAGTGTGCCTGTGTCGTTCATGTTGCTCTGCCCGATCTCAATTTGAGATCTCTCAAAACTATCAGAATAAAACACGCTCTACCGTAACAAGTCAGCATAGAGCTACATAATAGCAATACTAGAAGATTACATTACTAGAGCAGAGTCCTCTTCTTGTATTTTAAGTGGTACGGAGACGTTACACCAAATATATTTACATAAATTGATATTTGGACTTGCGAACGTTCATCACTTCAACGATAGATCGAATCATGAGTGTCCATATTGCCGAAATGAGCCCCTTGCCATTGTAACTGATCGCCGGCTACAAGATCTTGCCACGAAAATCATATGCAATTAGACAAGTTTTACGACTACTAGGTACCTACGTAAGCGGCATGTAGACATGTGAAGTGAAACGAGTCTATCCGGCCGATGCGAGTGGCTGCATGTATTCACTCATTCGAGCCAACAGGGATTCGAATTCAACGGTTCTGTATTGAAATACAACCCCCCAAGATGTGTAAAAGGTGTAGAACACCGAACTATATCCTTATTTAGAGTCTGTGGCAAGGCACATTTGTCTCCTCGTGCCAGGTACACATCTATGCGCAAGGATGAGGTCGCAATAAATTCCCTATACTGAAGGTACATTGCATATTTGAGTCTTCAGCAGAATGCTACCCCGTAGCCGCGGAGTCACGGCGTAGTATATTGTCTTACAGCTGATAACGTAAATGTAACGGTAGGATAAGCTTAGCTGCCTTCGCATACGCATCCGGAACGTGCTGGTATCCACCACACCAGAAAAACGTCATCATTGACGGATCTCAGGAATCCCTCGTGCTTACCGGATAAAGCTACGTGCATACGGCGGGKTTACATTGCGCATTCACATCCACGAGTCTAGACGTAGTGTTACCCTAGATTAGAACCCCTAATCCTACCTTCCGTTAATAGTATTCGCTTTCAAAGCGCATCTATTGTGGCTATCTTAAGATGCATTGTCCCATAGTATCTTTTGACGGCAACAACGCAGATCCCTTCAAGGCAGTCAATACATTCTACAGTAGAAGTTGCAATCATCCAAGGTCGGACACAGCTATGGCTTCCCCACCACCATCACACAAATGGTTATCGCCAAATGAGTTTCTGACGTTAGGAATATGTTTGGTTTCCGTTGCTGCTATCTTCGTAACAGTGAGGGTTACAATAGGACTGAAGCAAACTGGAAGACTATACGCAGATGATTGTAAGCCGACCCGGTTTTCAGGAGCTTCTCAGCGCAGTCTAACATTGTTTACAGGTTTATCTATCATTGGCGTCCTCGCTATAGCTGCTAACATTGCATTAAACTACGAAGGCGTTATAGGTGAGTAACACATCCCGATAGAGATCCATGACCTTGTCTAACACAATTCTAACTCCATATAGTGGGCAGTAATTTGGATTTGGAGAATCCGCTACCTCAACTTCGTCTCCTGTATCAGGTAATAGGCCTACGCGATTTATGGCTTTGATATCCCGCTAACAGGTTGATAGCTTGGAGAAGCAGATATTTTCGCCTTCGGTTCGGTCACATGGTTGAGCAAAGCACCTATTCTTCTTCTCCTGATTCGACTATTTGGCGTGAAGTCGTGGCTGCGTATCATTGCCTATATCGCTCTTGTCGTTTCCGGCCTCATCGTACTAGGTGCGACGTCCTATAGTGCTGCTCTATGCGATCCTAGAGGGCTAGGCGGCATAGACTTCAGTGCACGCTGTGCACTCGCGGGTGCTCGAGGGAGCATTATTGTTGGATTTGTAGGACTTATTCTCGATTTGACCATCTTCGTTTTGCCACTACCTGTAATATTCCGTCTGAATCTTCCTTTCAATAAGAAGCTCGGCTTGGCAATCGTGTTTATGTCCGGGATATTGTAAGTTCAACCTATCAGCTTACATATTTGAACCATCGGTTATGCTAACTACAGGTCATAGCGCTATTATTGCTAGTGCTGCAGGCGTCTACTTCAAGTTCAGGGCCCTTTCGGGAGAATTGGTTGATCAGGAAGCATCTGGAACTATGACGTACACTCAACTTCCCATATTCCTCAGTGGAGATGTACTGGTGCTGATAAATGCCTTTCGCAGTATTGTAGAGTGTTCTATTACACTTGTGGCAGGKTGCGCACCTGCTACTTACACTTTCTGGAGCTCGGTCGTCGTCAACACTTCTCTATATGCACGAAGTCGCTCAATGCTGACTAAACTGGCTTCTACCCGCACCGGATCCGGCGAATCGAAAGCATCTCGTTCAAGAAATAATAGCCACGAAGTTTACGATGGTACTTATCCAACATATATCAGAATGAATACGCCACGAAAAGAGACGGTCACCAATTTTCATCAGATTCAGCTGGATCAAACTACCACTTCAAGGCCATGAGATCGCTACTATAATAGTTCATATTTGCCTAGAAGGGTACTTGTATATCATCATATTCAGCAACCTACGGTCACTTGTATACTAATATACCTATACCTACCTACCTTATGTCACATAACTGGGCTGCCTCTGTTCCCTTATAACTCTTCACCTAGCGTAATGGTTCTTCTGCTGATTGCAGTATTAAATAATATTACATTTAAAGTCTTATTAATTACGAAATAGTCCTCCTTTTGATTGTTTACCTGTCGGTAGAACACGCGATACGAATTTATCGACCTTTCGTGGCGCTGTTTGTCAGGGGCTAAAAGTGGGCCCATGCCATGAAAGCTATGTGAAAAGGGGCGGTAGTAGGAAGGAAAGGGGTAAATATTCCAATAAAACTCGATAATACCTATCACTTATTAATAATCTAATAGTCATATTTCATTTCAGCTATTTCACCAAAGCTGCTTCAACGCGTTGATATCCGTTATTCTTCTAGTTCCTGACCAGCCTTCGTCCGAGCTACGGACGTCTACCCTGTTCACTGAGAAATCGAACGAATCCTATAACATATCGCCTTACCTAGAAAGGTCCTTATATTCCGTCTGGCAGTTACGCTGAATGCCGGATTTCGATTCAACCAAAATCTTGGCGCACATTGCCGATGACCATGGTTGATGAAATCATCACTTTTCCTATAGCATTTTGACTCGGGATTCTTTAATATCATTATCCCCTCCTCAAATTTCAATATCTCTAATTTTATTTAGTACCTCCTACATCGTCACGGCAGACACCTTGCTATACCGCTTCAGTTAATCAACAGCCTCACATTTGTCTCCTCTAGATTTAATGTTAACTTAATTTCGTAGGACCAATCATCTTCCTTTCTTCTTGGGCCGTGAAGTCTTAATCCTGGACGGAAGGCTAGTCATTCCAAATTCTATTTACCAATAAGGGTGCTAGAAAACCATGTGTTGAATTCGGGCAACTCGCTACGGGTGGCCGGGGAAGCCGATGATGATTGCCATCGGGTACCACTATCCGAGTAGCGCCGGTAGTCGTCCATCCCGTATCAGATAAGTAGGCGCGAATGCGCGCCCGGATGGGCTTGACGGTGATGCTCCCCCCGATGTGTAGCAGAGAATATTCGTTGAACCAACCACAGCCTTACTGAATTTAACCATACCCAATAGTATGGAGCCGGCTACCTTGCTTACAGACTCTCTCGTAATTCGCGATGATCTGAGCCACTCCAAGGGCCTGGCTCGCGGCACTTCTAAAAACCAATGGGCGCATCGGTGGGGCATCTGCCGAGAACCTGTCAATCGGCCTAACATAAATATATATGAAATTGCCATATCGCCGGTTAATCAACAAGCTAACGTAGGGTTTAGACGCGATCTGATTGGCCCCAGACCTAGGTCACCTTAACTTTCATTCATTATCTACACTTTATGTTCCGCTACCCAATTTAAGTCCTCCCGCATGTAGAAAGACCTATAGCAGCCTTAAAATGAGTCGAGGAGCTTATAGATCCAGGCTTAGGCCTTCTTGCTTCGTCTCTTCAAATCTTCAGCTCACTGTTGCTCTATTGATAGTATTGCCAAGATCAGGCCTGCCGCAAAGATGAAGTGGCTCACGACCATCGCGCTCATTGCGCCTGTCCAAGCCGGCCTCCGGTTTCCATGCTCGACCCTGACGATTCAACGTCTTGACCCCGTCGTACAGCCGGGCATGAACCCGTCTGCCCACGTCCATCATATCGTCGGTGGAAATGCCTTCAATGCAACCATGCTTGGTGATGTTGGTGCCAGGGCGACCTGTACTACCTGCCAAATGTCGGAGGACTTTTCCAACTATTGGACCGCGCACTTGTATTTCAAGCACCCTACCAATGGCTCTTACCACCGTGTACCGGTGATTCCAGTTCAACCTTTGTTGGGAGGTTCCCAGGGTGCTCAGGGTGGTCTCACCGTTTACTACACCCAGTTCGACTTGAGCAGGGACAATCTTCAACAACAAAAGATTAAGGCCTTCCCACCGGTAATTCTAGCAAATTCAATACTCTAGTGCTTTTTAAAATTCTAAACTTCTCAGGGTTTCCGTATGACAGTGGGCAGCCCAACTGCCACCTCACGGGAGCACATTGGCCTTAGCTACCAGTGCATGACTGGAGGTAGCAGAGGTGCATTGCAGGCCAATTTCCCCGACAAGCCATGCTCGGGTGGTATCTTTACTACTCACCATTTCCCCCCGTTAGTAACCCATTTATTCGGATCGCTATGCTTGAACCACGCTAATAAGGCATAGATGCTGGGATGGCAAGAACCTCGACAGTGCAGACCACCAATCTCACATGTATAACACGGTCAACACCGACTACTTCAACAATGCTCCTGCATGTCCATCTTCTCACCCGTACGTAAAGGAGATCGTGGAATCACTATGTATAGTAGCTAATTTCAAAAGCGTGCGAGTTCCTCAGGTGACGTTCGAAATCACCTGGGACACCACCAAGTTTAACAGCATGTGGCCCTCAGGTGCTCCTAACCCCTTCGTTTGGAGTTTTGAAGGCAGCGGCTACGGCACCCACGGTGACTACATGTTCGGCTGGAAGGGCGATGCTCTTCAACGCGCAATGGACAAGTCCGAGTGTTTCTACGACGGCTGTGGTTCTATCACCAAGCAGGCTATGTCTACCGCCAACCAGTGCAAGATCGCGGATATGGTTGGTGAGGAGACGGAAGGATGTACGTTTCAACCAAACTCAACGGCACTGACATTGACGCTAACATGTTGTAGGGCTCGACCATCTCCCCGGCATGGCACCTTAATAGGATTCGGCCCGCAGCGCCCCCCTATTTTGGAGTCTATTCGTGATTACTTTCCGCCACCAAGTTTACAAGCTTCTCCGGTCAACCTGATTGGTTTTCAGATTAAGGTTGAATTTAGTGATAGTTGGATAGTTATATACACCGTTTTGAAACACTTCTAAACATACTTGCCATGGTGACTAGGCTCGATCGAACGTAGTCTCTATCTGTTGATTTTAAGCCCGTTCGGAGCCCTTGATCGCCAGCAAAGCCAACCAATAGCTCATATTAACCTGTGGCACAAAAGAATTGCAATTCGGGATATGATACGGCCATAAAAAAAGGCACTGACGTATCATCGGGCCAATCCACGTAATTGGCGTTATTCGATGCTTTACCTTCTCCAACACGATACGGGATACACCATATTCAACTACGAATGCTTCTACTCAGCGTCAGAGTCGTTTCTATTCTAGGTATTAGGTACCTGCCTAGGAGGTAGGTATGCTAGACTTGAAAAGTATCACGATATGTCTGTTTAAAGAGGGCCTTCGCCTCGTATGGCAACGTTGTACATCGTCCCATCACATCACTCCATTTAGTTCTCTATATTTCTATTTTCAGGTCGCCCACTTACTTATTCTACGAATTTACAACCCTCGATATCTTTTGCATGTGGATGGAAATGCTTCTGCCTAGTCAGGTTGGAGGTACCCATGTATGACCATCATCGAGACCGAACTAAGCTACTGTAATCACCCAATCGGCAATACCAATCACATACATTACGCACCTATCGGGTAGGTATGTAAATCATCTCCTCATTGCCGGGGTACCTAAAGGATTGAAGGATTGATGCACGTTATCGGGTGTCTTGTCAGCCTTAATGAGACGACACTGCTCGGCCTAAATTGCCTACTTACGCAATAGCTATCCTATAGGGTTGCAGCGGAACCGTTAGCTAGGCAAACCTGTTAAAATGCCCCCAACGTCGCAGTCGGTATGTACATGAAACATTTAGTCTACCTTGGACGTCTAGATGCGCGGCCTTCATGTGCCAATGTGGCGCACAAACCAGCTTATGGAGATAGCTGGGTTAACTAAATATGCATCTACTGAGGCCGACCAATTCTGCCTCAAATCATTCTAATGGTACAACTACGTCTGTATCATTCGGTCTATCGTAGCTACGGATGTGTGAAACGGAATATTTATCTTCACTCCTATCAAGTCAACACATATTCCCTTGTCATTGCTGAGCCTGTGGTGAATATGGGCGCCATAATCGGTTACGTTCAAGTGAGCATGGTCCTCTTCATCCTTCTCTCCATAATCTTGTATTATTCCATTTCCCACCAAAGAGAGGAAGATCACATCCCAAAATCAATACCTGTGGTTGGTATACGCAAAGAATCATTTGCGTGGGTAAGGGCTGCCATACGCTCTTTTTCCAAGACAGCAGACTGGACCTCAGAAGGTTACACAAAGGTAAATACAGATGTTGAAATCGGAGATTTATACTAAAAAAACTAACAATTTATATCAAGTATGTCAAAGCAAACTCACCGTTTGTTGTGGCATCGATGGACCGTGGCCCAGTCCTGGTTCTCCAACCAGCACAGATGAAGAAGGTATACAACCTGTCGGATACAAGACTCGACACAAACAACACAACAAACGCGACTATTCGTACAGAATACACGGTACAAGATCAAAAGGTCGTAACAGACGATTTCCACATAAATGTAGTACGGAACCAGATTACCCGGAATTTAGACGTCCTCACTCAACCAATGGTGACTGAGATCGAGAGGGTTTTTGAGCGGATATGGGGCACGAGCTCCGAGTGGAAGACCATATCAGTCTGGTATTCATGTCTAACTCTCATCGCACGAGTTGCGAATAGCGCTCTGTGCGGTCCTCCTCTATGTGAGCCTATATCAAAGAATTAGTGGTTTAGCTCCCTCCGGGACCATACTGACCCCCCTTAGGTCGAGATGAGAAGTTCTTACAGGCCATGCAAGATCACTCATCCGTTATGTTTGGTGGCGCAATTCTTATCAATGCGACACCTAAATTCGTGCGGCCTATTACAGGCACACTGATCAGGCTTCTTTGTAAGCTCTTCTACGGGAGAGCTCTCCGTAGATGTCTACCATTCGTGGCAAAGCGAGTGGAAGACACCAGGAGAGCGAGAGAAACCGGTAACCAGATACTTCCTGTACGCGCAATTATATATGTGGTGATTATATTATTCAGCAAGAACTAACTTCATTCACAGCAAGATGGACTTCAGTGGATCATTGACGAAGCATTGACTAAGAAAGATCCAAGTGAACACGATCCCATACGGCTCAGCGAGCGATTGCTTTTCACTAACGACGTGTCAATGCACTCAACAAGCTTCACATTCTCAAATTTGATGTTAAATCTGTTCAGTTCGGATCCATCGCTTGGTTACGTTGAAGCTCTACGCGAAGAGTGTAGGGAAGTCCTTAACGCTGCCGGAGGCACTTGGACACGACAAGCGGTTCAAAACTTGCGCTTGGTTGACTCCGCAATCCGAGAGTCAATGAGAATTTCCTCATTCAGCGTCTACGGCATGCCTAGAACGGTAAGTAAATTAGTCATCGTAGTCCTTCAGTGGGATCTCTAAGTCTTCAAACTAACATAACAACCCTCTAGGTCTATGATCCGAATGGCATATCCATTGAGCATGGGGATTCAAATATCACCATCCCCAGGGGCACACAGATCGTCCTACCGGTTGATCAACTTCACTTTGACAAGGATATATACCAAAACCCTGAGCATTTCAACCCTTTTCGCTTCGTAGTGCCTGCAGAGGAGACAGAAAACCAAGGACAATTACACAGCCCCCAGAAAGGGAAAGCCGCCGTAACACTAGACGACAATTGGCTGGGCTTTGGATTTGGGAGGCATGGCTGCCCTGGCAGATTCTTTGCAGTTCACGAGATGAAGCTCATGGCTGCTCACATGCTACTAAACTACGAAGTTGACTATCGGAAAGAAAACCCAAAGTTACTTAGCTTCATCTGGCTCAAGTTACCCCTGAATAACGCTACATTACGAGTGCGCAGGATTTCGGCATCTAAGAATCTCTAAGTCTAGACCATGTTTAGACACCTACAGAAAACAAATTGCAGTTTGATAATTCTAGTATCTGAAGTACCTACCTTACGGAGTCATCACCGCTCTCTGGAGCCATATGTGCCACATTTTAGGCCTTCATCCAATCAGAATTCGTCGAATCATTAATGCATGTTCTTTATGGAATATTACACCAATTAGAATCCACGTTGGCCCACATAAAGCTTAGTAATATTTTATCTCGCTTAAATAGATATTTATATCAGGATACTTCCTTATGTATGTAAACAGTCATATGCAATTTGAGCCTATGCTTACCCCTGATAAGGTCCTTGCTGCAAGGGGTCTCCTGAATAATATCATGATTGGCTCGTGAACATAATGTTATAAGGCGAACCGGTCCGATGGTACCTACCTCGCCTTACGAAAGGACCCTACAGCAATACCTTGATGGTAAATCCTACGGTAGATAAAGCCGCGTCGCAGTACCTTATCCCACACTACCTTCTTCTCTACGTTACATTCTGCGATTAAGTGGGAGTAGTACCCTTCATGCAACATCAAGGCACGACATGTGGGTCATATCGCTACTTGTTCGAGGTAACGCATCGCTCACACTGTACGACAGTAGCAGTTCGTTCAGCTTACTGTCTACGGTTAGGTAGGTATGCATGCGATTTGGCCAAATCTGAACTGCCCCATCCGTGTCTTGCCGAATTTACAGACGGTTACTTTGACCATGACGTTGGGCTGGATGTAGTACCAGGCAAATACCCCGGTATCGTTCGCTTCGGCGGAGAGTTACTAGGCCGAGTCCGCCTGTGGAGCATTACCAGTGATTTGTGATTGCTAGAGTGTACGTTATGTGCTCTTTTGGTTAGAGTTTTCGACATTCTGAAATCTTGTGTTGGTTTCATCACTCAATTCCTGCTTTTTCCTGTCCGATCTAACCACTGCCTTGAGTATCGGTCTGTTTGATCACCTATCTTCAGGATGGCGGCAGAGTCTAAAGATGGCACCAGTCCGTCTGAGACTATCGAACCAATTGTTTCCACGCCGAAGAAAAAACACCCCATTCAGTTCTGGGCCATATTCGCCGCTCTTTGTGTGTTATCCTTTATATGCGCCCTTGATGCTTCGATCATCGCCGTGGCGCTCCCGACTATCACAAGGGACATTGGAGGAGCTACCAAATATGTTTGGATAGCCAACTCATTCGTCATTGCTTCCMCCGTCCCCCAGCCGTTATACGGACAAGTCGCGAATGTCTTCGGCCGACGTATTCCATTTATCTCTGCAATATTGCTATTTATACTAGGCAGTGGAATAGCTGGCGGCGCTAGCAATCCTGCCATGCTTATTGGCGGAAGATTGGTACAGGGTCTCGGAGCTGGGGGCATTTACGTTTTAAACGACATCGTCTGCTGCGACCTAGTCCCTCAGAGAGAACGTGGAAAATATCTCAGCCTCATGTTCTCTTGGTCAGGAGTCGGAGCCGCAGTCGGTCCTGTCATCGGAGGCTCGTTGGCTGACACAAATTGGCGCTGGATATTCTATATGAACCTTCCAATCTGCGCGCTACCGCTAATGATAACTGTCGGATTCTTCCAGACCAACGCTGGTGCGAAAGTCACCAATCCAGTCTCGAAGTTGCTTGAATTGGACTACCTAGGTAGTCTCATCTTCATGGGCAGCATGGTTTCCATCCTCCTTGGTTTGGTAAGAGGCGGCGTTGAGCAACCTTGGTCTTCTTGGAAGATTATACTGCCCCTCGTGCTGGGTGTAGTCGGCTGGATTGTCTTCCATGTCCACCAGACCTTCTTTACCAATATACCTAGCGTTCCTTCTCGGCTCTTCAAAAATCGTACGTCAGCAACTGCCCACGTCCTGACATTATTCTCCTCTATCACTATTCAGTCGATGATCTATTTTATACCGGTATACTTCMAAGCCGTACTAGGGACTAGCGTTTTAGAGTCGGGACTCAATTTCCTACCTTTTGCTATTGGGACGCTTGCTTTCGCGGTTCTATCTGGTAT
This sequence comes from Hypoxylon sp. E7406B, assembly GCA_000931505.1. NCBI lineage: Eukaryota > Fungi > Ascomycota > Sordariomycetes > Xylariales > Hypoxylaceae > Hypoxylon > Hypoxylon sp. E7406B. The sequence continues at coordinate 41,979 of JYCQ01000123.1, read as the reverse complement.
TCTCCTTAGTGTATTCGGAACCTATCGACCAATTCATGCTAGTGGATTTGGGATCGGTGCAATTAGCTTTGGCGTTCTCACACTTTTAAGTAGAAATACCAGTAAAGTTGCTTGGGTGTTCATTGAAATCCTTTCTTCAATGGGCCAAGGATTGGTTTTATCTGTTCTCCTTCCTGCTATTCTAGCTTCCTTGCCAGAATCGGACGTTGCAGCTGCCACCGCTACGTTTTCCTTTATCAGGTCCTTTGGATACGTTTGGGGTGTCACCATTGCCTCCATCATTTTCAATGCGTTCGTCGATCAGAATCTTTATCTGGTAGACGACCCATTTCTACGAGATCAGCTCTCGGACGGCGCAGCGTATGCATTTGCTAGTCAAGCACACTCCGTCAGGGACTCGGTGCCTCCAAGCATTTGGGACCAGGTACTTCAAGTATACATCATAGGCCTTAAAGCGGTTTGGTGGTTTGGATTAGCCATCAGTCTAGTTGCATTTCTGGCTGTATGGTTAGAGGAAGGGTTGGAACTTAGAAAGGATCTCGAAACAGAGTACGGACTAACGAATGATGAAAAGGGTGAGTTGCGATCGACTCAAAACATTGTCGGAGTTGAAGCTTCTATTGGATTGAACGACGGGCACCAAAACTAGTAGTGCGTGGACTCTATTAAGTAGGTAGGTAATCACAAGTTATAGACATAGATGGACTATTATAAGATATTATTAATATGAAACTCAATAAAGGGGGGAAGATGCTTGGTACAAATACCAACGTCAGTGCAACTCATCCCTACTGCGACATCTTAGTGTTGGATGGCAAGGTCTATCCATACGACAGGGTCTAGCATCTAGATGCCGTGGTAATTGATGGTTGATTGATTGTATACAAAAAAGAGAGAGAGAGCTACGTACAAGAGGGAGCGCTCACATATGAGACGTCCCCGGATTACGTAAGGCCAGTGCGCTAATGCTTACGTAATCCACACCTGACTGACATCCTGACACTTAATCATCGCTCAGCGGTGTTCGGCTTAAGGCGGCACCACCTCATCTCTCAGAACGGAAATTGCGTTTAGTAGCCCCCATTTTCTAGAATAAACATTGTGGTATATTACATCTAACGGTCGAAATTCCGAAGTGGAAGGCATTTTACCTCGGGATGCTGTTTTCAAGATAGAATATCGCCTAGTTCACTAGATGAGCCAACTAATTTATCATAGTAAGGGCCCAAGGAGAGTTATCATGCATATAACTATTATTAGACATCAACGACTAAATGTATATACCTCTTCTACATGGACATCTCAATATAGACCCACTTCCCCCCTGATATATCAGGTACCTACGCACTTCGCCTCGGTGCCTGCGAAAGATTTATGACAAGTGAACACGTTCCAGAGTGTATCTTGCGAGGAAGTTTCCGCAGTACAAAGTAGGAAAAGAAAATGCTAGATTTTTGCTAACAGTTGGGGTCCTTATTAGGGGTCTCAAAGGGGGAGGGGGCATATGGCCTACCTGCTTTTCAATCTCCGAAGGATGACAGTAGGTCTACATAATATCTTCTCTAGGTAAAGGAACAACCTCCAATAGACTGGAATAGTACCCAATTTAAATGTCAGCTTATTCCGTGGTGGCTGAAGCATCGCCCATTAAGATGCTGGAGCCTCAAACATAACTGATGAGGGTCCATATCATCGGTATGAATACGGAGATTCCGAGAGCGAAGGGATAGGACTTACTGCGTGGCAGTGTTATCATTACATCTTCGTAAGGTGCCCGCCCTAGCACGCCAGATTACCGGATCAAGCTATAGGATAATCAGTACAACGTAGTATTCGAGTCTTCTAGATCATTTAACACTTAGATATTTTCTTTCTGTGTCGCGAGATTGAGTATTAGCGCGACCCAAATACCAGATATTCTATGCGGCTAGACTCTTTATAGGCTTAATCCTTTGTGTTACCAGCTGATTTAGATTGGTTTCGGGCGTCTTCCTTGTAAACCACCTTTCTCTTATAGTCGGCGATCTTCGCTCTACTATTTTACCGTACCGAAATCGTTGCTTATTGACATGTAAGAATAGAATCAGAGCCATGTCCTATTTGGGAGTTATTTTCCGGGTGTGACTTCATACGAGATAGAAGTTTTGACTTGATATAATTAAGGGCCCGCTGCGGTGTTGACACATTGGAAATAAAACATACATGTATAAACAATACTTCTGAACAACAAACACTTATTATCGTCCCCGGTCCGATATTCACTTGCAGGAACAATAGGGAGCTTCTAGTCATTAGTAACAATGACTCTTAACTTCAAGGACAACCCAGAACCTAAAGTAAACGTAAGGAGCTGTAGAGAGAATATTTGGGGAACGAAACTATTCAGTTTCACATGAAGACCATATTCCTCTTCACAAAGAGCGACTTTAAAACCGTGTTCTTCCTGCAGGGTGTTTTCGCCGTATCGATAGCCTTATCTAAAGACGGGTTTGCAGGGGCTTATTTCAGCAGACAGGAGTTGAAAAGACAGCGCTGCGATTGGTATGTATGATGATTTGGATATACTTGCACCTATTGGCCGAAAACATTTCAAATCGGCAGAAGCCCGACTCGATAGCTGAGGATGCAATCAACAAGCCCTGGAGGCCCATTGTCGCGGGCCGTCTTACCGCAGCCGAAGCGCGATCCGTACTCCGAGGAGTCGTCTTCCTGTCTATCACGATCAGTTTCCTTCTCAGTGCCTGGATGCCTAGTGTCACTTTATGACGATGGTATGGCTGTATAACGACCTGGAAGGTGACAGCGCCGGTCCGTTGTTGAGGAACGGACTGAATGCCGCAGGGTTGACCTGCTTTGGCTGGGGTGCTGTAACGGTCCTCCTTGGTAATCATACTAGGGAGGGGGTGAGGAGATGCTATGCAATTGGTATGTTCTCATGGCTGCAGTGATTATGACGACGGTTCACGCACAAGACTTTGCAGACATTGAGGGAGATAAAGCACGAGATCGAAAAACCATGCCATTACTATATGGCGAGGCTCTATCACGTTGGAGTGTGGCAGTACTTGTCCTGGTTTAGTCATTAGTTTGTCTAAGTTTGTGACATATACATACTTTGATTATTCATGGTGTGCTACTAAGCATTGCGGGTGTTACTGCCGTCCTGGCCATAGTGCAATGGGACCAACGGTGCGACGTATGGGTTTGGAGATTCCAGTGTCTATGGGCTACTGTTCTGTATTCGCTACCTTTGTTCGGTTCTACAGCATCAGAGAACTACCACTTACACTAGACATGGACTAGCATCTCATAATAAGCACTAATTGTYCCCTAGYCCCCGCCATAATCCTTACTTTCTCACGAGATCTATTAGCAGAGTCCATCTTGTCTCAGATCCTGCTGCAATAGTGATGCGGTCCCACATGCCCATGTACGTCATCCGCGACCCACCGCCTACCCCTAAACTGATTGCCTTATAACATGATGGCAGCTCACTATTAGTTGCGTAGCTACTTAGATGTTACTAACGAAGCGCATTTTTCAGCTACCAGCAAAACTTATGGATTAACTCATACAGCATGATAGTAAATCATAGAGTTGTCTTGGATTAACGTTCATAGCTTAAGTCAGGGTTAGGGTTAGGGTTGGTCAATTTGCTCAAAGTGGGTTTATTGTGAACTGCACCTAACCCTAACCCTAGTTAATACTACCTATCACCATAACATTATGTTAGATAGGTAAAGTAATAGTGAGCGAGTGTCTATTTGCTTGAAATGTCTTTCGGGTGCCTACCTTAGGTAGTCTTCCTGGTGCTCGACATATAGGACTACATAATAATTTCTTGTATCTTGCGTTTACCGGCCATCATATTAACCCTGCCACCCTCCATGGTCTCCTTAAATCTGGCGTTTGTAGTGTACGTGTCGGTTATGAACCGTCTTAGACGGAGGATGGGTAAGCCACGGGATGATGCACCAATTCGTTACGTCCGATACCGACTGTGGGTCCCTAAAATCGTCCGAGCTCCCGGAATTAGACGGTGTTAAGGAACCATGCATATGGATATACCGGAGAAGTATATGCCGATGTCGCCCGAATGATGCTGATTCTCGGATCCTAATGGACGGAGATAAGAACTCGGTGCAGTTCCGATGGATCTATAGGGAAGAAAGCCGCATCTATCTTAGGGACCTATCTCGGCAAGCAGCTACCATTTTCAGACAGTTAAATATCCTGGCGGGCCGCAGGCTATTATCCGCGGTAGCTTCGCTAGAATCACATCCTGTGGGTGAGTCAATGCTACTTGCGCCACGGGCGGAATCGACATACGAACATCTCGCCCCCCGCTCGCGCAGCTAGACGAGGTCCCTGGACTATCCGATTCACGAACAAAAATTGGCTCTACTTTTGGATCAATATCTCGAGGGTTGTTACAATTGAAGGGCTGGCGAAAATGCTGGAGTTTTAGGAGGGATATTGTGTCGTTTTTCTTAAGGGATAAATGGACCCACTTATTAGATTAGGAGGGAATGCCAAGCTCTATAAATTAGGAAGTCCTTTTTCTTTTAAAGAGAAAGTTGTGATTTAGAGAAAAAAAGAAGGTGTGGCTTGAGGTTATGATAAGTGCAATTCCTAAAACTCGGGTTATTGTGTCGCCGGGGGTGGGCAAGCTGCTAGACAGCTTACAAATGGGTGGGACGGCGACCGCTCATGTTGATGTTGTGCGTGTCACAAGCACTTCAAGCCGGAATCGGTAAGATAGCAGCCTGTGTCTCTAGAAGGTTATGTCCTTGTTTGGCCCATGCTCACACCGTCAATGCGTCGTCGCGAGAAATTACTTTGGGGAGAAAACAACGCGTCTTACGGTTACATCTCTATCGTGGCAACGTGCGAGGATATGATTGGTCCGGGGACCGAGATCAAATGAACCGACGATCAGTCATGTCTGGTTTTCCGATCTCTTCCCGCTTGGTGGGTCTAAAGCTCGTCCAACGCCGAGAATTCGAGTCGAGGAGGCCGCGAAGGTCAAGTCAAATAGGTGGCGGGTTATTAGTAGACGATTGGAAGTGAGACGCGAGAACCAATTGGTAACTACCTAGGTAGTTAATACGGAGTTCCTGATTCTTACCTGGGTTCTGAATAGCTACTGTCTTACTTGCCCTCGAGGTGGATTGCCGAACACGACATCGGAACTGCTCTGCTGAGTCATTCTGATACTTGCATCAATCCACTGATATCATGTCAGATGTGTAAGGAGGGTAAGACACTCTCTTGACTTCATATTGGTTGCTAAGGTGGTATATTTTTGCCTATATGGGGCCATGGTCGGTGAGTACCTAATCTACCCGCGGAAATGTGGTCGCACATAATGCTCATAGGCCCCTATAGGCCCCCTCAGAGTTTTGAGTTCTTATCGTGGTCATAAAGACTAGAAAATACCACTTGAGCAGAGTTTTAACCACTCTTCATTTAACTACAATGACTTCCTTCTCGAGGCTCATATAGTAATAGACATTGCTCAGTCCAGTCTGCACTGGCTTACGGCTAGTCGGCAGCAGCCGGGAGAAGTCGTTATGGCATCTTCGCTATCAGAGGAACAGAAAGCCTACATGTTGGCTCACAAAGACGACAGTCTTCTAATCAATATAATTGCTTGTTGCTCGGTCTGTTCAGTTTTATCTGCAGCATTCCTCTTGTTCCGTTTCTACTCGCAACGCCTAGTATCTGGCGAGTTACGCGCAACACAGAGCGATTGTCTACTTACAATAGCATGGGCATGTATACCATATTATGAAATCTCCGACAAATGCTAACGAATCCGATTTTAAACCAGGTCATATATGTAGCTTTTGTTATTTGCTTTGCCTCAACCACTAAGTATGGTGGAGGGCGCCATATTCTTTTCGTTGCGAATCCGCGCATGGTTCAGATTGTCCGTTCGAATAGTCCCTGAAAGCTCCGTCCCCTTTCTTACAATCGATGGTGTAGTTAAATATTGTCGATGAGAATACATATGCCTACGCGATGGCTTTTATCAAGCTCAGTATTCTCAGACTGTACGGAAGTATCTTCTCCTCGCGGCGATTTTACTATTGGTTATGGGCCGTTGCAGCAGTCATGATTGCTTGGGCGATTTCATGCGGATTTACTGCTATTTTCCAGTGCCGACCTATCTCGCATACCTGGGATCCTCTTGTGAAAGAACAGTTCTGCATAAATTACGGCATCTCCTTGCTTGTATCAGGAGTTATCAACATTGCAACCGATTTCGCCATCCTGGCATTGCCTATCCCAATGGTCTTGGGTCTCCACATCTCCAAACACAAGAAATGGCTGCTTATATTCACCTTTGGTATGGGTGGGAGTGCATGTCTCGTCAGTATCATTAGACTTGCATTCACAATAAAAGTTGGTTCAACCGCGGACGGAAGCTGTGAGTTTCACCTGCTTCAACACGAACACCGTAATAGGATAGATCTGACAGGTAACTTGAAATGCAGGGGACGATATTCCTGCGGGATTGCTTTCCGTTGTTGAACTCATGGTTGGCATCCTCGCCGCGTCGATTCCCACATATCGCCCGCTTTACCGGCGAATCTTGCGTGGGTCAGCAACACCAACCCCTATTGCGAATACCCCGGCACTCCAACTCGATTATGGAATCAACGAGAATCCTGGTAAGAGATCTAACAGCAGCTGTGAGACGGGCTCACAGCTCATCGACGACGTCTTAGCGGAGCACTCTTCAGGGGACAACCTCACAGGCATCAACACAACAGACCAGATCGAACTTGTTAGGTATGCTAATAGAGAAAGCGATTGGATACGCATATCTGATGAGTGTGTGTTATGATACACTATTTGATATAGCAACAATTATATATATATATGTCTAGGGTACCTACATCTGTATAGGTAGGTACCTAGTCATCCGACGGAACTATACAAATGTGTGTGAATATATATACAATGTACACGCATTCTAGCGCTTGGCACAGTTGCTAAATAGGTGGACGTCATTACTGCGGCTATGAATGCCTGTTCAATCATTAGACTTCTACATGATGCAAGTCTCCGCTAGAGGTATCCGGGATACACGCCCGTGGTATGTTGCATACGTGATTATAGTTCCTCAACTAAGAACCCGGAATTTGTCCTTCAATGAATGAGAGACATTACCCGCATCATCATAAGAGGATTAGCAGAGACCGGTGTATAATGGTTCATAGACATAGACCCGCATAAGTGTGACAAACTAGTCATATATGCAGTACTTGCACTATCTCCGAGGCCTAGAGACGCACATCTCAAACCAGAAAGGCGTGTAAAGCCCATCTAGCTGATAAGAAATTAGGTAGTCAATGCGGGGAACAGGGCATTGGCAAATATTAATTGGGTGTTTCGACGTAGAAACCCTGTTGAAGTTGTAGTTGGAGAGTTGCTGCTCTTTTCCCTAGTTAGACGATTTTTTACTCAATGTAGGCTACCTAATCACAACTCAACAAGATGTTCTCCACCAGTATCATAGGGGTAATTCTTCTTGCCGCCCCTTTAATATCCCTCCAGGATATCCTTAGCTGCCTTCTTTGATATCATGAATGTCGGTAAAACCGGGAATGCACCAGGTGGTTTGGGGAACACCGATGCATCAACAACGCGGAGACGCTTGACCCCCTTAACCCGGAATTTTGAATCTAGAACTGACATCGGATCAGAAACATTCCCAATAGCACATGTACCACTCGCATGATGCGAGTAAGCCTGCAGCTTCAAATACTCTTTAATAGCTTCATCAGTGCAACCGGAGCCGTCTCCCGTGCAGGGATGCAGCTCCTCAAAAGGGGTCAAACCTGAGGTACCTGGTAGCAGGCTCTTCACTTTCTGTCCGAACTTGACGGCTTCGAGCATTGCCTGCAGATCCTTGTCGCTATCCTTCTCAAAAAAACGGAAATTGATCTCGGGTGGTTCGAAAGGATCCGCGGAGCGTAGTGTAACTGAACCGGCATTTGAACTACGTGGATCCATGTGGACGAATGGAATTGTCAACACATTTGGGCCGTAATTGTCAGGATATCCGGGCCAGAACCCCTCAAAACCAGAGTTTAAGGGCCTATGTCATGAATGTTAGTCCACAACGAAATCAGCCAATGTAACAATGAAGTTAATTTACCAGAGGAAGATATCGCGGTCCCCTTCCGAAGCAGACGTCTTCAACTGCGCCACATAGCGGTTGCCAAAGCCCTCGAATGGCTTCGCTGCAAGTGACAAGACACCACCTTCATAGTTGTCTCCAAGATTTGCGCCCACCCCTGGAACATCTGCTACTACGGTAATGTTGTGTTTCTTAAGTTCGTCTGCCGGACCAACGCCACTGAGCTTCAAAATCTGAGGAGAGTTGAAAGATCCACCAGAAATGATGAGCTCTTTGCCGACCCAAGCGAAGCCAGTAGTAGTATTCCGACCTACATCATACCGAGGATCAGCTTTGTAAGCACTAGGACCGACAACGTAGTTTATCGACATAACAGCCGGAAGTTCGAAGTCCCGTAGTTGATCCCAAGTAATCCCAGTGAGGAATGCATTGAGTTGAACAGTGAGCGGAAGATCTGGATTCTCTTCAAAGGCCCGTTTTATGTAGTTCGCAGGGCTAAATCGGCGCCCAGCAGCATCGGTATGAGTTGCCATGCCGAACACTCCAGTCAGTTTATCTCGATCCGGCTCGGGCCCATTAATGTCCCTATTCAAGAGCGTCCTGAGTTCAGCATCCGATATCTCCGAACCGGTCTTATTTCCTACTGAACCAGATGATTGTGCTATTACCTCCAAGACCGATGTTCCGTCAGTGGCATTGCTCAGCCATGAACCATTGTCCTGATTGCTATCTAACCATCCTGAGAATCCATGGCCCGCGGTTCCATTTTCCAGATAGTGACAGTTCTCGATCTCCTCATAGATTTTTCTCATCTCAGGGGCTCTCCACGAATCATCACCGGTGATCTCTGCGATGTAATTCCAGTTATCATCGCTTGGCAAATGAAGAACTGCCGCATTGTGCATCGCGCATCCTCCCAAAGTAGCCGCCCGTGGATAGTAAATGCCGAGTTGTTCAGCACCCTCAGGAGGGTCGAGTCCGACGTAGAACGACCCATTGGTAGTGCGCCAAGACATATGCTTGTACTTCAACTCCCTCTCAGGGTCGTCGGAGTGCTTCACGAAGAAGTCCCATCGGGTTCTTGGATCATTGCTTGCTTTGGTGGCCCTATCAATGTCTTGATACAGGGGGTCCTCCGAAAGATCGGATCCAGCCTCCAGGAGAAGCACTGAGTGCCCGGCTGCCGCCAGCTCCACCGCTAAAGGCCCACCGCCAGGACCAGAACCGACCACAATGTAGTCGTATTCCTGGGCCACCGCATGGCCGATCCACAAGACGAAGAGCACGAAGGAGAATATAATGGAAGTCAACATTGCGACCACGTTGCACACGTCGAGGGTCAATGCAATTGATGCTCACTAGAGTCTTGTCACTATACAGACTTATATCTCCATTTTTTATGTCCTTTTATCTGTAACCCCTCTATATAACATAGGTAGATTAGGTACTATCGCAACTCGAGTAGGCCAATGGCAGGAACAATAACCTGCGATTGTCACCATATCTCTCGCCTCATACTTCATCCTCATTTCTGATATATTGACCTTGCAGAGAGATCGCCGGTAGATCGTGCTAGGGCTATGTTGAACTTGCTAGTACAATTTTCATCTAGCTCCATTTAGCCGCAAGTGGAGATTCAGCCGAGCAAAGAATCCCATGGCAGATTCTATGGACTGGGGTGTTGGGGGGCCATCCACCTGCCAAATGCAGGTATGAAGTTTTCCCGAACTCACCAAGCAAAGATCTACGAATTCTCAATTCAATCATCTCAGTCACACTGCTAAGACTAGTGCACTACGTAAGTCCCTACTCAATATATTATTAACAAAAAAACATAGCGCCAACCTCGCCATTGAGAGGCGATTACTAAGAAGGGTAGTTGTGGTAGAATTGTCGCGTTAGGGATCGGCTTACAAATCGTACGTTATGTCCGACTTGCAGGCATGCAAGTTGGTTCGATATTCTGTAACAGTGGCCCCGATAATGTTATCCCGATCAGTAACCTCATCTTTTCTCGTGAATGCTACGATGTGACTAAAATAGACCCACTCTTAGAGAACCATGGAAATACCATGCAACCCGAATTACGGGTCGTGGCCGTCATACTAGTTACCGTCATGACGTTAAAACATGCCCATTATGCGAGTAGATTACTAAGTTAATCAACCTTAATAATTAGCTCCGGACTATCAAACACCCTGCCGTCGACTTCACCTGTATATATTGAGAGGTGTTTCACCTGTTTGGAAGAGGAGTTTTAGGAATCAAGTCAAGCAAACAGACAAGCAGTCAAGCAAGCAACCAATCAACATTACAGAATCACTATATCAACCATACAAGCAACCCAAACGACAAAATAAAAGATACTATTCGACATGGCGCCCTCAAGCACGAAGCAGTGGTCAGTCACTGGAACTGACAAGGACTTTGACGGCCTCGTGCTCAGCGAAGCGCCAGTTCCAAAGATTGGAGACAACGATGTCCTCGTGAAGCTTCACGCTGTATCGTTGAACTATCGCGACCTCATCATACCCAAGGGCCAGTATCCCTTCCCCGCCAAATTCCCAGTCGTCGCGGCATCGGATGGCGCCGGTGAGGTTGTGGAGGTGGGACCCAAGGTTACACAGTGGAAGAAGGGCGACAAGATCGTCACTCTCTTCAACCAAGGCCACCAGTATGGCCCGATGAACATCGCTGCCTCAGTTACCGGACTGGGCGGCGTCTTAGACGGTACATTGCGCCAATATGGCGTTTTTAACGAGAATGGGTTGGTTCGAGCTCCGGAAAACCTTAACTACTTCGAGGCGAGCACCTTGACATGCGCAGCCTTGACGAGCTGGAATGCGCTCTACGGGTTGAGGCAGTTGAAGCCCGGAGAGACGGTTCTCGTGCAGGGTACGGGTGGTGTTAGCATCTTTGCACTTCAGGTAGGTGTTTACTCTTGCGCACGCATGGGACAGTATTGCTTACCCCCTTTCCAATAGTTCGCCAAGGCGGCTGGTGCCAGAGTTATCGCCACCACCTCAAGCAAGGAGAAGGCAGAGACGCTGAAGAAGCTCGGCGCAGACCACGTCATCAACTACAGGGAAGACCCTAACTGGGGCGAGACGGCCAGGAAGCTCACCCCGGGCGGCGCGGGTGTGGACCACATTGTTGAAGTCGGCGGCTCTGGTACCATCGACCAGAGCTTCAAGGCCATCAAGTTCGAGGGCATCATCAGCGTGATCGGCTTCCTCGGCGGCGCGAAGACGGAGACGAGCGTTATATCCACCCTGCAGAACATCTGCGTCGCCCGTGGCGTGTACGTCGGTTCGAAAGAACTGATGGAGGACATGATCGCGGCGATCGAGGCCAACGACATCCACCCCGTTATCGACAAGGAAGTTTTCGACTTCGAGAAGGCGAAGGATGCTTACCAGTACATGGTATGTTGAACCCCATTTTAGAGAGATCTGATTGGTCGATGCAATTTACTAACCCCTTTTTCTCCAACAGTGGGAGCAGAAGCACTTCGGAAAGGTGGTAATCAAGATCCCTTGAACGAGATAACGAACTTGTAATGGTAAATGGGGGACTAGAGGAACGATTGATTACTAGGTAGTTTAGTGTTATAGCTACGATCATTAATATTGCCCCTTGGTGCACGATTGAATCTTTCTTATTGTGGCTCGGTGAAGTTTATAGGAATCATTGATTGACCTCAGTTTCTCTATCAAGTTGTGTTCGTAGCTAAATTGATAGATAATGGCAGAACGTAAAATCGAATCTCAGCGTAAGTACCAGGTAGTTATGATTCCAAATCTATCTCAGAAATGGTAAAATGGGGAAAGACATGACAGAGGGGGCGGGTAGAATATCATCCATCAACTATCTTTTCGGTGACCAGATACATGTATGAGGCCATACGCCTCTCCTAATACTAAATACGGTGCAAATGTCCCCCTCCTCCCCCCAAAAATTCCATCCCCCCTAATCCATGCGGTTGAGCGGACCTAGGTATTACACAAGTCAGGTGTCTACCCACCGTCTTGATGCTGAGTGCTGATTCCTATCGAACTACTTATTCTCAGGGGTGATGTCGCTGCCATAAAGGCTTTGCTGCGTGACGCAGTTTACAGTTGAGTATGGATACCGATTAGAGCCGTCACTGGGTGCATGCTCCACCGGGTGGTCACACCTGGTGATATTTCCTTCCAGCCGCACCGTGCTAGGTCGATGACGAGACCATATACTAACGTTCTTCTACGTAACCTACCTACTAAACGGTACCTAATAGCTTGGTTGGGCTGTCCCACTTTCAGTCAATCCAAACAGAGTACCTAATGTATTCTCGAGCTGACTGCAGACGGTTGAATACCGGAAATGACTAAGTGTTATTTCCACCATAATTGGAGCCAGGTCCCACGTCTAGAAGGCCTTTTATTGAAGTATGGCGGTGTTTTACAAAGATATCTACCGCTAGTCATACCTAAATGGACGTGGGCGGCTGTCTCAAAACACATTGCCTGGAATCATTTGGCGTCATATCCATACACGTAGATAAGCACTCAGGGTTATATCAAAAACTGTTATTTACATGTAATACACCTAATTGGCAAATCTGATAGCATCAATGCTTGGTTACTGGTCAGAAACCGCTTGTATCTAGGTATCTCGCAAAGGGGCTCTTTCCTTGTTTTCGGTGGCTGCTTCGTGGAATTCCCAACAATTGCATTTGCATCCTGGATACATGTCATGTAATTACTATGACAGTTACCTAGGCTACCTTATTTACTTCTCTATACATTAGGTACATCTGCCACCTGCCTTGCGTGACGCGTTCGTACCTTCCTATGAGGTGCAAACGCGTATCTAATTGGGTACCTGAGGTACATAGTGAATCACCGCCTGCCCCAAACGCCTTATCCAACATTGAGGGAGTAAAACGGGCATCTACGCAATACATAACTCAGCTGTTGCATAACAGCCCAAGACACTTGGATTGATCATCGTAAATTGGCAGGTTGGTTTTCTATTCTTCTTAATCGGTACTGGCCCCGCAAAATCATCACTACACAACCACCAACAACGAGACCCGTCGTAGAGAACTTGTTCTCCAATGCTGAGAAGCAGCGAAGATGTCTACAGACATTGACGCTGTTAACGCTAGAATGCAGCGTCTCGTGCTCAACTCGCAGCTGCTATGCGCGAACGACAGCAATGCTGCCGCACCCTGTAAGGAAGCTGGAACCTCTGCTTGCGGAGGCTGCTTCCTAGTCGCGGTAAGTCCTTCTCGATTCGCGTAGATGGTCGAAGGTTTATGCTAACGTGTTTGGTGCGACAGTACTGCAGCAAGGCCTGTCAGGTCGCCCATTGGTCTATCCATCGCCGGGACTGCAATTCTCCTCTTAGAATGAGTGCCTGGGAACCATCCTTTTTCGCAGAAGGCCGTGAGCCACAGTTTTTGAGTGAACCCCCGCCGAAACCGGAGGAGTTCATGCATATCTATCTCTGGGGAGATGTCCCAGCCGTCGACGTTATCCGACTTGGTGAAAACGAGGGACGGGAGTTTCGAGGCCCGCTGGATGTATTCTTCGCCGGTACGAATCTCTTTAGTTGTCCTGCTTCATTCTATTCTGTGGTCCTATATTAACAAATCGTAGCTCCTGGAAACATTCGGAATGCGATTTATTCAGTCGTGAATCTCCCGCGCAGCTATCGAGGGCCCCTCAATATACTTGTCAACGACTATGAAATCGCAATGGTGGCTCGCAACGTCATATTCCTCTTGACCTTCTTCCTTGAAGACGACCCCACTATGGCTGCTGAATATGTCCTTCACACTTGGTACTCGGCCTTAGTAACAGAGTCATGCCACGGCATGCTACGGGATAAGATCAAACCAGTAATCAAAGCCGTATGCGACAAGATTGCCCATAAGCCTGGTTCGGCTCTTTTAAGCAAAACATGGTCGTTTGGCGATAGTTCTCTGAGACTAATACTTACTCGGAACAATTGGTTCTCGCTTCTCTCATACTTCGATGTGCCGCAGGGTCTCGACAAAAATTCCGCTCTACAATTACGTGCGAGAGTCACTGTGGACCCAGACAAGGTCGACCATTTCGAAAGGGACCTATGTCACAAGTCCCCAGTCGCCAGGGTAGCGACGGCTAAGTTTCGCCACGATGGTATCTTGCTACCTTTTGGTCAACGGCGAGAAGAGTTTACGGTCCCTAACCCGTACGCACCCATACCCCGCTAACGTTCCCAATTTTAATACATTCAACTGACATTCATTCTTATCTAGGACAATGTTCTATACAAGGAAACCATGGCCTCTAGTGGAGGATGCTGACCCTACGTTAGAGTGGCCAATGAAGGCAACGGACGAGTTCAACATTGGACCAGCAAAGAACGATGTGTACGGCAAGCTTTACCATTACCTGCGACAGTTATTTGTAGACTTCCATCACCAGCTACGGTCTCTACCTGTGAAGTTCGAACACCTACATGCCGACGTACGAGTTCTATCGGATTATATCAGTGGAAGGCATTTCGATCGCATTGACGTAAGTTTTCATTATATATCTACATCGCCGACTAGAAAGCCAGCTTACCCCCACAGGCGAGTAATCTCCCTGACATAGGCTACATCGGTATTAACGAAACGTTGAGAACATTTAGCCCGCTGCTTCGACCAGTGGCTATGAATCGACATGCAACTCTCATTATGCTGTTCGTCAATGCGATTAATGAGATGGTTCTCCCAGAATACTACCGCTCCCATATATCACGTCGTTACACACGTAGGGAGGAGCGGATTGACAAGGTCAAGAAATATTTGACACGAGAATATCTAACTAGTTCAAACAACACGAATGAAATGAAGATTATAGGCGGGATAAATCTGGTCTATGATATGGACAATTACTTCAACAGGTACTTCCCCCAGCCACCTGAGGGCCTTAGTGGCTAACATCACACATTATAGATTCATGGGGCAGCGTCACTTCAAGGAACTCGGCTTCAATTATGGGGTTCAGATGAAGAAAAATCACACCATAATCGATCCATGGCCCCTGAAGGTCCCAGGTGGAAGGCCCACAAAGGAGGTCAAAGACTTTTTTTGCCTTCTCCTCGCTTCAGGTCACAGTGGGCAGGAGAGATACGTGGAGTGGAAGCGTGAGGCCGGTACAGAAGGTGAAGGCGTGAATTAGGAGGCCTCGTTATCTCGTGGATTTTAAGTTGAATCCATCGGGTCGGATACGGGGCAACTGCGGTGACTTTTCGATGAGTTTTCATGTATGTACTCAACGGATTACTACAGGCACTAGGTAGTCAGTAGATCTCTTTGCGATATTGCCAAGCACATGTCCAACCGCAGACTGGTTTCCAGTCAAGGAAATTGTCTGGGGTGGCTAGCTTTGCAGGTGAAGTAGCAATACTTCATCAACTTCTCGCGCTCCTACCGATGTACGTAATGAATACACACTCGACTATACCAATTCTCTATTTGTAGCATTACTTTCCCCTAGACCTAACGATGCCGTATGGTGCTGATCGGTCTAGGCCGCTCTGCCTTTCCTAGTAGAAGTCAACCAACCTAACACGACAAAGTCTTCAGTCCAGTCTCGCATATTGCGTCCATAATGTCAAGTATGAGAGTATCATATGCTCTACAGCATAATGAAGAGTAAGAACTCTTCATATTTCGCCCTTTTTTTAAATTGGAATAGGTCGTTTAGTCGTCGTAGTGCTTTGCATCTCCGCAGTACCAAGAATTTTAGAACCCCCCTTTAGTGTGTGCTCCTCCGAATTTCGGCACCTCGGCTAAGGGTACCCACGCTACTTCGGCCGAGAAAGGGAACAACAAGCAACCGTCCCAAAGAAGACAATATCACATATATTAAAAGTCGTCGAGTTCACCTCTTCTACACTATATGAGAAGCCAAATCTTCACATTGCATAGGAGGTAGTCATGTCGTCACGTCCCACGATTCTCCTAATTGGGGATCTAGCGCACACCAACAAAGAATGGGAGTCCCTCAGCAGTAAATACACCCTGCTCGAGTTCCGCAAAGGCACACGGGAACAGTTTCTTGAGAACTGCCGGAATGGGACGTACGACGCGGTGCGCGGATGCTACCGATCCAACGTCTCCACTGCCATAACGGGGCCCTTCAACAAAGAGCTCGTTGCGGCGCTACCGGAGTCTTGGAAGTTCATCGCGCACAATGGCGCGGGCTACGACAACATCGACGTCGATGCGTGCAGCGCACGCAAGATCGCGGTCTCTTCGACGCCCGGAGCCGTCGATGACGCCACCGCGGATGTCGGCATATTACTCCTGCTAGGCGCCCTGCGACAGGCGCACGAGCCACTCGTCGCATTGCGAGAAGGGCGATGGAAAGGCAGGTTGCGCCTCGGACACGATCCCCGGGGCAAGACCCTCGGCATCCTTGGCATGGGCGGCATAGGTCGGGCCATGGCGCACCGGGCGCGCAGCTTCGGCATGGAGATTATCTACCACAACCGCCGACAACTCGATCCATCGTTAGAAAAGGGTGCGAAGTACGTCTCCTTCGACGAGCTGCTCGCTCAATCGGACGTGCTATCCCT
The DNA here is from genome assembly GCA_000931505.1 of Hypoxylon sp. E7406B. Lineage (NCBI taxonomy): Eukaryota > Fungi > Ascomycota > Sordariomycetes > Xylariales > Hypoxylaceae > Hypoxylon > Hypoxylon sp. E7406B. Next base: position 25,229 of record JYCQ01000123.1, on the reverse strand, counting down.
GAACTTGGCGCTAAACGCCAGCACGCGACACATTATTTCCGCGCCGGAACTAGCCAAGACGAAGAAGGGCGTCGTGGTCGTGAACACGGCGCGCGGCGCGCTCATCAACGAGGCGGATCTCGTGGCCGCCCTCGAGTCCGGCCAGGKCTCGGCCGTGGGCCTCGACGTGTTCGAGAACGAGCCTGAGGTCCACCCAGGCCTGGTGAAGAACGATCGGGCGTTCTTGTTGCCGCACCTCGGAACGAGCACCTACGAGACGCAGAGAGACATGGAGTTGCTCGTATTGAGGAACTTGCAGGAAGCCGTTGATCATGGGAAGATGCTGACTTTGGTTAGCGAGCAGAAAGGCCTGGAGTGGGCGCCTGGGGAGCCGGATTCTTCTTGAGCAGTATGATTTCGGACCCCAGATGCACAACAGTGTTCACGGATCGGGTACTAGCACTAGCTGAGCCGTATCCCTGTGCCTTCGGCACTGCGCTTTAATTGGCGAAACTGGGCAAGACTACATCTAGAAGCCGGCGAAGACCAACGATTGGTTCAATATCCTTATTAGTCAATTAGAAACTCACAATTATAGACCTGGTGAATGTATATCTTAACCATGGAGTTCATTATTCCGGTACTATCGATTCCGGACTTCGAATCCATTCACTTAACCTCTTAATACGTCTCAAAAATATACACTTCGACAACAGATGTTTTAATACTGCCCAGCAACTTGAGCTCGTATACTTCCGAACTCAGCCACGCGAAGCAGACCACTTCCCAGGTATTCCCTGCCAATTCCAGGATGGACAAACGCCACAATGCGATTTATCAGGTCAGAATCGTGCACATTCAATAGGTACATCCATCGTACTAAGAGGTACACACCCAAAACTCAGTGATATACCCAGGACATGGCCACTGGCCAACCTGTCCAAATTTCAAAGTCTATCAAGGTTGGATTCTTTGAACAATGTAACCCTTCTCGGCTTACATCTTGCGTGTCGAGTCTCGAAGTATAAGTCTAAAAGAAAAGCAGTTGATCGTTGAACTTACAGATATATGAGAACCCAACTTGGTGACTTTTTGAATTGAATTTCACAGGCATGGACCTACGAATAGGTACTTCGTAAGGGGGGAGATATGCGAGACGCCTATCATTGCCATCCTCAGCGCCAATCACCTCCCCCGAATGTAGAATGTTCCTGTTCCCCTCACCCTTGTCCTATATAGGCCACTAGCATCAATAACAGGATGTAGAAGTGCATTTTTAGGTACTAGCACTGGTGCCTTCTCATTTTCCTACCTTTTCCCACGCCCAAGTCACCCGCTAGCTTCAATCATGGCTGTCCTCCGTCGTATGCTCATCGCAAACCGAGGCGAAATCGCGGTGCGATGTATTCGTGCATGCAAGCAGCTCTCAATTACCGCCATCGCCATATTCACTGCAGCAGATGCTGGCTCGCTCCATGTCCGCTTGGCTGATTTGAGTGTCTTGCTCGAAGGAGAAGGACCGCGTGCATATACAAATATGCAAGTTCCCTGCTTTCCAAATCAGCATTCTGCAGCTAATCCGTTCCTGGCACAGCGATGCTATTCTTGACATATGCAGGAAACAAGGTGCTGAAGCCGTCTTCCCAGGTTATGGCTTCTTGAGTGAGAATGCCGACTTCGCTCGGCGAGTCCACGATGCTGGCATGGTTTTCGTTGGGCCGGACAGTGAAGCAATCCATCAAATGGGCCTGAAGCATGTCGCAAGAGACCTGGCTATCGCTGCAAGTGTTCCTGTTATTCATGGTTCAAGTTTGCTCAGGAGCGCTGAAGAGGCGCTTGACGTTGCACAGAAACTGGGGTTTCCAGTCAGCCACCCCTTTCTTTTCCTCTGGACCACTTTCTCCGGTCATAGCAGTGTAGATCTAATGTGACCGGTTATTAATCATAAATATCGTATTGACACCAAATTTCATCCAGATAATCTTCAAGGCCTCCGGCGGAGGAGGAGGCATGGGGCAGAAAGCCTGCTTCGCCGAAATCGATGTTCCAGCGGCGTTCGCACATGTGGAGAGCCGCTCAAAAGAGCTCTTCGGCAACGCAGGGGTTTTCATAGAGAAGTATTATCCCACGAGCCATCATATCGAGGTACAGGTATGGGCTTTATTTCCCCGGCACCATTGGCCTATGGGCTTCTCTGACGCCTCGCTATCGATATCAGGTTTTCGGTAACGGGTCTGAAGTGATACACTTCGGTGAGCGAGAGTGCAGCATCCAGAGACGCCACCAGAAAGTACGCACACCACACCTAGGTGTCTAGATATCAAGTCGTCTACTTACATCGCTTCACTGTTAGGTTATTGAAGAGTGCCCTAGTCCATATCTAGCGGATAAACCCGAAATACGCGTTGGTCTCATCTCCTGCGCACTATCCCTAGCGAAGTCCATAAACTATAGTTCGGCGGGGACGATAGAATTTCTGGTTGACGATGAGACCGGTGACTTCTTCTTCCTAGAGATGAATACCCGTTTACAAGTTGAGCATGGCATCACAGAGCTCTGCTACGGTGTTGACCTTGTGATCCTGATGCTCCGACAAGCTGAGCAGCAACTCGCCGGCAGGGCTGGCATTCCTTCGGATGAGCTCCTAGCAATGCAGAAAGACGCTCCAAACGGCGCGGCGATTGAGGTTAGAGTATGTTGCGAGAACCCAGCTGATTCGTTTCTACCTGGCTCTGGCCATGTCCAGTCAGTCACCTGGCCCAGTCAGTATGCTCGCGTGGATACCTGGATACAGCTCGGGTCCTTCGTCAGCCCCTATTTTGGTGGGTCATCATTGAATACACTCAACAGAATACCTCTCACGCTGAAGGTTAGATTCGCTGTTGGCCAAAGTCATAATCCACCGCAGCACACGAGAGGAAACAATCGCAGAAATGCAGAGAGCTTTAGAAGCTTCAGGAGTTGGCGGGCTTGTCACAAATTTGGCGTTTCTGAAGTCAATTATTAGCTCGCCTGGCAAGTAAAACCTAATCGTCCCAGTCTAGCTCCCATAACTAATTCACCCGCAGCATTTTCCAGTGGAAAGACTCTCACGACGTTCCTAGAGACTCAGTTCACTTTTCAGCCGGTGGGAATCAAAGTCATCAACCCAGGGGCTTTCACTACTATTCAACAAGCCCGTCCCCGCACCCGGAAAGGTTACGGTATCCCCATAAGTGGACCTATGGACGATCTATCCGCGTCAAGTAGGTTACCTTATCCCCAATGTATAAGGAAATTGTCGCTAATATTTTCACAGTTGCGAACTTGGTTGTCGGAAATTCGGAAGACATCGAATGCCTTGAGATTACTGGACACGGACCAGAGCTCCTGTTTCACAGTGCGAGTGTAATATCCATTGCTGGCTCCCCGTTCTCCATAGAAGTAGACGGAGAGCCGAAACCAATATGGTCAAGAATCATCGTGAGACCAGGGGAAACACTCAAGATAGGAGCATGCGCCACTCCGGGGGGTCGATGCTACCTTGCGATCAGAGGAGGACTTCCAGGGGTGTAAGTATCTCGATTGACGAGGCGACCAGCAGTTCTAACATCGAAATAGGCCAGAGTGGCTTGGATCCAAGTCCACCACACCCAGCCTGGCTCTAGGAGGCCTTCAAGTAAGTTCGCCCCCTGTTGGAAGTCCGGCAAATTTTAGGTACTTAGGCTCTTGGTAGGGTCGACAACTTCGACGCGGGGATTTCTTCGAAGTACAAGATCTCGAGTTATCTGATCTTCCTAGTTCTTATCTACTCCCCCCAAGTTTGATTCCTCCTCCTGATGTGAAGGACATCTACGTGATGCATGGTCCACACGACTCCGATGATTACATAACAGCAGCCGGCCGGCAGACCATCTATTCCAGCGAGTGGACAGTGGATTATAATTGTAACAGAACAGGAATCCGACTGGATGGCCCAAAGATAGAATGGGCTCGAACTCACGGGGAAGAGGGAGGTAGTCACCCGAGTAACGTCGTCGACTACCCCTATCCGTCGCCTGGTGGGGTCAATTGGACAGGCGACAGTCCCGTAATCTTCCCGCAAGATGCGCCTGGATTGGGTGGTTTCTTATGCTCGTCCACGGTTGTTTCCGCAGACATGTGGAAGCTAGGCAAGCTTAAACCCGGAGACAAGGCGAGATTAACCCCTATATCTTACGAGTCTGCTCGGCGGTTGGCGAAGCAGACGAAAGAGTTCCTCAAAGTTATTTCCGAGCATATAGAGAAAGGCTCCTTAGAGCACGATAATCCTCTCTCGCTCTTAGAAGTAGAAGGGGAAACATTAGACTCTGATGCGATTCTACAGGTTATCTCAGATAGCCGCGGGGGACTAACACTGACGTTACGCCAGGTATACTACCCCTAGTCAATCATTCATGTCTAGCCACTTTCACTAATCGCTCTATTCTATTCAGGGTGGCGACCGTTTCATTATCGTCAATGTAGACGTGCGTTCTCAGAATGTCGGCCTCGGTACATCAATAGCCGCCAACAACCTAGCTAGAGCTATTCAGAACTGCGAGTCTTCAGGGGTATTTGTGCACGTGAACATCAGTTGTGAGTTCACATTTCCATGAGGTTCGACTGCCAGGTAACTTGACTAAGACAATTCATGATAGCTATAACTGTCGAGTACGAACCAGACAAGATCTCCCAGTCAGACTTAGTCGTCCTGATCTATACAGCCCACCAACAAAGCACCGCTCTTGAGAAACCGCTATCGACTCGGCTTTTCGTGCTTCCTATCGTGTTCGACCATCCTTCCATTCGTGAGGCGGAACGTCGTTACACGACTTTACAGCGCGACAAGGCAGTCTATATTCCCGACAACGTCGCCTATGTACAAAAGAACAATGGGCTAGACTCCCGAGATGACGTATTCAGAGTCTTGAATAAGACACGTTTTCTTGTTGTGGCTGTCGGTTTCATGACGGGCTTACCGCTGCTTTGGCCGCTAGATCCCCTTGCACGCCTAACAGCTCAGAAATACAACCCTACACGAATTTCGACACCACCTGGAACCGTGGGTCTCGGTGGTGGGCTGTTCTGCATCTACCCAGCAGACCAGCCCGGTGGCTATATGATGCTTGCGCGATCTATCCCGGTGTGGGACACGTACGCTTTACGACCAGGGTTCAGAGAGGCTAAACCCTGGCTCTGTGAGCCATTTGACCTAGTTGAGTTTCGGGAAGTAAGCCTTGAAGAGTACGAAGAGATCTGGAAGCGGTTTGAAGCCGGCACGTACGACATTCAGGTGGAGGAAACAACGTTTGATGTCCGAGCCGAGCTCGATCAAGAACATAAGATTGGCGACTTTCCCGACGCAGTCGAGTTTCGCACTAGGCAAGCAGCGGCAGAGGAGAAAATGCGGCTCCGCGAGGAGCAGTTGCTTGCGGAATGGAAATCAGAGCAGGAGAAGAGTCGAGGAAACGCTCCTCGGAAATTAGATGATACAATACCTGGAGTAAGGATCTCATCGCCGCAAGTAGGAAAGGTGTGGAAGCTTCTCGTCAAACCGGGTGATATAATTAAGAAGGGTATGACACTTGTCATACTCGAGGCTATGAAGATGGAGATTGAAGTAGCTGCAGATGAATCCCATGACGGCCTCGTAGTCAAAGAGCTCCTGGTGCTGGAAGGGACATTAGTATCACCTGGGACGATGCTCGTCCTCCTCGACAAACCCAGCTCAATGAGCCTGTCCAATGCCTCTGATTAGGTACCAATAAAATAGCGTAGAATCTGCAATCTATGGACATCTTAAAGTACGAGTGCTTAGAAACCCACGTTCATTCATTTACTGTCATAGTTAGGCACAGGTATGATATAGCTCTAACTCCGATAATACGTACCGGTGATCAGCGGCCCGCATACCCCAACCTCCCCTAAATGATAGCCATCCTGAGGGGCGATTATTGGGTAACTACATGCAGCTGGGACTGGCATAGGTAGTGCGTATCTGCGGGGCAAGATTGGGGCGTTATCATCACCAACTACATCATAAATCGTCGTTCAACACCAAATAGCCAAACAACATGGCCGAGGAACAGTGGATGGAGATTAACTGTGATATGGGAGAAGGATTTGGAAGATGGAAAATGGTAAATTTGTCCTCCTCGCCTGCATCTTCCCTCACTCACACTATTAATAGGGACCAGATGAAGATCTAATGAAATACATCAACGTAGCAAACGTCGCCTGCGGTTTTCATGCCGGTGATCCGTCTACCATGGTGCGCACCGTTCGTCTTGCAAAGGAGCACGACGTCCGAGTCGGCGCTCACCCAGGAATGCCAGATCTCCTCGGCTTCGGGAGACGCCGGATGAACATTGCCCCGGACGACATGTACGCCATGATACTATACCAAGTTGGAGCTCTAGCAGGCGTTCTCGCCGCAGAGGGAGTACCCCTGAATCACGTCAAACCACATGGCGAGCTGTACTTCTACATCCAAAGAGATGCCGCCATTCGAGACGCTGTGCTTCGCGCCGTCCACACCTTCAACGTCCCCATATACGGACTTCCCACGAAGCAAATGGTCGAAGACTGTCAGCGGATAGAGCTAAAGCTTATCCCAGAGTTCTACCCTGATCTCGACTATAACGATGAGGGCGAACTCGTGTCGGTAGCCGAGTCAACCCCCGCCACTCCCGACTTAGTGAAGGAACGAATTCACTTGTTTGCCAGTAAGGGACAAGCTAGAACGAAGGCTGGAAATATGGTGGATATACCAGTAGACCGACAAGGGTTCAGCATATGCATTCATTCAGATCTGCCAGGAGCTGTGCAAAATGCTGCAGCAGCAAGAGTAGCCATAGCAGAAGAACAAATGGAGGCCGGCCGGCGCAGGGTATGAGAATTACACCACGTTTAGCAAGTTTGTTGTCAACGATATTTTCCATCGGGTCATTTTATGAGAATGGACACCCTTATTTGGGTCATGGTAAGAATCGACAGTCCCTACCTAAGACATAACCTAGAAGATACCTATTTTCCGACCAACCATGACAGCTCACCATAAATACATAGTACATAATGCATTTCAACATACCTTTAGGTAGATTCGTTCATGTCGAAGGATTAAACGGAAATACATTCGGCCACCACACTGTCTTGGAGCTTCACCACTTCCACGTATTCTAGTGGTGCTACTTTTGAGTCATCCAGGTTCGCTGAACATAAGAGCCGCGAGCCAGATACAGCCTATATCAAAGAGAGGGAAAGGGAGGAGGGAGGGGGAAGGCTAACACCAACACAAAGAATACATACCGGCCAAGGTGCCTGTTCATTTGATGAGGCTCCGGAACGCAAAGCCAGCTAATTAGAGTTAACTATTATGGAATAGTCTTATGTTCCTGGCCTCTAGAGATTCGTACGATTGTTAGACAGGATCAATGTTGACGACATGGTCCAGAGCCTGCCACAATCAAAATTTTCAGGGTCTTACCCGAACCAGTTCGTCCTTCCAATAACCTCTCAATCATGGCCATCTAGAACGAGAGAAAAATCGTATATGATGTGATAATCCGCAATCATCTAACACCCCTAGACTTTACCCCTTCCAACTCTAGCATCCCGCGAAAACCACCGACCTGAGAACACCCCTCGCCTCCCAACGGCTGCAATCGGCAAAGTTCACCTTCGCGCCGTCCAGATGTGGCTAGACAGGCCGAAAATATATGAATCCCGGGCATTCGACGTCTTGGCGTTCGCCGGGATAGTGGGTCTAGTATAGATGTCGCAATCGGAGCGGGCCATCGCGCAAAGGGTGGGTGCAGGGGGATGTGGTGAGCTTCCAACGCCGCCGTGGAAAAGTAATAAGACGACGCCGCCCCAGCTGCACGAAGATGAGGTAGAATAGAATAGCCAATCTCGCGAGCTTTTCGATTCTACCGACTTTGGGTCGAGCCCTTCCGACGACAGACAATCAACCGGGTACCTGCCTTAGGTAGATACAGTACCGCACCAGTCGGCAAAAATGAGCGACACCACCACCACCCCGACGGCGACAGTCTCGCCGCATGTACCGCAGAAGCGCACATGGTACCACACGACGCTGTTCAACGCGTTCGTGATCGGGGGCGTGGGGTTCATCGCGCCGGGGCTGTGGAACGCGATGAACAGCCTGGGGGCGGGCGGCGCGCAGGAGCCGTACCTGGTCAACGCGGCGAACTCGCTCGTCTTCGGCATCATGGGCTTCCTGTGCCTGTTCGGCGCGCCGCTCGCCAACCGCATCGGGCTCTCCTGGACCCTGTTCCTCGGCGCCGTCGGATACCCGCTGTACAGCGCGGGCCTGTACACGAATAATCGGTATGGAAACGTGTGGTTCGTGCTCGTCGGCGCTGTGGCGTGCGGGTTTAGCGCGGGCTTGTTCTGGGCGAGTGAGGGCGCTATTGCGTTGGGGTACCCCGAGCCTGGGAAGCGCGGGCGGTATATGAATATTTGGCTGTGGTTCCGCACGGGAGGGCCGTTGGTTGGAGGCGCCATTGTGCTTGCGCTGAACCACGACGCTCATTCCAAGGCCAAGGGCAAGGTTGGGTATCAAACATATCTGGTGTTCATTGCCCTACAGTGCGTTGCAGCCCCCCTGGCGCTCTTGCTCTCTCCGCCCGAGAAAGTGCAGCGCTCCGACGGAACCAAGGTGATCATCAAGAGTGAGGGGTCGATCGGCGCGGAGTTCAAAGCGCTGTGGGCGGCGTGCAAGCGCAAGGACATCATCCTGCTGCTGCCCATCTTCTGGGCCGCCTACTTCAACCAGTACAGCGGCAACTTCCAGTCGTACTACTTCGGCGTGCGTGCGCGCGCGCTAATCGGCTTCGTCGGTAACTTCGGCACGCTGCTGTCGTCGCAGCTCACCAGCACGCTGCTCGACTACAAGGGTCTCACCGTGAAGAAGCGCATCGTGGTCGGGTTCTGGTGGGTCGTCGTGTTGCACATAATCGCCTGGACGTACGGCTGGGTCATCCAGGAGAAGTACACGCGCAACCCGCCGGCGTACGACTGGGAGGACAAGGGTTTCGTCGAGGGCTTCTTCGTGCTGATCCTCTGGGACTTTGCGCGACAGTCGCTGCAGAATTGGCTTTGTAAGTTGGCTTGATCTAATTTCCTGTGAAGGAGTCTTGATGAGATGGAACATGCTGATCTGTGGTAGATTACCTCGTTGCCAACAAGACCGACAATATCTCCGAATTGACGCGATTCTCAGGCATCTTGAGAGGCCAGGAGAGTTTTGCACAAGCCGTCAGCTACGGCTTGAACACCAAGAACTGGTTTGGCGGACGTGTGCCTCTGGTCGTTAACACGATCCTGCTTGGTAAGTTTCACGATACCATTACTTTAAATATTCGCACTGACTAACGTCGTATCGTTCGTAGTCCTCGCAGCAATTCCCACCTGGCTCGTTGTTCGCGACCTCGTCCCGGTCGAGAGCGACACCAAGCCGACCTCCGACATTGAAAGCCATGTGGAGGAGGGCCTTACTGAACATCAGACTTTGGACTCTAGTGCAAAAGAGAAGTTCGCCATTGGCAAGGTGAGCGTCGGGGTCGATGCAGGAATGTAGATCGGTCCCTTGCCAATTAAATTTATAGATAACAAATTATTACACTTGAGGCTGAAATTCCTCGAAACTGTTGCTGTCCCGAGATATGTTGTGTGCCGTGCTACTGTTACCAGATCGTTGGTTCTCTAAGCTATGGGGCTACAGAGGCATGGAGTACCGTCAATTAGTATGACAAACATCAGAAGGTAGAGGGTTAAAAGCGAAACGTCTCGTTCGTGGGATTATCTAAAGATGTAGTAGTCAAATGTGCATGTTCTAAATCTCGGAATAGATAGATTATGCACACCTAGATCGAACAGATTCACATGGCATTGGAAACGAAATGTTGTTCTTGCCATTTGACTGGCGTCATTAATTTGTCTTATTTCTAAGTATTAGGTATATCGTGGTATCATAATATCCGAGCCATCTCGTCTATGCAATTAATCGGTTCTCCTATTACTCCTGTCGCTCCGAATAGATGTCGTGGGACTCGAGCTTCCGCTCGACGAGCCCGAATGCATGAAGCTATCCAGGACCGTAAACTCGTTAGCATAGTCAATGCTTCGTTTCCCCGCCCCAACGTGACCGTATCCAAGTTCCTCGTCTAACGCCTTGTTCTTGCTCTTCTCGCCAACTTCTACGTATTCGTATTGCCATCGGTAGGTCTTCCCGGCCTGCGGTCTAGGCAACCAGAACTTCCTCACGACGAAGAAAAACGAATAAGCAATAATACCGCCTCCGAGCAAGTCGACGGCGTAATGGTGATTCAAGTACATCGTAGCCCAGCAGATCCAGCAGACGTAGAATATGCACAAGCCTTTTAACTTGGGGAAGCAATAGCTAATGAAGAGGGCTTCGAGAATCGCGTCGGCGGCGTGAAGACTCGGGAAGGCTCCGAATGGGACAGGTGCCGTAGTGAAGCTAGTCGTGTACATGTCGACGCCAAAGAGCGCATCAATGCGCGCTAAGCCGGCCGGGGAGCCTTGCATTCCGTATTTCGCCGGTTCAAGGCCATGCAGCCTCTCGTACCATGGTGGGGTACACGGGAAGAAGAGTTGTATCGATACGCCCAAAGTGCTCATCCATCCAAAGCTCTTTGCAAACATCGGTACCGTTCCCGGAGCGGCGAAAATGAACATGATCGCGGAGCAAATGGCGGGGAGACCGAAGTGGCCAAGTCCATCTAGACAGTTGAGATTAGCACCGTTATCTCTTGTTTAAGTTGGGCTTGAAGCGATGCAAGGATCTAACAAGCGCAGCGCCACGGGTCGGGATCGAATCTTATGAAAATGGGGATTGTCTTACATGGAAACCAAGCGAACACGTCTAGGACAGGGTTCGTCCATTTGGCGAAAGTGCTGGAGAAGTTGGTTCCGTATAGAATATCTTCTAAGGCCGGAAGGACCTTCACAAATATATCTGGGCGAACATCATATGGAATAAATCTAGGTCAATTGAGTCAGCCCACATTGTCCGATTCGCTAGCTCCTTTGATTGGGCGAAAGTGGCATTGAAGCGCCTCGGCGAAAGGCTCATCAGACGCCCCGGAAGACACTTACCTGCTGGAGAAGAAATATAGTAGATATGTCCATATAGGCCACGACGGGAGGAAGAACTGCCTTGTTATGGGCATTAAGAGAAGGAGGAGGTATCCCAAGGCCGCAGCCGTCTTGATTATGGGTGCGGAAGGCTCAATGATCCATATCGAGAAAATGCACAAGCCGGCCAGGACCACATGCTGCACATCGAAAACACTCCATCTCCTCGTCCTCAATAGCTCGAAGGTGTCTGTGATCTTGAATGATGTTTGCAAAGCAGCGACACTTCTTGTCGAGCCAGGATCGCGCATTTGTTTTGTCGAATGCCCGGATTTTCTGAACATTCGAGGTAGGTTGTAACGGCCAGGGATCTTGTTTATTTTAGACGGGCTCAACCTTTCACGCCATCCCAGAGGGATTTGTGTCTCGGTTTCGACGATTGTGTTTGTCTGCTGCATCGGATCCCTCGTGCAACGGCAAGCGGGTCGTTTCTGCCTTGTCTCTCTCTCCCAGTAATACAGTGGTTCGTCCGCAGTGGGGAGTGTTGACCCAGCGCTGAGTTGTCGTACCAAGCTCCCAGGTTAGCACGGAGTAACCAGGGCGGGTGGCGGGCGGGCTAGCTAGGAATGCTGGCTTAGTTGTGTGTTGTCCTCCGGGATGCCAGACAGTAAGATATTGAGGTCGAGGGTCGTCGGCTTGTGTTGAAGAATCACATACGGGATGTAATTCCTGGATCATGCGACCGGAATGCGGGAGGAGGAGGGAAGGGGAGGTACATGATCTTTAATAATAAAGAAAGCCAACGACGGGTGCAGGGCTTTGTTGCTGCAGTACATAATAACTCAAGTGTCCGGATATAACGGGGACAGGGATCTGAGCGATGCAAAGGCAGGGCTTGGCTGATTGGCAGATTTGTCTCTGCGGTCATGGATTTTGCTCCAGGAGTGGGTTTATGAGTAATGGATTGAATGGGGAATTTTTTCCATCTGGGACTTGACCTGATGACAGGCCATGACCGGGTGGGGACTACGTAGGTACTTGGGTACATTCTTCTAGGGCGGGGGCCAATCCCGACTTTTTGTGCATACCACATTTTACCTACTCTCATACCTACATGTACATGTAGACAAGCAGACAAGTCCAACATTGAATGTTGTAGGCAAACTAGGTACATGTACATGTGCACCTACCCGTCGCAGCTTCTCATGGATGTAGGTATGTATGTACAGTACTTCTCATGACTAACGAATCCAGACCAACCAACTTGATCCAAGGCCACCATCTTGAATTCGCCTCTTACGCCTTCCCGTGGTGGGTGTGGCTTTCCCAACCAGCCAAGTACAGTACCGCTTGGGAACCTGGTTCGTTGCAAGCGCCATACCGCAACCTTAAATTCGAAAACTGCCCGGGATTGGACGGGATTGAAAGCCTTTTCGACTTCGTTAGCGCTGCCACCCGAATACGTTGGCTACGCGGAACATGCGAAGGCTGGCCAGGGTTGTTCCAGTGTGGTCCAGGGTGCGCGACGGAGATAAGACTAGGATCTTTTCGGGTATCCCTTCGCAACATGATATTATTAGTCAGTTGGGCTGCCGTACTGTACATCCACGCTGCATGCACTCTCGAGCCTCCTCCGTTGCAAGTTCACTACCGACGTGGACCGGCAAGGACATTGCCCGAACGTGTTTCTCTCGTTTGTTACCCGTACAATCTCGTCTCGTCGTATCGTTATCCGACAAAGCCACCATTGTGATACGGAGACGCCAATGTTACCTAGGCAATGGATTGGGGATTGGGGATTGTACCGCCTTAACTCCAAGCTACAAATATGTAAGACGTATCAGGCATCCTCAGGGTCCCTCATATTCTCAGCTCAGGGTTGTGTCTTGCGCCCAACGCTCCGCCTATCCACGGTGGAATGCAAATTGCGGCCTTAAGACCCTTATTAGCCTTGCCTCAAATCAACCTTAAACAGGACATCCTCTAGGATGGATTACTATGATGACCGGTGCCCTTCATAAATTCATAACAAAGGATGCCGAGGCAACAAGTTCCCTCTTCATTGAAGTATCCACTGTTCGTAATTGTCAGTACAATGGCTGCGTGGATGACATAATCGGTTGGTTTCTATGGGAAGAGCCTGATCAATCCCAGCGCGCCGGGCAACTCTTATGAGATCCAATTGCTAGTTCACCATGTGAAATTGTCATGTCAGAATCTGGTAAATGCCAAGAGAAGTAAGAAAGCCACTAATTATAGTCTACACGGGCAGATTTTACTCATTCGGCGCAAAATCCATCACCAAGGTCGATAATTCCAAACCGGAGAATCCTTTGGAAGGTTGCGGTTGAAATCAGTCAGCACTGCACTACGAATCAAAGCCGGACCCATCGGATGAGGCGGCACCGGGGGGCATGGGCTGCTGATTAGTGCACATGTGCATAACTTCCCAATGTACAGTACCTGGCACGATTTCCAAGGTGAATTGAGAGATGCGAGGTGCGAAGTACAGTACGAGAGCTCCCACACGATGCTAATATGCGCGCTTGTGCAACGACTACGATGCAACCGTCTCTTGGCATTGAGACGTTCGAGTGTTGGTACAGGGTTTTAGATTCTTGGCAGCCTTGGTCTAACTCCACTCTGCACCTTTTCGTGGCTACAGAGCCGCTCGTCTTATGCTCTTTGGGCGTATAACGTTGATGACTAGTGCCCATACTAATATACCAAATATCCGGAATGGAGAATGGACACGTGAGGGTTATTTAACAGCAATATGCGCGATATGTGTGTTTGCAGAACTGCCGTGTGGGTTGTGTGTGCCCGTTCATCTTAATGTATGCAGTTTGATAAGCAGGGCACAGCTTAATCAAATTGAGGTTCAATGTTGGATGGATGGATTTGAGATGCATCTGCGTCTGCGTCTGGCCAAACAAGTAAGGGGAAAAGACGGGAGGTCCCAAAGACCTGTAGCCTGCTTTTGTGAAACATTGCCAGTAACGAGATCGCGTGCGCAAACTTTCAGTGTGGGAGGAAAAAAACTGAGTTAAATGAGAGAAAGTGGGTATAAGCCGCGAGCTCCGCTTTAGTCGGTCTCCGCTCTCTGTCCGATACACCGACTTCAGCGACCCGGAAACATTTGCCTTTAGCTCCAGCGGGCGACTATTTTCAATTGTATACAATAGACTCCGAGAGCTCGCACTAAGCAGCTAAGCAGATTTATACAGACCGACCGTCCGAGGGTGTCGGGCTTCGGAGTTCACCATCTAGCGGAATTCTAAGTTAACTAGTAGTTGTTGTAGTTAGTTGTAGTTGGTTGTGGATCATGCGATTATTTTTTTTTCACGAAAATCTCGATTTGAGTCTCGATTCTATATAGTTGCATTCTAGACTGGCTGACTGGGAATACTACATATGTATCGATGGAGCAACAGAGCGACAAAGTGGCACCATGTGAAGATCTGCCCAGAATGCTGCCCCGCGAATTACCGGTCCGCGCACCTTGATAACTTATCGCCAACGAGCCTATGCGCTCGCTCCACTGACTGTCCGAAAAAATCTCGATTGCCCCCGTTCGTGAAATACCGATCACGCGACATTCCAATTCCCATGCCGACTTTGAGACGCCTGACAATTTGCGCCCTGACAGTTTGGGAAACACCAAATGGTGATGACAGTCTCGCTGTCTTAGTAAAACCCGAACACACTAGGCATTACACAGTCGGATGTTGGTCGTCTGTCTGCCTCAGGGCACACTGAGATCAAGCTAGGAGCCTTGAGGTACAGTACATGTGATGCGAGCTCAGTTTACCGCTTTTTACCGCTTGTGTCGCTTCTTCAGTGGTAGTTGACGCAAGGACGGCCATACATGTGCATTCGCGGATACATGTCTGGAACGTCTCGTGAACGAATGTACTGTACATAGCAGGGTAGGCCTCGGCACTTGCATGTTGGTATCAATGATTCCGTTTCTTTTTGCTTCGCTCAGTCTTGCCAATGGGCGCTAAGTGAACCGGATACCCACTCTGCCTCACTAAATGGGGATAGTAGTTAAGATCCCATGACGTCTACCTACATGCAATGATTTAGATCTATCTGGCTGGGCATTCATCTCATTTTAAGATAACCATTTTGCTTTGCCGTTAGATGAATGGCGAGAAAACTATCGACAAGAATAAGACGTGGAAATAAAAGTAGAGGCTGGGATCCCGCTTAGGATCCTACACACCCCTAACCCTCGCAAGACAGCCCGATCGAGTGCAAGATCAACACGATGCCTGCTCGAAATCCAAGACAGTCGGGCAAAAGAAGCTCCATCTGCGACGTATCTCGCAGATCAATGTGCCTCATTACTGTATTACCTAACCCTACCCTGACTACATACCTTATGAAGCGTAGGTGAATAGATACCGTCGTAGTGGCCATTACTCAGGCGGGCTAGCTACATGATTGAGGTCGTAGGACAGCTACCATATGCATGTGCATTACAGTTGGGCGGATTCGCAGGCTTCCATTTGTGACTGTCCTATTTACCAGCTCGCATTAGACCACGGGTCGCTAATGTAAGTTGGGATTGTTGTGTACCAGTGGGGGAAGGGAATTACTCAGGCGGTCAGACACAATCTGTGTGTGATCTAGTGATACATGTATACGATGTGGCTTATGACATAGCATGGATGCATAACATCTCCATCGGAAGGAAATTCTACCCGTGGATTAGGCCGCAGTAGCGCAGCTCCCCGGTACCGAGTAATGGGCACTCCTCTGCGTCCACATCGTCATGTGATGGTGGAGGTGCAAGCCTGTCCCAATATCCAATATCTTACAGCGCTATCTTGTCTCGGTCTACTACCGAAGGGATGGTAACAGCAGGCATAGTAAGTTCCTAGTGTAATGAGATCAGCATCTCTAACCGTTAGAAATTTCCACATGGAATTCGGTTATATCAATTAACCCATAATCATTCCTTGTCGCGACATCTGTGATATCGTCCGGCTGCTTGTATTGGGATTCCACTTGCCTCCTTGTCCTGAAAATGCAAATGCTAGATTGCTATCTTTCCCACTCATGTATGTACTGTAATCCATCCATCTTGTCTCGTCTCGTCTCGTCTCGTCTCGTCTCGTCTCATCTCATCACATCTCATCGTAAAACTAGGAGTATTTCCACTCTCCATCGCGTGCCTAACTAATTCCCTGTTCGCTGGCTCCTGCTTGATGCATTCTAAACAAATTGCTCTTATCACCGACATCTACGACATCTCAGCCTAGTCATATTATGACGGTGATCACCTCCGCGGTTGACTGGCGCTCCAGAGTCCTTTCGACGTCTCAACTACACGGTTCGCAGCTGCGCCTGGCCTTAAGCTTGCGGGAACTCCAGACGTAGGGCCCATGCCGCCCATTTCCACGTCTCCGTTGTGGTTACTTGAATAGCCCGAGTCGCCCTTCGCAGCATCGGCCTTGAGCGGCGGGGCGCCCCGCCCAGGCTCCGCTGAGCGGGTGCCATCCATCAGCCCGTGAGCCTGTGCTTGACCTTCCCGGAGCTTGTTGATAGCCCGCACGGTGTCGATAGCTGCGTGCAGCGTCTTCCGCGCGTTGAAGTTCTTCTTGACCGTTGGCAGCAGGTTCTGACCCCTGTCGCCATCGCCGCCAAGACTGTAGTCGGCGATGAAGGCATGCGATAGCGCCTCATGCGCCGTCATGCGCTTGTTAGGGTCAACTGTCAGGCACCGGCGGATGAAATCCTTCGCGTGGTCGCTAACACCGCGCCAGTATTCCGCCGGTTGGAAGTTGTAGTCGGCGTTGAGAATCGCCTGCATCTCCTCGAAGTCGGTGTCGCGGTCGAACGGTGTGTATCCGCATAGCAGGAAGTATGTAATCACGCCCATCGCCCATATATCAACCGGCTTACCGTGGCCCGTTTTCTTAAAAATCTCGGGCGCCATGTATCCAGGTGTGCCACAGGTAGTCGTTAAGACGTGGAATTGCTCCTCGTCCATGATCCGCGACAGCCCGAAGTCGGCAATCAGGAGGTCGGCGTTGTCTTCGGGTGTGCGGAAAAGCAGATTCTCGGGTTTGAGATCGCGGTGTACGATACCGTGGTCGTGGAGATATGCGACGGCTGAGAGGGTCGCGCGGATCAAGTCAGCGGCGTCTGATTCGTAGTACGACCCTTTGCGGCAAATCCGATCGAAGAGCTCGCCGCCAAGCGCAAGGTCGGTTACGAGGTAGAGGTTGTTCATTGTCTCGAAGTAGTCAACCAGGGTGAGGATGTTTTGGTGGCCCATCGAGACTTTCTTGAGAACAGCGATCTCATTTCGTACCTAATTTTGTAGGTTACATGGTTAGTCATATGCGCCTAGGTATCGTCTGGGAGAGGGAATCATACCATATGTTCTCGGCCAGCCATTAGTCTCTTGTTGATTACTTTCGCAGCATAGTAACGACCTGTGTCAATGTGGACACATTCCTTCACCACTGAGTACGAGCCCGCCCCTAATGTCTTTCCAACTTTGTACCTGCATGGCTGTATCTGAGGGTTCGGACGAGGAGAGCCGTTACTTGGCACACTCGCAGTAGCTGCCATGGTGAACAAAGCCGAAGTTCGGACTCGCTGTGACGGCGACTGGAATGGCTATGGTAAAGGTGTTGGCAAGATAAAAGGTAGCCGTAGTAAAAACGTCGCGCAATTGTTGGTGACTCGCTTGCGTCAACCCAAAGTTCAGCTTGTAAGCAGAATAGAGGGATTCAATATTCGCTAGATTATAGTCGGGAGTTGTCGTCGCTTATTGATAGATCATTCCAGCATGTTTAAGCCGCAAATGATCAAAGGGGTATATCTTCATGGAATAAACAGTATAATTCCGTAACTCGAGTGCCAGGTGAAGTATTTCTGAAGGAGCCGATGTATGATAATAGTCAGGTAAGTATAATAGGGGGGGTAGATCGGAGATGGGCGATCGGGTACGGCGCAGGGGGAGCCAGCCTTGTGGGGATATGCTACAAGTTCAATCGAAGTGACGATGTGCAAGTATGCCGGCTCCTGGAAGAAAAAAACGAGTTGGCAAAGCCCTAGATATTGGACAAGTCGTTCAAGCCGTAGTTAACAGATGTTGCGTTTTGCGAAAAGCGAAGGAAGCTTAGACGATCAAACGAAAAAGACGAGCCGCCCGCTAAGATTCAGCTCTTGCTCCACCTTAAACTCGGGTTGCCCCTCATTCAACCTTCATGCGTTTAGTCAGCCGAAACTGCAGTATGGTGATAGTGGGGAGAACGGGAACGTTTTATGCAAACGTACAGAGGCAGAAGAGGTACACGTCGCATAATGCCTTGTACAATGCCTCCTTTATAACTCATCTCTCGCACAACGATTATATTTCCCTCCAAACAAGGTAACATTAGGCATTCTTACACCTACGCGAATTAAGTGTACAGGTGTGTAAAGAATACCTAACCTTTTTTCTAAGTAATGGTTTAAATCTTACGTCGGCGCCAGAGTCAAATTAGCTCATACTTCGCGATTACCCCTATAATTTCAGACTAGCTTAATACAACAAATAGTCATCCTTCCAAGTTGTTTGGTACCGCATGTAGGGTTATTTAACAAGATAGACTGCTGGCTACGAGCACGACCGAAAGGGATTGTTGGATTTGAGTATCTATCTACTCGTCTCGACCCTTTCCTTTCCGGAACGCCTTCTTAGAGCTCTGCTGCTTCTTCGATCTCAGTCGACTCTCGCGCGACGATTGCTCCCTAATTCGCACTCATCAGTAAGACCTTCGCGCGGTTGAATACTTCAGGAAGATACATAGAAAGGTAAACTAGAACGTGTTAGGAAGCGAACTTACAAAGCTTCGTACTTCTTTTTCTTCTCACTGCTAGTCTCCCCAGGCACATTTTCCTTGTAAATCTTCTGCAGTTCCTCGACTAATTTGACATGATTCTCATCCGCATTCGCAGACCTGCTACGCTGGGTTTGCGCCTGAATCGTTATAGAGTCATTTCTTTTGGAGTAATATTTAGAGGACCGTAATGCCGGACGCATCAGCTTCGGCAGGTTCTTAGACAGCTCCTCTACAGACCACACTGTTGTCGCTTTACTCTCGGTTCTAACTGAGCTGTTAGAGCTACACTTAAAACTGTATCACATTGGAAACACTTACTTGTTTACATGCTGCCCCCCCGGGCCGCTGGATCTAGAGTAGCTAGTCTGGCCCTTCGGTAAGCTGTTTTCGTTGAAAGAAGTGTGCCATTTTCGAGCTTCTGTGAGGTCTTCTTCCTTGAAGGCAGCTTCGTAAGCCTGATACTGCACGAACCGTATAAGCCAGCTTGATGTGCCAAGGCATCTAGACACGGGACAGAGGCTTGATCGAGCCGGTGTGACTATGGTTCGTAGCATGATTATACGCCAGTCTGTTGGCATGTAGCCCTGACATCATAGTACCTCGGCTGAATCATAAGTATCAAACTCGGAGAACCATAGAGATGGAATCCTTTCGAAGAATTGATTTTTGTTAATCCCAATAGAATGGGTATTGTTTCTTTGTTCTCGAGATATATATACTTAAACGTTTTAAGGAGAACGCAGCTACGTACTGTGTTAGGTACAATCCATCTATTCATGATACAAATACCTCCACATCTGCTCTATGCAATTAACGTCTGGTTCAAGCTGGGATTAGTTCGGGTTAAGCCCGGTTAAGGCTAGGAGATTTAGTTAAGCGCTATACACTGGGGGCCAAGATAAATCCGCTAAATCGTTATTGCGAGGCTTCCATATCACTTAGTAAAACATCGCTATACCGCCTATAGCACTATATCGACTACATCCCTATCGCTCTCCACTACCTAGCTATCACTGTGGGACTGTGGGACGGCCCACCCTTTGCCCTGGAATTATCCAATGGAATCGGCACAGTGAATGTAGCCCATTTCTGTTTGCTACAGGGCAATTCCTTTTCTGCAAAAATTCCTACCCTCCTCACTACCAAAGCCCCAGCCTTGCCTTTCGCAAAGCCTCAACCCACCCTACACCCCTCCAGGCCCATCGATTCCACTACTCTTCACCTGTCACCCGTCGCTCATCAACCGTCACTCTTCACCCGTCACACACAGTCGGCCAATTGCCAATGTTATTGTGTGGTTTTGGGTGCTTCGTCACTAAAACAAGGGCATTGGTTGGCCCTCGCGTTTCCTCTTCCGTCCTCCCTTCTTCCTGAGGTATTGAGAAGGTCTTGCATCCCGTAACACGCACACTCTCACTCTCACTTTCACTCTCACTCTGATATCCCGACTCTTTCCTTTTTATCCAGCTATCGTGACTTTGCCAACTTTGATAGCCCATACTCTCTCCTGGATGGATCCGTACCAAAGCAACATCAGCTCTCAACTCTCAGCATAGTCTCCATACTAGACTTTCATTACCAACTTTCGCCCGCATCTCCGAGATTGTCAACTGTCGTTACTCACTCCAAGTCAACACCATCTAGATTGTCTTGTCGCCTGATACTACCTGAATGACGGAAAACTCGCCCGAAGTCCTGGCGACTGCCAACTTGACCCCAGTCTCGCCAGCACCTCTTCACCTATCCTCTCCCGTAGTTGTGCCAGCTCTGCAAGACCAAGCAGACTCTTTATACACAATGTCACTCTCTAACGGCGCCCCGGAGCCCATGCCTCCTACAACTGCCATGGAGCAATTCAGTGACCCAGCAAACCAGGACACCGTGACCGACACCAACGATCAGGATGATGCCCACAGCGTCAATGTTGGTATTTCGCACCGGCTCAGCTCCGGCAATGACAAAGATGGCGATGAGGATGGCAGCGCCGCGCATCAGGAGAGACCAGCATCGGTCGGAGATGAAGGAAACGCCAAGCGCCCTGGACAACAGAATGGTGCTGCTGAGTCCCAGCAAGATGTATCCAAGTCGATCACTTTCAGCCTTAGTTCTGATACGTCTGAATCGCAGACAGATCACTTTGAAGTCGCCACTTCTTCACATGACGTTTCTCCTACAATCCCTGCTCAAGATGTGCACCAGCCCATTCCAGACTCGAGCCCACATGAGGCTCAAGAGCCCCAAGAGCTGCAACAGCCGCAAGAACAGGCCGTAGTGCCCGTGCAGGACGATCCCGATGCAGCTCAGCCACCTACAGAATCGTCTGCTGAGATGAGTGATCCATCAAGTGCCACTAATGATGACATTGACATCCAAAGCCTCGTCGATAAGATCATAGGAAATGCTTCCGCTGTCAATGCCAACCCAGTCTCATCACCGCAGAATTCTGCMCCCAGCCCCTCTAACTCACTGCCCCCCAGWCCCCCAATGCCAGAGCAGCCTCCCCAGCCTGTTCTCAGCCATCAGCCGGGACCACCCTCTTATGCCACAGCGGTCCCTTCCGCCCTGCCTCCGCCGCCCGGCATTTATCCCGCCGGCGCTCCTGGAACGGCATTAGAGGCACGTAATCATCTGCCGCCGCCCCCGGCTCCTTTGAATGCTCTGCCACCCTTCCCGGTGGCACACTTTGACCCCACTTATCTTGCAACAGCAGATGCACACCAGCAGAGCCTTGGCCAGTCGCAACCATGGGAGGCGTTCCTCCAGGAAGAACGCCGCTATGTATCGGAAGCCAAGTGGGACCGCTTCCCCGAGGGTTCCAGACTGTTTATTGGTACGTCTCCAGTTACCTAGTCGTGTTCCTAGTTGCTAATAGTTTACAGGGAATCTGTCTAGTGATCGGGTTTCTAAGAAAGAGGTCTTTGATATCTTTTCTAAGTATGGCCGCTTAGCACAGATCTCTCTGAAGCAGGCCTATGGGTTCGTACAATACCATACCCTGGCCGAAGGACAAGCCGCCATGGACCACCTTCAGGGCATAGAAGTTAGAGGACGAAAGATTCGTGAGTAGCCCTAATTCCCTTTACAGATCCGCAGGACGCTAACAAATGGTGGACCTCGAATTCTCCCGCACTCAGAAGAAGGATGGTGGTGACGGCGATAAACGAGGAACCAGGGTCAAGAGAGAGAATGACCGTCATGATGGCGTTCGCGGCCGACGTGATGATTATCGCCCCGGCCGACAAGCGTCTCCCCGTCGAGGAAGAAGCCACCAGCAGGCTCCGTACGACGACAGCCGTGGTGGATACTACGACGATTATAATGCTCGTGGTCGTTCACGATCTCCCGGCTATGGAAGACGTGACTCGGGCCATTACCGACGCCGAAGTCCCAGCCCGTACCGTCATCGTCCATCAGAGGCGGACCTCGGAATCCCTCGCCGGTATGGAGGAGACGTCCCGGATGTGCAGTTTCTCCTAATCGATGAGGTCGAAAGACAGTTCGCAAGTTGGGTCGAACGTGCGTTTGTCGATCAGGGCTTGAAGATACAGATTATGTTCCTGCATCCTCAATATCCCCGAGAGGCCGTCATTCAGCGCCAAGTCATGGAAGGCGTCCACGCCGTCGTCGAGCTCGATTTTCGAGCACAACAAACCGGTACCATCTCGCTACAGGTGTTCAATCGCTCTGGCGGTCGTGACAATGTCCGATATGACCAATACCGCGATCTGAATCCTGCCATTGCCGCGCAGCTAGTCGGCCGCGCCAAATCTCAAGCCCAACCTCCGCCTTCCTATGCTGCACATGCTCAGTATCCTCAAGGGCCCCAACATTCCTATCTACCCCCGTCCTATGCTGGTCAACCGTACCCAACCGCC
Organism: Hypoxylon sp. E7406B; assembly: GCA_000931505.1. Classification (NCBI taxonomy): domain Eukaryota; kingdom Fungi; phylum Ascomycota; class Sordariomycetes; order Xylariales; family Hypoxylaceae; genus Hypoxylon; species Hypoxylon sp. E7406B. The sequence continues at coordinate 2,407 of JYCQ01000123.1, read as the reverse complement.
CATGGTCCTCCCCCGCCCGGTAACGCTGGTGTGCCTTTAGACAATGCTACTGTGCAGAGAATCCTTGGCAGCCTACCCAACCCGCAAGGCGCCCCTCAGGGTGGTTATCCTCCCGGTCAGCCAGCTGGTGGCGCTCCCATCGATGTGAATGCACTACTGGCTAGCTATGGAGGAGCCAACCCTGCTGGCGTTGCCGGATCGAATCAGCCGCGCAACGCAGGTTACATGCCCGGTCCTGCCAACGGTGCGCCCGGTGCCCCCTCTGGTGATCCTACACAACAGGTTCAGAACATTATGGCGACTCTTTCCCAATTCCGACAGTGAGCTAGCTGCTCCTGTATATACCATATACCTTCATAACCGACTCCAGCAAGCCATGTGTGAGCTTTTTTTTAAGCTCGAAGGATTAAAGTCCATACTACGATTGTGTACCCCCCTATAAAGGTCCTGCTGGCTTTGGCTTCGTATTCATGAGAAGCCTAATAAACATGAGAATCGCCTGAATAGCTGTGTATAGATTTGGTAGCCACGATGAGATGAAGACTTGTAATTCGCAGTTTTTCAGATAGGCCCAATAAAATGCACGCTATAATTTAATGGTAATGGTCTTTGCTGAATTGAGCTTTTTGCCTTTGATTGTACAACGCTTTTAGTGAGCTAAGTTTTGTCTGAACCGTTTTGCTTATGCCTATCCCTTTTTGGGCCAACCGCACCGTACAATAGGAGTCTCTATCGGACACGTATAACGTTAAGGCATGTAGCCGGAGTATAAATCAGCCAGCTAGCTAACTGGCCAGGCCTCGATAACCCTAGAAGTCAATAGACCATAGGCGCCTAATTTTCAAATTCTCCCGTCCGGTTTGAGTAACATCTCTCTGACCTTGTCCTCAGCCTCCCTCTGGGCGGCCTCCTTTGACGCGGCATTACCACCACGACCCTTGGGTGCAGTCTTGCGTAGCCACTCCTCCAGCTGGCTCCTCAGCTCATCGACCGACTTGCCTAGGACATCGATCCCGCGATCCTCACACGCAAGCACGACCTCATCATCCACAAGCGCGCCCACCCCGCCACCTTCGCGTATCATAGCATCATCAGCCGCGATCCGCTGCACCGCGCGTCTAGCCAGAGTCCCCGCAAACGGCCCATCAAACCCAATCTTATCCCACAGCGGGCTCGTCAGCCCCAAGCTCCTGCATATATGCCCATTTGCCACGCTATCCCGGGCGGCGGAATCATCGGATGGTAAGTGGTACTGCAGGGCGCGGAAGCTGGCCTGACGACGCGCCTCGGACGACCGCCATAAAGCTTCGCTCTGCTTGGGGATGCGACATGTGTACGGCGTGAGACGCGGGAACACAACTACGATCAGCGGCGTGAATTCCCCGCATATAAGCACCAGCAGCCCGAAAAGCGGCAGTCGCGAGATGTCGTGGCGCACGCGCGCGCGCAGCAGGATGTCGGAGCGCGTGGGGAATGTGGAGGCGCCGACGCCGGCGACAGAGGATGAGGGTATGGGCGTGGCGGATGGAGATTGCGAGAGCAAGCGCCGGTTCACGAAGATGGCGCGCAGCCCGGCCTTGTAGAAGCTGGTGTAGGCCTTGCCGAGCCGGAAGAGGTAGCTGAACACCGAGGACTGCGGGTCCCGCGTTGGAAGCTCGAGGGGAGGGGGCCGTGTTGAGGCGGGTGGGKTGAGGGTTGCGGAGGCGGGGATGGGGGTCGTTGGACGCGAGGAGGAGACGATCTCTGAGATGGATTTAGGGGCTTCTTTGGTTTGCGATGCTGATGAGGCGGCTCGTCGCGGAGATGCTCTGGCTAGGCCCGACTGCTTTAGCGAGGTACGGCTCGCGAGCAGAGGAGCTACCGCGTATGGCCCAGATCCATGGCGGAGAAATGGAGACTGGGTGCGCGCGAGGCGCAGTCCGGTATGGAGGGTCATTGAGAGGGCGATGGCGTTGAAAGCTTGTCTCAGAGCCACGACCGAATATCAAGAAAGTCGAACGACGACGTATCGATGATTGGAAATTCTTCAATTGGCTACGTCAGGGCCGAGACCGAGGTGGTCCGAGCTCAACTTTTGGCGGTGACTTTATCGATAAGGACGAGCTCAACTGTACCCCCTAACCCCTTTTTTTGGTAGTCCCTCTGAAATAGAAGCTCGAGAGACGTACTGATGTATTGATGGATGAGAGTCTCGGCATAGGCTATAATTAGGCCAGAAGCTTATTATATACTTTAAATTACGGATCGTTTCTGCCATAAAAATAAGCTGTCCATGGATATAGTTTGAAAGGAGGGCATTTCATGTCTAGACGCATTCCTACCTTGTATCAGCAATTCAACCCTTTTCTACTAAGAAAAGGTCTAGACTCAGAAGTTTTTTTTTTTTTTTTTTTTTTTTTTTTTTTTT